>CM038796.1:52196991-52596831 GCA_021764765.1 Vicia sativa
CAAGATCATTTGCCATCTTGCTATTCTTAGGAATGGTTTCTCAAAAATGTATTTTATCGGATCCATCTTGGAAATCAACAAGGTAGTGTGATCAACATATCATCTTAGTCGTGGCTTATTGAATAGCGTTGCAAGTTTTCTCATTATGAGTATCTTGTTTCTGATCGGTAAACTTTTTGCTAGGTAGTATATTGCATGCTCTTCGACCCGAGACTCGTCATGTTGTGACACACACCATTGAGGTTCTCTAACATCAAGTACATGATAAGAGGTCTTCCTTGGTGGCATCGGGAATAGGAGGATTACGTAGGTACTCCTTGATTTTGTCAAAAGCGATCGGCAATCGTTCCATTCCACTACTTGATCTTTCTTAAGTAACTTGAAGATTGGCTCACAAGTAGCGATTAGGTGTGCAATGAATCGGCAATGTAGTTCAATCGGCCCAGAAACCTCGACTTCCTTCTCGGTCGGGAGGCTGGCATCTCTTGAATAGCTTTAACCTTGGGATCAACTTCATACCTTTACCAACGACTACAAACCCTAGGAGTTTTCGGATCGACTCCAAAGGTGCACTTGTTAGGATTAAGTCTCAATCTGCTTCTTCAACATCAAACAGTTTACGCAAATGATCAAGATGTTCTTCTTGATCGTGATCGAGCTATCATGTATTCGGCGTAGACCTCTATCGTGATGAATCATGTCATGAAATAATGTACCACCATGCGTTGATAAGTGGCGCTCGCTTCTTGTCCGAGCGGCATAACCTTGTAGCGGAAGTGCCCATTGTGTAACAAAGTAGTCTTCTCCATGTCTTGAGGGCCATTTGATCGATTATAGCAGGAGAAACCATCCATGAAGGAAAACCTTATCTTGGCGGTGTTGTCAACGAAACATCAATATGAGGAAGTGGAAATCGTCTTTCGGACTTGCTTTGTTCGGATCTACGTAATCCACACACATTCGTACCTTACCATCCTTCTTAGGCACGGTACCACATTAGCAACCCATTGGGGATAGGAAGTGTGACTAGAAACCCGGTTGAGCGCTTCATAACTTGGCTTTGATTTTCTCGACATCTCGGGGCCATGTCTGACAGACATACATTTCTTGGGAAAACCTTCTTTTTGTCAATCGGTGTACCACAATATCAATGTCTAAACCGGGCATGTCTTCGTATGACCAAGCAAAAACCTCAATATAGTCTCGTAGCATCGAACCAACCTTTCTTTAACATTGTTCTCAAGACCGGCTCCTATCTTGATCTCTTTTACATCTTCGTCGGTACCCAATTCACAACCTCGACTTGTCTCTTGTGCTTGTATAACTCGCTCTTCTTCTTTGTGTGATCGCAGGATTCTCACACTTCACAATCTTCCTCACTTTCGTCTTGACTTGGTAGATCGGATTATCGAAGTCATATTTAGCACTAGCATAGCATTTGTTATACGAGATTCGGAGTGATTAGCGATGTATCACGTGGGTGTGTGTAAGAAACACATAGCTTTTTGAAGGGGTGATAAAGTAAAAGAAAACAAACAATTGAATGCAAAAGTCCAACGATTTATTGAATGAAAATCGCAAGCACGAGATAATAACCCTCATGAAGCGAGCCATGATGCCCGGGCAAGGCACTAGGCTTTCAAAGTTTATTGAAACATAAAGAAATCGAAAACAAAACAAAACAGTACTCACAGCTAAAGGAGATTGGTATAGCGTCTTGATCTTCAATTCTTGAGCCCATGATCGGAGTTGGGAAGATCCACTTGCGATGTCGAAGTCGTTGTCGTCTTCTATAGCATGGATTCCACTACGGTGATGCGAAAGGAAGTTGGCCAAACGCGTTCGCGGCGTATCATCTTCGACCCTTGATGGTGAAGCCTAAACCGGTCTTGTCGGTTTGAAAGGAAGATCGAGGAGCTGACCCACAAACTAACTTCTTCAATGACGAGCATCTTTCAGAGGCCATCCTAGGCGGAGCTTGTGTAACCTCGGGAGTGGCGGGAGTCAGCGGGCATGACTCAGGTATTGTTTCAAAAGCTTGACGAAGTCTCGAAGAATTCACCCTCCATCTCGAGATAGCGGAATGGTGTAGATGGTGACCATATACTCTTCTTCACCACATCTTGTGACAACCTTCCCTTCCGGGTATTTGGTTTACGATGTAAGGTAGAGGTAGCACCTTATGTATCAAGGCGTCCAAGTAGGCAAGAATAAAATGGACGGATGTCCATGACAAAGAAAGTGGAATCAAAAGTCGGAACCGACTTTATGAGGCAGTGAGCTCTCCAATCTTGCGCTTAGAACCATCAAAGCTCTCACAATAATGTCCTGGGTCTCGGAACCAACCCTTGACATCAAGTCGATCAAAAGCGATCTTGGAAGGATATTGAGCGAACCGATATCTACTAAAACATGAGGCATGTAGTGCCCTTGCATTCACAGAGATGTGCAAGGCCTTGTTATGTTTCTTTCGGAAGGAGTCAAATCGACATCGGAGAAGCCTAGGCCGTTGTTGGCAGCCAGGCTAGCAATACAAACTTGAAGTCGGTGGTAGTGTCTTGCGGTACATGAGCATTCTTGAAACTTCACCAAGGCATTAGCATGAGCCTCGGAGCACAAAAGCAAGCAAGCATGGATATCTTGGACGGTCTGTCTACCATTCCACAACATTGTAATCACTCTTCTTGATGATCTTGAATTTCCTCCATTTCTTGTTTGGAGGTGTCTTGTAACTTCCTTTGGTACTTGGTTGGCGAGGATGAGTCACTTGGTTCTTTCCCTCTGGTGGGGATATTGATTGAGTATTTGGAATGCGAGTTGAGTTCGGTGTCTTTTGGAGGAGAGATCTCGGAGAATACTCTTAGTTACGGTCACCTTACTTGATCCGGTGATGTTGTCAATGTCAGAATAGAAACTTCATGTAAGATCTTCAATGGTCGGAGGATCTTGCTTGACGCCATGATAGTAAACATCGACTCCATAGTTCCAAGGATAGCTTTGTCGGGAATATGGCTTGGTCTTGGAAGTGATAATGAGAGGTGCCACTCTAGGCACGAGGATCGTGAGAGGAAATCCTTATGGTGTTAACATCGGCATAGTCTTCGGGAAATCGTCACCCCATCCGGTGCCTTAACATCTTCAATAGGAATCTTGTAACTATCGGGGCGATGTACTTCACCATGTAATCATACTTTCCACTTGGCTGCCCCAGGAATCCCACACGAGATGGTGCAGTTTAGTTCGCATTGTCAATCTTCAACTTAGACATTTCTTCACCTGCTGCACGGTGGTTTCGAAATAGTATCTCACGGTTATCCATCATGCCTTTGAACCGTCTTCTCAACCAAGCACAACCATCGGTGCGGATGGGTACCAACGACAATTCTCTAGGCATCTGGATTGACAGGCTTGCAACAAATTCTTCTTACGATCATCGGAGGAATGGTCAAGTCATCTATGTTGAAAACATAAGTATCATCACCATGACATTGGAACTCTTGTCATGATTAGGCATAGGGCGTTGATCACATTCGGAGTCTCAGCGGGAGGATCAAACTCAATCTGCAGCTTGATCATATCTTGAATCTTGTTCTTGAGCCCAACAATTGTCGATTATCGTGCCACAGGCTATTGGAATGGTAAGCACACTTAGCATTTGGATTGTATTCGGAGGAAGTGTTGACATTAGGAGGATCCCTCAAGGTAATCTGCTTTCACATGTGTTGCAAGGCTTGCGACAATGGCATGTTGATCTTAAGTGGCATCTTCGTGGCGCGTTAAGGCTACGTTGTCTCGGCGAGGTTGTCTTGATGTAGGATTGGAGATCTGCTGCCCCACAGTTAGTGCGGTCGGTCTTGGCTCGGCTTTTACGACCATACGGCATTGGCTTCTTTCTTAGCACCAAAGATCTCTTGCGACATTTGAAGATGTCTCTACATGAATCTTCCACTCTTGATACCGGCTTCAATCGCTACTTTGTCAATATCACTCGGTGAATCCGAATGAAGAATTTCAATCGGATGATTGAAGAATGGGCTGTCGGTGTTCCCATAAACATATCAACCAACTCCCTATTGGACAAGGGTGGTTGAACTCGCACGCTAGATCTCTCCACTTACAGCATACTCCTTGAACTTCTCGTCGACCCATAGACATGCTTTGTAGTTGCATGCGGTGGGTGTCAATTGACATTGTACTCATCTTGTCGTGAAAGCATCGGCCAAATCACTCCAAGTACGGATCGGTCATTTCTGGCGATAGTACCATTCAAGCTGGGTTCGGACAAACTCTCTTGAAAATAGTGCATCCTGACTTTACATCATCGATGTGGGGTTGATCTTACGGACATAGGACTTCAAATGCGACTTAGGGCAAGACATCCCATCATACTTGGCAAAAGTAGGAACTTTGAACTTGGGAGGAATCCAACACAGGAACAAGACTCGGATCATCAAAGTTCAGCCGGACATCTTCAGGTTTCCACACATTGAGGCGATCTTCAAGTTGCTTGTACTTGTCATCTTCCTCAGTCTTGGCTATAATCGAATGATCCTCTCCTCCTTTCTTTGGCTCACTGATCACCTTCATCACCCTTGGTACTCCCCTCGGTATGGACACTTCCTTGGAGAGGCTCAATCGGTAACCACCTTAGGACCCCCTTTGAAGCGTCTACCCATGTTGAGGAGACCAACAACCTTCTTCTTCTTGTTGATGAGCTTCTTCAATCTTCTTGGCCTTGGACCAAGTTGGTGAACATCTGCTTGGCCAGGCATTCGAGCTTGGAGATCTTTGTGGTCTGTTCGAGAGCCATTTACGCTAAAATAAATAGCGAGCAAATGAAAACCAATCTCAATGTACACGTGATGCAATGTTATGCTATGATATGCAATGTTTATCGAATGCAATGCAATGTTTTCAAGGACCTAAGAGATTTAAATTTGTTAAACAAGCAATGAACAAACATTTATTAGTACTTCTCATTATTCTTTTTCTTTTTAAGTACAAGAGATAGTTCAAAACAATAAAAGAAAACATAAACATCCTAAAGCTCTAAGTCTCCCATGGCTTCCTCTTGGTGCCGATGTAGCGTTGATGTTTCGCTCCTCGTGAAGTAGCTTGGTCAACTCTAGAACTTTCTTCTCACTTGCATAACATTGAGCTTCAAAGTATCCCTTTCTTCTTTAAGTTGAATCCAGGGATCTCTTCAAGTCTTCAAAATCGGTAGGCATGTCGGGATGGAGAGCGATATAAGTCGTCACCTATAGCAGGTTCCATAATTCTTGGTAAAGCAGTGAATGGCATCATGAGGTTTTGAGCTCGAGCTCGCACCCATTTGAGGTAAGGTTCCCAAGGAATGGAGTTGGTGCCCCAAAGTCTTGTATCGTCTTCTTTACCATGCCCCAAGCATGTATAAACCTTAAATCGGTAATTACGGAGATCGTGATTGTAGTCGAACACAACATCTTGGAGAAGCATATCATGTGGACCATCTCTTGAGCAAAACCAAACGGCGTAGAGCTAGAGAAGGGTTGTAAGTAATACCTCCCTTATACCAGGTGGTACATTAGAATTCTCCTGGCTCAATGAAGGTGAAGTCCTTTTGAGAGAAAAGACTCAACGGATATCGGAATGAGAGTGACATTGCCTTTGAGACCATCTCAACCTTTGTTCGTTCTTCAAGCGATGGAGGAAGGTGCGAAATAAACCACCTTGAAAGTAGCGGTATACAACACATGAGAGTTCCTTGTCGCTTAGTAATGCAGTGTGGAAGAATGTAGGATGTCTCCAGTAAAGTGGCACTTTGGATTGCGGGTAAGAAACAACTTGATGGAATTGACATCTATGAATTGATCAGAGTTAGGAAATAGAACCAAACCATAAATTAGCAAGGCAACAATGTTTTCAAATGCATGGAAACTCATAACTTTGAGAATTCTCGGGCTTTCTTAATTAAGAACTTGGAAAGTAAACCCTTAACTCACTTCTAGTTTCCCAATTGGCTTCAATATCGGCGCTTAAGATGTAAAGGCGATGCAATGTCTTGAACTTAGGAACCTTTTCAAACGGTGAATGGCATTTGGTCAAGAATAGGTATCCCAGTAGCAGAGAACTCTTCAAAGTAGGAACCAAGCGATAATCGGAAATGTAAAGCAATGGTGTTTGGATCAAAGAGCTGGAATAGGACATGCATCATATCTTCTTCAAACCGGAGATAACCAAATCAAGTAGATAACCATGTCTTTTGATGGGCGAGCATGGTCGGAATTTACGAACCAATTCTTTGAGTTGAGAAGGGATACCCGTGAAGTTGATTCGGATAGTCTTTCTAGAAGCCATAATCCTACAAAAGGATCAAAGATAAATCCCTAGGTCCTTGAAATAGTTAGAAATGATATGCAATGCGAATGATGTCATGATGTCATGTTTAGCGCACACAAACAATTCACACAATGAGCCTAGGTTTAAGGCTTGCATGAGGTATAGGTGATTACCCACCAAAAGTTTGAGTTGGTTCATCTGTCCTATAATAATGGGTTCTAGGAATCTCATATCATAGATCTTTCGTAGGCGCTTATTTCAATCTGACGGCCAAGTGGTCGATCGAAAATGTCCCAAAGTCTAATCTCAATAGCGTAGCATCGGTATCAACCAACCTCGGTCTACACCAAGCCCATCTCACTACCTTCTAATGGCCAAGATGGGTCAATTAAGGTTCTAAAAGTTTAGTTAGCGCTTGATGACACCACGAAGCCAAATACTATCTTCAACTTGGGAATGAAGAGTATCGGGACAACCAAAGTGTCACGCTAACGTAGCCATCATGTTGACCGCGTAGTTATCGTCTAGCGGTCGCGATGATCTAATGCTACTTACCTAAAAGGAAACCGGATCCGGTGTAGGATCCCCACAATATAATACCCAACCCTTAAAGATAAAGCATACAATTCAAGCGAAGCAATAAAATGATCTAGAAATCCCTAAGGCAATTCTCTCTTTAAGGGTGTTCCCCAGTCGCCGATTACGTGATACGGTGAGCGACTTTGTAGGATTTTGTATCCAAATATGCGGATAGCAAGAGTCGCCACCGACTTTTATTTTTATCAATTAAGGGAAGGTAAAAGTAACAGAAAAAGACCTTCGTTAGATTACGAGTTCGGAGAATGGTTATGAAAAGGAAGGTATTAGCACCCTTTCCATCCGTGATTTATTCTGGGCTCTTAGTTGCTCTTAGATAACTTTTTAAAATTTGCTTTACGTGTGTTTGACAAAGATGTTTTGAAAAGGCATTTCGCTTTGACTTTGTAATGACTCATGTAGGAGTGTATACAAAGTGTTCGGAAATGTTTTGTTTTGAAAAGTTTGAACTTTGAAAAAGTGTGTGGTGTGAAAAGCATTTGATAGAGCAAGCAACTAAGAGACTTATTACCCACTCGAATTGGTCGTTTTGTTGTACTTCTACATTCCTTTAGAATAGCGCTAGCCATACCATTAGTTAGTAGGTAGCTCCATTCGTTGGATGTAAGCGGGACATTCGAAGGGACATCGGATGGTCATAGAAAGCAACTTGTAGGAAGTATCCTAGCACATTCGAAGGACTATCATCATTTTCGTGGCGACAATCGGTCAAGATCATGTATTCGGAGCGACATCGTGGGTCTTATGATCTTTGTATCGAAGGGACTATGATGATTTGTTTGGAACAGCGGTGCTAGAATACCTCTACGTTCGAGGACATGACCATTTTGAATCGAAGGCATCGAGAAAATTACCTAAGGGTGCGTGTGTGAGAGAGTGTGTCAAATTGGATATTTTATCTTGAAGATTAGTGTGAGCTATGTCAATTATTATCTTGCCATACGCCTAATTACTAGCAATTGATAAAGGTGCGGAAAGTAAAATGCGGAATGTAAAGTGCGGAAAGATAAATGTACGCTATTACATGGCTTTGGGCGGATACATAATTTAAACTTGGAAAATAAAGCCTAATTTAAACTATTACATCCATGAGCAATTACATTATTGGAAAAAAGAAAATGATAAAGAAAAGCGTCCAGATCGGAGACACTGTGAAAGAATAAGAAATCGGAAAATATGAGATGAATTGAATAAGAGAAAAATGTTAGAAAAATGCAATTTTAATATGAGAAAATTAATATATCTGGAAATAAGATAAATATATTAAAATAATTTTTGGGATTTTTGGAAAGATTTAATAATTAAAATGCAATTTATAATGATTTAAATGCTAAAATAAAAATAAAATAAATATGCATGCAAAAATTATATTTTTAATTTATTAAATTAAATAAACATTTTAGAATATAATGTAAAAGAAAATTAATTTTGTAATTTTTAATGCGAAATAAAATCATGAAAACAATTAAAATTGAATGAAAAAATTAAATAATATGAAAAATATGAAAATAGAGTTTTGGAAAAGTGTAAAAAGGTTATGCGAACGAGAATCGAGCTGAGACATCCCTTTCAAACCTTGAAAACCACATGCTTGACCTGGGTAGGCGTCTTTGCCTTTATTTGGAATCGGATCGATTTAAAAATAACCGCGTCACTACTTTGCTTCCTCCATTCGCCCATCGATCGTCTTGACCTTTTGAATTTTCAAAATCCGGTCGGCCTTTCTTGACGCTAGGTCAGCTAATATCAAAAATGCACACATAATATAAATACATTCTAAAGCCATGGTTCGATTGGAAACATCATTCCGAATGCAATGGTACTAGTCTCGAGGTCAATTTTCCTATTTTGTGAAACCCTAAGCGGCGAAACCTAGTTATGGTGAAACACGATTAGGCCATAAAAATCAGTTGGTTTGCCGAAAGCTTGCAAACTTGATTCTAAACAGACAAACAATCAAAAAGTTAATAATGCATGAATATGAGAAATCGAATTTGAGATTTTCAAGAACAAACCAAACGATTTCACGATTCGATGGTTTGAGTGATATAAGAGTGCGGATCGACTCTAAAGATGCCAAGGAATGCAATGGAATCCTCAAAAGCAATTGAAAGTGGTGGATCGATGGTGCTAGTAGCTTCAAGTGCAATTTTGACTTTAGGTTAGGGTTTGTAGAGCAATTTTCCGTTCTTTCTTGATAGGTATGCATCATGTATTTATCTTGGATGGATTTGGGATTAATTTGGAAAGAATCAATCAATATTCAATGGAAATCAAATTTGATATTTCCATGAAAATCAAATCTTCAAAGCTTGATCAATTTCAATCCAATCTTGCCTTTCTTGCTCCAATTTCGAATTTGCTGGCATTTGTGAGTTAATTGGACCTTAAGGAAAGAACAAAATCAATCTTTGCCATTAATTTCAATTTTATAATTTATTTTAAGATTTAATTTGCATTTAAATGAATAAATTACAAATTAAATAGAAAAATAAATCAAAAATTCGTGGCTTTGGGCTTGGACACTCCTAATTGCTTGAGGAACAAGTTAGGATGAAGAAAAAGTAGGCCCATTTGCAAAAGATTTGATTTTTTGAAGTATCTCTCTTTGTGCATTCTTTCAAAATTGCCCAACTTGTGAGTGGTGTAACTTGCTCAATTTTCCACATTTTTGAGTGTTCTTGGACTTTTTGGAAAGCTCTAAGAGTCCTCTAAACAATGTCTTTGGTCTCATCTCAATTGGAGTTACCATGCTCAAAATATCTTCAAAACAAAAAGTTGACTTTTTGTTGACTTTGAAAATGACCTGTAATGTTTTGAGCTATACCTCTCAAATGAAGCATTTTTGGACATTCTTGTGAGACATGAAGTTGTAGAGAATTGAATTTCCTTCAAAACAAGAGGTGGTGGAAAAATTTACGAGAAAGTATGAGAAAGTTATGATCGGTCAAAGTTGATTGACTTTTCACCTAGAAACCCTAATTTAGAAAGTTTGACTTTTGGGCAAATCTTGAGTTTTCTTGATGAATCATGATCAACCCTTGATCAAATGATGAATGTAACTTCAAAATGAGGATGTTGACCAAAATCAAGTTTTGTTGTATGTTGACCATAGTTGACTTTTTGTCCAATACACTCGATTTTGACCATCGAGCAATTATGCGAGAAACTTGACTTGTGAGGCTTGAAACTTGACATGGAGAGTCTTTGAAGCATATGAGGAGGCATGAAGGTCATTGGAGATGTTGGAAATCCATCTTGGCTTGAGAGATACCAAACCCTAGTTTGGGTTGATTGTCTAGGAGAGAGTTTGTCTGATCAACTCTTGAGGAATCCTTGAGTATGGATGTATGAAATCTCTTGAGTAGATGGAGGGCAAATTTTGGGGTATGACACCAACTTAAAAACACTAACAATACTTATGTTTTCAACATAGATGACTTGACCATTCCACGATGGTATTAAGGAATTTGTTTGCAATAGGTGTCGATCCGGGATGCCGGTGGATGGTGCCCATACACGATGGTTGTGCTTGGTTGAGAAGATGTGTTGTTGCATGATGGATAGTGAAATACTATTCTGAAACCACACTGTGGAGTGCGTGTGAAGACATGTCTAGGAAGCGAAGATCGAAGATGTGAATGAAGCTGCAGCATGGGATACCTTAGGGCGACCCAGTGGAAAGTTTGATTACATGGTGAAGTACATTGAGAGCTACAAGATTCAATTGAAGATGTTAAAGGCGACGGATGAGGTGACGATTTCCCGAAGACTATCTTGATGTTAACACAAAATTTCCTCTGGCGATTACGTGCCTAAAGTGGCACCTCTCATACTTCTCCTAGACCGGTTCCATATTCCTCGACAAAGCTATCCCTTGGAATTATGGGTGATGTTTACTATCATGGCGTCAAGCAAGACCCTCGACCATTGAAGATCTTACGATTAAAGCTACCATTGACAACATCAGGATCAAGTAAGGTGACGAGCAGGAAGGGTATTCTCTCGAGATATATCTCCTCCCAAAGAAACTGCGACTCCATTTCGCATTCCAGCTATTCAATCCATTCCCAAGCTAGAGGAAAGAACCGGTGACTCATCACTGCTCGACCGAGTACCAATGGAAGTTCGAAGACACCTCCAAACAAGAAATGGAGAAATTCGAAGATCATCAAGAAGAGTGACTACAATGTTGTGGAGCAGTTGGGACGAGACTCCGTCCAAGATCTCCATGCTTGCTACGCTCTTGTGCTCCGAGGCTCATGCTAACGCCTTGGTGAAGTTTCGAAGAATGCTCATGTACCGCAAGACACTACTCTTGACCGGTTTGAAGTTTGTATTGCTAGCTGGTGCCAACAACGGCCTAGGCTTCTCGATCTTGATTTGACTCTGTAGGAAAGAAACACAACAAAGCCTTGCACATGGAATGCAAGGGCATTACATTGTCTCATGTTTTGGTAGATCTAGGTTACGCTCTGAATATCCTTCGAAGGCGCTTTTGGTTGACTCGATGTTGAAGGGCGGTTACGAAACCCGGTGACATTATTGTGAGGGCTTTTGATGGTTCTAAGCGAGCAGTTCTTGGAAACTCACTCACGCACATTAAAGTCGGTTCCCGGACTTTTGATTCCACTTTCTTTGTCATGGACATCCGTCCGACTTACTCTTGCCTACTCGGACGCCCTTGGATAAATGGGGGTATTACCTCTACCCTACATCGAGCTTAAGTACCGGTGAAGGGAAGGTTGTTCTGTATGTGGTGAAGAAGAGTATATGGTCGGTCATCTGCGGTCATTCCGTTATCTCGGGGTGGAGGAGAATTCTTGAGACTCCTGTCAAGCTTTGAAGCAGTCCCAGTCATGCTGTTGACTCTCCTGCTACTCCTAAAGTTACACAAGTTCCGCCTAGGTTGGCCTCATGAAAGATGCTCAGGCTGGCATTGTTGAAGGAGGTAGTACTATTTGGGGTCAGCTCACGATCTCCCTTTCAAATTTGACAAAGCGGTTTAGGCTTCACCATCAAAGGTCAGGAAGATGATCTGTGAGCGTGCCGACCAACTTCCTTCCGCATCGGCGAATGGAGTCCATGCTATAGATGGCGGTGACAACGACTTGACATCGGCAAATGGATCTTCGACTCCGACAATGGGCTCGACAATTGGAAGGCGAAGGCGTCATACCAATCTCCTTTAGACAGGAGTAATTGCTCTTGTTTTTGTTTTGCTTTTCGTATTTTCTATGTTTTGAACAATAAACTCTAAAGCCTAGTGCCTTACAGGGGCATCATGGCTCGTTTGTGAGGTTATTATCATCATTTGCATATTTTCATTCAAATCGTTGGACTTTTGCATTCAATTGTTGTTTTCTTTCTTTTACTTTATCACCTTCAAAAGCTATGTGTTTCTTACACACCCGTGATACAACTGCGAAACCACTCCGAATCTCGTTGATAGACTATGCTATTGCTAAATATGACTTGATAATCCGATCTACTAAGCCGAAGGCGAAAGTGAGGAAGATTGTGAAGTGCTAGGAGAGCTTGTCGTTGCTACAACGGGAGAGCGAGCTATACACCACACGAAGAAACAAGTCGAGGTTGTGAATTTGAGTGCTTGATGAAGGAGAAAAGAGATCAAGATAGGAGCGGGTCTTGAGAGCAGTGTTAAAGAAAGATTGGTTCGGATGCTACAAGACTATATTGAGGTTTTGCTTGGTCATACGAAGACATATACGGTTTGGACATTGATATTGTGGTACACGATTGCCGACAAAGAAGGTTTTCTCGGTGAAAGCAGAAGGTCCGTCGCATGCGTCTGAGATGTCGGAGAAAATCAAAGCGAGTTATGAAGCGAGTTCAATGCGGTTTCTTAGCTGTCACTTCTATCCGCGATTGTCATACCCCAATTTTGACCTAATATACCACCTTACATTTGCACCATTGCATAACTAACGATTCGAACAACATTAATGGGTATAGCATTCACAGTTTTCATCGATTCAAGAGCGATTCAAGAGGCAACCAACTAGTTGTCACTTCCATCTTCTTCGATTTCAACTTGAACAGGTTAGAACATGAACTTGGATATCATGATTCTTTGAATTTAAATGCAAAAACTCTTGGCCAATCTCTTTCTGCACCTATCACGATCATAAGCCCTAAAAAAAATCAAAAATCATCAACTATGCATCATTTAATTTAGAATCTTAGTTTCTAGGGTTCTTCGTGATTCCAGAAATTCAAACATGGTAGACTAAAAATAAATGCAATTAACATACACCTTCGTATTCCTTGTTCAAAACCGAGCAATTTTCATGTTTACTTCATCTAATTCCATTGAGAAACGAAGATTATAGATTGGTTTGAAGAATCTGAAAATCAAAACAAAGAACATGGCTTCGGGCGTGTTCTTGAGTGTTTTTAAATTCAAATTTTCCAATGTTTCATCAACACGTGTTTGATTCCTAAACACAAGCGCGCTTGTCGATGGTAGCTAGCTTGCCTTTAGTCCTCTTTGCCACGTGTTACCCAATGGTCATGGGTTCGACTCTCCTGAACCATTCTTTTTAAAACTTTCATGTTTTTCACAAACTTCACAATTTTTTAACCAATCAAAACTCCTTATTTTAAGGTGATTTTTGGACACTTGTCAATAAATACATCTATTTTATGATTGTGCAAAAATTTTCAGAAAAACTTTCATCGATTATATTTTAATCGAGTAAAGCAGCGTTACGAGCACTTTTCAAAACACCTTTTAAAGGTGAATTTTCAAGTTTTCGACTTCCGATTCTTTTCAAAACTCCTCATAAATGAACCTCACATTTCAAAACATTTTCAAAATCATTTTTCAAAACTTTTCATCAAACTTACATCTTTTACCATGATCGATCCGATTTAAGCGATAAAACGAATTCGTTTCTCTCGAATTTCTCAATCGATCATGGGCCTCCCTCACGGTGTAAGTCCCATAACATTCTTTTATGTACATAATATTTCTTTGTACATATTAAACTCTCTTCAAATACATACAAATTTTTATTTTATACTCAATCTGAGACAAACTTGATCGTTTGTTTCACTTCACTTGTGTATACACAAACCAACATTTTTTATGTACATACATATTTTCCTTGTACATATCAAATTCTTTCGTATTCATACAAACTTTTATCATACATAATACGAGATACCCTTCTGATAAATTTTGATCGATCGTTTACTGTTTAAATCGTATATACACTGAATACCATTGGTATTGAAAGGAGCATTATTCCCTGTGAAACTGCTTTCAAATCAATGGGCCACCCTTATGGTGTAATTCCCAACCCTCCTATGTACATCCATTCTCCTTGTACATAAATACTCGTTCGTGTACATATTTACTTCCTTGTACACAATTCAAACTTGTAAATAATCAAGTTATGCTCGTTTTAAAACGTTCGTTTCACAGACACTTGTTTATATTTACTTCATAAACTTTTGTAAATAAACATCATGCATTGTTTATATTTCCTTCATAAACTCCTGTGAATACATATCACACACACACACACTTGTTTATACAACTGTCTAATTATAACATAACAATTAGTCTAACCAATAGGTTCCCCACAGTTGTAGCCTCCGCTTGGGCTTTATACAAGATAATTCATCCCCTGCATGAATTTAGCCTCCACTTGGGCTTTATACAAGATAACTCTCCCCATAGAGTTCAGCCTCCTCTTAGGCTTCATATAAGAAAACTCATTCATCTGAGTTTAGCCTCGCTTAGGCTTCATATAAGACAACACTCCCCTGTTGAGTCAGCCTCCTCTTGGGCTTCGTTCAAAAGAACTCCTCGTTGAGTTTAGCCTTCTCTTGGGCATCATACTATGAAAGAGACAGAAAATCTCTTAACAGCCTCCTATTGGGCTTCCAATACAAAGAATCACCCGCGTTAAGATAGAACCCAGAGTATAATTTCCCGATGAAATTGCTCTTAATTCCAAAAGGATGGTTTCTCGGTGAAATCCCTTTTAAGACAAAGCCAGCCATACCCTATAGCTTCCTCTTGAGCTTCATACAAGGACCCTCGATGACCCTCGAAATGCCTCCTCTTGGGCTAACAATACAAGGACCCATGGGCTTCTTAAAAGCATCCCTTAAATCCAATCAATTTCTCCTAGAGATTTAGACATCTATCATCTCTATGGAAGAAGTGTCTCATCTATCACATTACATACAATCAAAAAATTTTCAAACTGTTTTCAAACAAAAACATCTCTTAATTGTAAGTGGTAACGCTTGTACACTCAAGCAAAACACCCAATGCTTATAGTTAAAAGATTCAATCATATTTTTCAAACATCTTTCTTAAACATGTAAGTGGTAACGCTTGTACACTCAAGCAAAACACCGATAGCTTACGACGAAAGATTTTAATTAGTCAAACTTTCAAAAATGTATGTGATGAAATAGATTAGATACATTTTTCATTAAGATGACATTTGTCTGTCTCTTACTAACATCCCGTTGCTTTCCACTAGCATAAGTGGGAACTACGATTGCTACGACTTTCTTAACATCCTTTTGAGAATACGTGAGGCACAGGTCTCATCCTTGCCGAGCAAATTTCTTTCTCCCTCGGACCAAACAAACCATAGATCCTAGATCCGAGCTACAAATGCTCTGATTCCCACTAGGGGATATGTATGCAGAAGATCCACAGATCTTTGCGAGCACAATAATAACAAACAATAGGATCCCACATAATCTATCCTTCTTAAAATCCCAAAGGAGAAACTTTCCCAATCATAGAAATAGCAATTAAAACACACAAACATATCAAACATATTCATATATAAAGCTATAGATAACTATATATATTTAGGGTGCTCCATCTATTCCCTTTATATAACAATCCCCCTTACTCAGAATCTCCCCAATGCGTTGCGTCTAGTTTGCGCTAGTCGTTACGCATATCAATATCAATTGAGGGTATTAACAGCTTTCCCCTTTTTCATAATCATTAAATCATCTTTCTTGTGTTGAAAATAATAAAGCTTGATGCTCGCGGCATCTTTATAAACAAATCAAAAGAGTAAATCGTTTTGAGCCAGAGAATCTGAATTCATATTCAAATCCTTTAGTGCGTCACCTTTTAACGCGAACAGCAGTGGGTTGCTAACGTGGTACCCGTACCTAAGAAGGATGGTAAGGTACGAATGTGTGTGGATTACAGAGATCTGAACAAAGCCAGTCCGAAAGACGATTTTCCACTTCCTCATATTGATGTTCTGGTTGACAACACTGCCCAACATAAGGTCTTCTCCTTCATGGATGGTTTCTCCAGTTACAATCAGATCAAAATGGCTCCTGAAGACATGGAAAAGACTACTTTTGTTACACAGTGGGGCACTTTCTGCTACAAAGTTATGCCATTCGGACTGAAGAACGTGGGTGCCACTTATCAGCATGCTATGGTAACACTATTTCATGACATGATTCATCACGAGATAGAGGTCTACGTCGACGACATGATAGCTCGGTCACAAATTGAAGAAGAACATCTTGATCATTTGCGGAAACTATTTGACAGATTGAAGAAGTACAAACTAACACTCAATCCTAACAAGTGCACCTTTGGAGTCAGATCCGGTAAACTCCTAGGGTTTGTCGTCAGTGGAAAAGGTATTGAGGTTGACCCCGCCAAGGTTAAAGCTATTCAAGAAATGCCGACTCCCTTTTGAGAAAGTCAGAGGTTTCTTGGGCCGATTGAATTACATTTCCAGATTCATTGCACATCTAACTGCTACTTGTGAGCCAATCTTCAAGTTACTAAAGAAAGATCAAGTGGTAGAATGGAACGACGATTGCCAGATCGCTTTTGACAAAATCAAAGTACCTACAAAATCCTCTATCCGATGCCGCTGTAGAAGAAGACCTCTTATCATGTACTTGCGGTGTTAGAAATTCAATGGGGTGTGTTGGGGCAACATGGCGAGTGCAGTCGAAAAGAGCATGCAATATACTACCTTAGCAAAAGTTTACCGTTGTGAAACAAGATGCTCACAGCTCGAGAAAACTTGCAGCAACGCTTGGGCTGCTCGCCGACTAAGATAATATATGTTGACTCACACTACTTTGTTGATTTCAAGATGGATCGATAAAATACATATTTGAGAAACCGACTCTCTCGGAAGAATAGCAAGATGGCAAATGATCTTGACCGAATCGACATCGATACACTTCTTAGAAAGCAATCAAGCGAAGTGTGGTAGCCGATCATTTGGCTCATCAGCCGTAGATGACTATCGATGCATGCGGTTCAAATTTCGAGATGAAGATGTTTTACTAATTCTGATTGTGAAGAACCGGGACGGGCGAAGGACACGAACAAGGATCCCGATGGACCATGGTCTTTGATGGAGCCTCAAACGCTTGGCAATGGCATTGGCGCCATGATTACATCCCTACGATGACCGCGTTCACTTGATTATGTTTAGTTGCACTAACAACATGGTGAATCTGACGTGCATCATGGGTATTAAAGCTGCTATTGACTTAAGAATCAAGTTCTTACAAGTGTATGGAGACTCAGCTTTAGTGATCAGCCAGATTAAGGGCGAGTGGGATACGAAGCATCCGAATCTCATTCCATATCAAGAGCATGTTTTGAGTTTGATCCCCTATTTCGAAGAGATTAATTTCAATCACATTCCAAGAGAAGAGAACCAGTTGGCAAACGCGTTAGCTACTATGTCGTCTATGTTCAAGGTCAGATGGGACAACGAGGCTCCCCAGATCATCATTGAGAAGTTTGACGAACCAGCATATTGTTATGAGCTTGATACTGAGAGAAACCTTGGTACTACGGACGTGAAGAGGTATCTTGAGACTCAGGAATATCCCGCAGGGGCATCTGTCAACGATAAGAATTTTTTGAGAAGGTTTGCATCCAAATTCTTCCTCAGCAACGACATCTTATACAAACACAACCACGACTTGTGCTTACTCCGCTGTGTGGACCAGAAAACAGCAGCACGTATCATGGAAGAGTTACGAGGCGCATTTGGTACCCACTCGTTGGTCGTACAATGGCTAAGAAGACTTTGAGAATAGGTTACTATTGATCCACCATGGAAGGCGATTGTCACGCTATGCCGATCTTGTCACAAATGTCGGTTATCTTGAGCAAAGTGCGTACCTCGGTACCTCGATGTTTAACCGCTCCTTGGCCTTTCGCAATGTGGGGCATTGACATGATTAGAATCAAGCCCACGACTTCCAGCGGACACCGTTTATCCTTGTGGCAATTGATTACTTTACCAGTGGGTAAAAGTAGCCTCGATTGCATCTGTTACCAAGAATGTTGTGGCTCGATTCATCAAGCATAATCTTATTTGTCGATATGGCACTCTGAAAGGATTATCACGAGATAATGGTTCCAATCTCAACAACAAGATGATCACCGAACTACGCGGTTCAAGATCAAGCATCACAACTCTTCTCCTTATCGGCCTAAGATGAATGGCGGTGGAAGCCGCCAACAAGAACATTAAGAAGATTATCGAAGATGACGGTAACCTACAAAGATTGGCACTCTGATCGAACATCAGGGGGCAACCCCTTCTCTCTTGTATATGGTATGGAAGCGGTCCACCAATCGAGGTTCGAGATACCCTCAACGAGTCCTCCGGGCCGAGTTAGGGAAGATGATTGGATCGAGACTCGCCTTGACGATTAACTTGATTGATGAGAAGCGACTCGCATCCATACATCACGGACAGATCTATCGAAGCGAATGATCGAGCATTTAACAAGAAGGTCGAGCACGAGTCTACCAAGTTGGTGATCTAGTAGTCAAGCATCATTCTTCCACAAGGTGATCGAGGGCAAATGGACTCCCACCTACGAGGGACCATTTGTAGTCAAGACAGTATTTTCCGTGAGCTATGATAGTTAGCACCATGGATGGTGAAGACTTCCCATACCACAGTGAGCGAGACATAGTCAAAAAATACTACATAAGCGAGACCGCTAGGTCGTGACCTAGGAAAAATAAGGGCATCTGGCGAACCAAAAGGGTTCGGAAAAGTTAAGGATATATACAAAACATGTACACCGGTCGAAAACACGAAAAGCGGCTTGGGCAAAAAGTATCGATGGTGAAAACCGAAAGGCGGTCTAGGCAAAGTTAGGGATTTAAGCGTACGACTATGTCTCGTCCAGATCGCCTATCTACTTCCAGACTACTATCAGCATTCAAGATTCAAATGGCGAAAATCAATTCACTCACTTTCTCTTTGACAAGGAGATGAGATAGTCGAAATATATTAGCATAGTTGGAACTTAACGAGATTGTTTCCATAGGTTTTTACCTTTCTTGTGTACAAGCTACTTGGCCATACGCCACATTTCAAATAAATGTGAATTCCTTCTCTTCACAATCTTTGTTATTGTTGTTTGCATAAAGTCCAACGTTTGCTTTGAATGATTATATGCATTTGACAATAAAAATACATTTTACAAACATCGAAAAATAAGCATACAAAAGTAATTACTACGAGCTCGAGAATTGAGATGAGACGAAGGTCACCAATGCATTCCCATGAGCATGATCCCCAGTGTCACTCACAACAAACCTTCCCAGGAGGAGTATCGTTAGTCGAAGCGGTGATTCCACTCAACTAAATCATGTTACATCGGTCTTGAGCAATAACATTTCATCCCAGTAGGGTTTTTCCCAGCAGGATATCTCTCAACAATTCCCTTTTCCCCGGCGACATCGTATCGGACACGAAACTTGGTCGGATAGTGCATCGGAGAAACCCACATCTTTTATTCCCCGGCCCGATTTCGGGGCTCGGACCCTTCTTGGGTCTCCAGCAACTATCAAATACTCTCCAGTAGATTTATCGCAAGATCCCGATAGAGTACCTCATGATTCTCCCCAGCGGGGTCTAGGCACAAGATCCTCAGCCATGTAACTCGGTGAAGCTGACTTTGTAGGTTTTGTATCGCAAATGTGCGGATAGCAAGAGTCGCCACCGACTTTTCTTTTATCAATTAAGGGAAGGTAAAAGTCGAGAAAAAGACCTTCGTTAGATTGAGTAAGGAGAAGGTTATGAAAAGGGAAGGTATTAGCACCCCTTTCTATCCGTAGTTATCTATGGGCTCTTAGTTGCTCTTAGATCACTTTAAAATTGTGCTTTCTGTGTGTTTGAAAAATGTTTTTTTGAAAAGGCATTTTGCTTTGACTTAGTAATGATTCATGTAGGAATGTATACAAAGTGTTCGGAAATGTTTCGTTTTGAAAAGAGTTTGAACTTTGACAAAAGTGTGAGGTGTGAAAAGTACTTTGATAGAGCAAGCAACTAAAAGTCTTATTACCTACTCAGAATTGATCGCTTTCGTGTTATTTTACGTTCCTTTAGAATAGTGCTATCCATACCATTAGTTGGTAGGTAGCCCTATTCGTTGGATGTAAGCGGGACATTCGAAGGGACATCGTATGGTCATAGAAGGCAACTTGTAGGAAATATCCTAGCACATTCGAAGGGACTATCATCATTTTTCGTAGGTGACAATCGAGGGTCAAGATCATGTATTCGGAGGCGACATCGTGGGTCTTATGATCTTTGTATCGAAGGGACTATGATGATTTGTTTGAAGGCAACGGTGCTAGAATACCTCTACGTTCGAGGGACATGACCATTTGAATTCGTAAGGCATCGAGAGATTACCTAAGGGTGCATGTGTGAGAGTGTGTTGATTTCAGATATTTTATCTTGAAATTAGAGTGGGCTATGTCCAATTTTATCTTGCCATACACGCCTAGTTACTAGCGGTTTATAGGGTGCGGAAATTAAAGTCGGGAATATAAAGTGCGGAAAGATAAATCGCTATTACATGGCTTTGGGGCGATACATAATTTAAAATGCGGAAAGTAAAAACCTAATTAAACTATTACATCCCTTAAGCAATTACACAATTGGAAAAACAAGACAATAAAGAAAACATCAAAAGCAGGATAACTTTGTGAAAAGATGAGAAAATCGGAAATACGAAATCGAATAAGAGGAAAATGTTAGTAAAAATAATAATTTTGAATGAGAAAAATATTTCATGCTGGAAATAACATTAATATGCTAAAATAATTTTTTGGGATTTTTTGGAGTTAATTTAATAATTAAATTAATATTAAAAGTGATTTAAATGATAAATTAACAATTAAATTAAATATGCATGCAAAAATAATATTTTTAATTTTATAAATTAAATAAACATTTTCTGAAGATAATGCAAAAAAACATATTTTTGGTGTTTTTTAATGCATGATAAAAATATTTAAAGTTAAATTAAATTGTATGAAAATATTAAATAGAAAATATAAAAATATGAAAATATGCAAACATGTGAAAAAAAGCTTTGCCATGGCCAGGGATCGAACTCAGGACATCCCTACAACCACGCCTTTACCAAGCGGTGGAGTGCAGCGTGTCATGGAAGCAAGCGAGTGGTTTGTAAACAAGTGTCACCTCTTGTTGCACCAATTCAAGCTTCATCTTCTTCGTTTTGAATTTTTGAAAACATAGCGTCCGTCTCAGTGCGACGCTATAGTCCCTGCATTTTCCAAAATCTCATACACATAATATAAATTAGTTGTGAGTACATGAATCGACTGGAAATCACATTCTAAACACAATGGTGGTGGTCTTGTGGTCCAAAATTATCCGTTTTAAAGAAGCCCTAAATCGAGGCCGAAAACCCTAGCTATGGTGATTCGCGTTCTAAGCCATGGAAACTCAATCAAACCACCCAGAAAGCTTGCAAACTTCGTTCTAATTACAAAAACAACAACAAAACATGTTAAAAATGCATGAATAATAGAATTCGATTTTGGGAAAAGTGTGACAAACCGAAATCGTGTTCTTGCAATTCTTGATGTTTTTGGACAATGTAAGGGTCTGGATCGATTCAGGAGATGTCAAGGAATGTGTTTTGATGCTTGGAATCAATTGAATCGAGCTAAAACCCAGGCTGCTAGTGACTTGTAGTGCACGGTTTTTTTGAGCTAGGTTAGGGTTTCTCCAAGCAATTTTTTTGTTCTCATTCATGTGCTATGCCTTGTATATTTATATTGGATGGAATTGGAGCTGATTTGAGGAAGAAATAATCATCAATCAATGCCAAAAATATTTGATTTTGTACAAAATCAAATTTCATCTTTTTTGATCAATTTCAATCAATTTCTTGCCAAATCCAATCAAATTTCGAAATTTTCCAGCTTTCTTGGGTTACTTGGATCTCAAGAATGAGAGAAAAAATCAAATTGCAATTAATTTTGATTTTATACCTTATTTTTGAATTTAATTTGTATTTAAATGAATAAAATCCAAATTAAATAGAAAAATAAAATAAAAATTTGTGGCATTGGGCTTGGATATTCCTAATTGTAGAAGGAACAAGTTTGAAAGAAGAAAAACTAGGCCCATTTGCAAAAATTTTGATATTTACAAGTATCTCTCTTTGTGCACTTCTTCAAAATTGCCCAACTAGTGAATGGTGGATTTTGCTCAATTTTCTACATTTTTGCGTGTTCTTGGACTTTTTGGAAAGCTCTAAGAGTCCTCTAACCAACCTTTTTGGTCTCATCTAAATTGGAGTTTCCATGCTCAATATATCTTCAAAACAAAATGTTGACTTTTTGTTGACTTTGAAAAGGACCTATAATGTTTTGATCCATACCTTTCAAATGAAGCATTTTTTGAACATTCTTGTGAGACATGAAGTTGTAGAGACTTAAATTTCCTTCAAAACAAGAGGTGGTGGAAAAATTTCTGAGAAAGTATGAAGAAGTTATGATCAGTCAAAGTTCAGTTGACTTTTCTCATAGAAACCCTAATTTAGAAAGTTTGACTTTTGAGCAAATCTTGAGTTTTCTTGATGAATCATGATCAACCCTTGATCAAATGATGAATGTAACTTCAAAATGAGGATGTTGACCAAAAATCAGGAAGTTTGATTGTATGTTGACCACAGTTGACTTTTTGTCCAATACAATTGATTTTCAACCATCTGAGCAATTGTTTGAGGAAACTTGACTTGTGAGGCTTGAAACTTGTCATGGAGAATCTTTGAAGCATATGAGGAGGCATGATGAACATTGGAGGTGTTGGAAGTCCATCTGGATCTGAGAATCACCAAACCCTAGTTTGGGTTGATTGTCTAGGAGAGGGTTTGTCTGTTCAACCCTTGAGGAATCCTTGAGCATGGATGTATGGAATATCTTGAGAAGATGGAGGGAAAATTTTGGGGTATGACAGCTGCCCCTGTTCAATCTTCTTGTACTGGAAGGGTTAGATTGGCATGTTCGCCTTTTGTGACCTGGACTGGAGGTAGAAGATGATTGAACACTCGAGTACACTTGAAAATTTGCACTCGCTGTTGGCTGATGATGCGAGAATGGGCTTACAGATGCCATTTGGAGAAGCCGGAAGTTTCGCTGGGGACTGAGTCATACGCTAGACTCAAGAACATCGTCTGGATAGGAGGACCGTCGGAGATGGGCTTAAGATGCCATCTGAAAAGAACGATGCTGGGAGTGAGTTGTACGCTAGGCTCGGTAGACGTTCTGGAAGTGGGAGGAGCATGGAGATGGGCTTAAGATGCCATCCGGAGAAATCGTCGTTAGACTTAGTGCTTATCTTTGAATGAAGTTATTGGTTTGTATTGGTTTTAACCAAATATGCGGCGATACGAAGGCGGAGAAATGTTGACAAGTAGTCGGAGCGGGCTTAAGATGCCATCAAACAGTCGTCATAGACTACGTAGTTGTTGTTGATAATAAGAGAATCGAGAATACATCTTCGTGTTGATTACTACGAGGGGTAGTAGTTGGTAACATGTGGATATCTTCCATTGCGCATCGGTATTGGTCCAATACATTATCGGAGGATAACTTGTGATCGTTTGGATAGGGTTTCTCGTCGGCGGGTATTAATCACGGATCCGTTGTCGGAGGACGAGGCGATCTTCGAGATAGTTTTCCGTGCGGATTGGGTCTTAATCTGGACTGTTGTCGGAGGACAACCGGCGGTCTTCGAATAGTTTTCCGTGCGGATTCGGGTCTTAATCACGGGCTGTTGTGGGAGGACAACGGCGATCTTTAGAATAGTTTTCCCGTCTAGATTCGGGTCTTAATCCTGGACCTGTTTGCGTCAGAAGCAATTTTCACCTGTTTTGGAGAAAACAAGAGAAACTTTGATAGAATAATTGTTAGTCTTATGCGTAGTATGATGCATGACGATGTGTAAATATGACATATGCATATTTATGACTTTATGAAAATGTATGAATGATAGATGTTGTGGTATTTCAAAACATATCCATCTTGAAGAAGATCACGGATGTTACGCTTGAGGATTTACGCTTGGAGGCGAAGCGGATGGAGACCACGAGAAGAGAAAACCTTGATTCCTCCGATGCACTATCTGACCAAGTCTTGAGCCCAGATATCGTTGAGGACGGTAGAGATACGCTGTCGGGGATCTTGTGTGTAGACCCTGTTGGGGAGAATCTGGAGGTACTCTACCGGGGATTAAATGTTATTGCTTGGAAATTGGTGTAACACAATTTTAGTTGAGTGGAATCACTGCTCAGGGACTAACATATACTCCGCTGTGGATGGTTTGTAGTGAGTGACCCCTCTGTGGGGATTATGCTCTGTGGGGTAATGCATTGGTGACTTTCGTCGTCATCTTAATTCCTGGAGCCTGTAGTATTTACTTTTGCTTGTTCACTTTTGCATGTTTGTGAATAGATTTTTATTAGATGCATATAATCATTCAAAGCAAGCGTTGGACTTTATACAAACGACAACGACAAAATTGTAAAGAAAAGAGACTTCGTATTTATTTGAAATGTGGCGTATGGCCAAGTGGTTTGTACACAAGAAAGGTAAAAGCTATGCGGAAACAATCTCGTTAAGTTCCAACTATGCTAGTACTCATATATTTCAACTATCTCATCTCCTTCTGCCGATAAAAGTGAGTGAATTGATCTTCGCCATTTGAATCTTGAATCTTGATAGTAGTATGCGGAAGTAAGTGATCGGGCGAGACATGGTCGTGCGCTTAAATCTAACTTTTGCCTAGACGCCCTTCGGGTTTTCGGTCTAGGATACCCTTTTTTGCCCAAACCGCCTTTTCGGGTTTTCGACTTGCGGTGTACATGTTTTGTATATATCCTTAATTTTTACGAACTCTTTTTGGTTCGCGGGATGCCCTTATTTTGCCTAGGTCGATCGACCTAGCGGACCTCTTTCATCGTAGTATTTTTGACTATGTCTGCGTTCAGAGGGTGTGGGAAGTCCTCGCCATCCATGGTGCTAAGTATCATAGCTCCACCGGAAAATATTGTCTTGACTACAAATGGTCCCTCATAGGTGGGAGTCCATTTGCCCCTGGGATCACCTTGTGGAAGGATGATGCGCTTGACTACTAGATCACCGACTTGGTAGACTCGGTGCTTGACCTTCTTGTTAAATGCTCTAATCATTCGCACGATAAATCATCGTGGCGGATGGATGCGAGTCGCTTCTCATCGATCAAGTTGATCTGGTCAAGCCGAGTCTGGACCCAATCGTCTTCGCCTAACTCTACATCCTGGAGGACTCTAGTTGAGGGTATCTGAACCTCGATTGGTAGGACCGCTTCCATACCATATACAAGAGAGGGGTTGCCCCATGATGTCATCTGTAGTGCGATAACCATGAAAGCAAATGGTAACATCTCATGCCAATCTTTGTAAGTCAAGTCATATTACGTATAATCTTCTTAATATTCTTGTTGGCGGCTTCCTGCGCCATTCATCTTAAGCCGATAAGGAGAAGAATTGTGATGCTTGATCTTGAGCTGCGTGCGAGTTCGGTGATCATCTTGTTGTTGAGATTAGATCCATTATCTGATAATCCTCTCGGGTGCCATATCGAGATAAGATTGTGCTTGATGAATCGAGCCACGACATTCTTGGTATGAGATGCAAGCAGGTTTCTACCCACTTGGTAAAGTAGTCAATTGCCACAAGGATGAAGCGATGTCCGTTGGGCGGTGGGCTTAATTTCTCCGATCATGTCAATGCCCACATTGCAAAGGCCAAGGACATTAGAACATTCGAGTCTTGGAGGTATGTGTACTTTGTCTGCGTATATCTGGCATTTGTGACAAGATCGAGCATAGCGGTGACAATCAGCTTCCATAGTGGACCAATAGTAACCTGTTCTCAAAATTTTCTTAGCCATCGTATGTCCACTGGAGTGGGTACCAAATGCGCCTTCATGTAACTCTTCCATGATTCGTTCCTACTACGGTCAGTAGAGTAAGCACAAGTCGTGGTTGCGCTTGTATAAGATGTCGTTGCTGAGGAAGAATTTGGATGCAAACCTTCTCAAAAACTTCTTATCATTGACAGATGCCCCTGCGGGATATTCATGAGTCTCAAGATACCTCTTCACGTTGTAGTACCAAGGTTTCTCTTCTATATCAAGCTCATAACAATATGCTTGTTCGTCAAACCTCTCAATGGTGATCTGGGGAGCCTCGTTGTCCCACCTGACCTTGAACATAGACGACATAGTAGCTAATCGTCATAGTGATTCTCTTCTCGTGGAATGTGATTGAAAGTGATCTCTTAGTAGGGGATCAAGCTCGAGAACATGCTCGTCTGGAATGAGATTCGGATGCTTCGTATCTCACTCTTATGTCTGATCACTAAAGGCGAGTCTCCATACACTTGCAAGAACTTGATTCTTAAGTCAATAGCGACTTTGATACCCATAATGCGCTTCGTGTTCGGCCATGTTGTTGGTGCAAGCTGAAGCAAAATCTGCGGTGAAAGCGTATGTCCGCTGCAGGGATGTAATGATGGCGCCAATGCCATTGCCAAGTGCGTTTGAGGCTCCATCAAAGACCATAGTCCATCGGGATCCTTGTTCGGGTCCTTAAATGCGGGCACAGTTCTTCTGATCTGTAACTAGTAAAACATCTTCATTTGGAAATTGAGCGCATGGCGTAGTCATCTGACGATGAGCCAAATGATCGGCTACTACACTTCCTTTGATTGCTTTACGAAGTGTCTTGGATGTCATATTCGGTCAGGATCATTTGCCATCTTGCTATTCTTCACGAGAAATTGGTTTCTCAAATATGTATTTTATCGGATCCATCTTGAAATCAACAAGGTAGTGTGAGTCAACATATCTTGTCTTAGTCGTGACAGCCAAAAAAGCGTTGCAAGTTTTCTCATTGTGAGTATCTTGTTTCACGATCGGTAAACTTTTGCTAAGGTAGTATATTGCATGCTCTTTTCGACCAGACTCGTCATGTTGCCCAACACACACACCATTGAGTTTTCTAACAACATCAAGTACATGATAAGAGGTCTTCCTTGGCATCGAATGGGTGGATTATGGTACTCCTTGATTTTGTCAAAAGCGATCGGCAATCGTCATTCCATTCTACCACTTGATCTTTCTTTAGCAACGAAGATTGGCTCACAATGTCGATTAAGTGTGCAATGAATCTGGCAATGTAATTCAATCGGCCCAAGAAACCTCTGACTTCCTTCTCAGTGCGGGGAGCTGGCATTTCTTGAATAGCTTTAACCTTGGCAGGGTCTACTTCAATACCTTTACCACTGACTACAAATCCTAGGTGTTTATCGGATCTGACTCCAAAGGTGCACTTGTTGGGATTAAGTCTCAGTCTGTACTTTTTCAACCTATCAAACAAGTTCTGCAAATGATCAAGATGTTCTTCTTCAGTCTGTGATCGAGCTATCATATCGTCGATGTAGACCTCTATCTTGTGATGAATCATGTCATGAAATAATGTCACCATGGCACGCTGATAAGTGGCGCCTGCGTTCTTCAGTCCGAACAACATAGCCTTGTAACAGAAAGTGCCCCACTGTGTAACAAAAGTAGTCTTTTCCATGTCTTGGAGCCATTTGATCGATTGTGTAGGAGAAACCATCCATGAAGGAAAAACCTTATCTTTGGCGATGTTGTCAACCAGAACATCAACATGAGGAAGGGGAAAATCGTCTTTCGGACTTGCTTTGTTCAAATCTCTGTAATCCACACACATTCGTACTTTGTCGTCCTTCTTAGGTACAGGCACCACATTAGCAACCCTTTGTGGATAAGAGGTATGGCTAGAAACGGCGTTGAAGCGCTTCATAACCCATTTTTTTCTCGGATATCTCGGGACGTGTCGACGAACCTACATTTCCTTTGGGAGAGACCTTCTTTTTGTGACAATCGATGTACCACAATATCAATGTCTAAACACAGCATGTCTTCGTATGACCAAGAAAATACCTCAATATAGTCTCGTAGCATCTGAACCAATCTTTCTTTGACACTATTCTCAAGACCCGCTCCTATCTTGATCTTTTTACATCTCGTCGGTACCCAACTCACAACCTCGACTTGCTCTTGGTGGTTTGTATAACTCGATCTTCTTGTTGTAGCGATCGACAAGGTCTCTGGCACTTCACAATCTTCCTCACCTTCGTCTTAGTAGATCGGATTATCGAAGTCATATTTAGCAATAGCATAGCTTTGTTATCAACGAGATTCGGAGTGGTTGCGGTGTATCACGTGGGTGTGTGTAAGAAACACATAGCTTTTTGAAGGGGTGATAAAGTAAAAGAAAGAAAAAACAATTGAATGCAAAAGTCCAACGATTTTATTGAATGAAAATATGCAAATGACAGATAATAACCCTCACAAACGAGCCACGATGCCCCGGGTAAGGCACTAAGCTTTAGAGTTCATTGTTCAAAACATAGAAAATATGAAAAACAAAACAAAAACAAGAGCAATTACTCCTGTCTAAAGGAGATTGGTGTGACGTCTTCAGTCTTCCAATTGTTGAGTCCGTTGTCAGGAGTTGGGAAGATCCACTCGCTGATGTCGAAGTCGTTGTTGTCGTCTTCTATAGCATGGATTCCACTCTGGCTGATGCGGAAAGGAAGTTGGCCGACACGTTCGCGACGTATCATCTTCTAACCCTTGATGGTGAAGCCTAAACCAGTCTTGTTAGATTTGAAAGGAAGATCAGGGAGCTGACCCCAAATAGTACTACCTCCTTCTTCAACAGCAGCTTGAGCATCTTTCAATGAGGCCATCCTAGGCGGAACTTGTGTAACCGGGGAGTAGCGGGAGAGTCAGAGGCATGACTCTAGGTATTGTTTCAAAAGCTTGACAGAGAGTCTCGAAGAATTCACCTTCCACCTCGAGGTACCAGAATGACTGTAGATGACTGACCATATATTCTTCTTCACCATAGACCGTAACAACCTTCCCTTTCACGGATATTTGACCCGATGCAAGGTAGAGTATGACGCTGCCCATGTATCGAGGCGTCCAAGTAGGCAAGTATCTTTGGACGGATGTCCATGACAAAGAAAGTGGAATCAAAAGTCGGGAACCGACTTTAAAGGCAAAATAAGCTCTCCAATTCTTTGAACCATCAAAAGCTCTTACAATAATGTCACTGGGTTTCAGAACCAACCCCTCAACATCAAGTCGATCAAAAGCAGTCTTCGGTAGGATATTCAAAGCAGAACCGGTATCCACCAAAACATGAGACAATGTAACGCCCTTGCATTCAACAGAGATGTGCAAGGCTTTGTTGTGTTTCTTTTCGGCAGGAGTCAAATCAGCATCAGAGAAGCCTAGGCCGTTGTTGGCAGCCAGGCTAGCAATACAAACTTCGCATTGGTCAGTAGTAGTGTCTTGTGGCACATGAGCATTCTTCAGAAACTTCACCAAGGCATTAGCATGAGCCTCAGAGCACAAGAGCAGAGCAAGCATGAAGATCTTGGACGGAGTCTGTCCCAACTGTTCCACCATATTGTAGTCACTCTTATTGATAATCTTCAGAATTTCCTCCATTTCCTGTTTGGAGGTGTCTTCAGTAGCTTCCTTTGGTACTTACAGGTGGCGGGATGAGTCATTGGTTCTTTCCTCTAGCTTGGGAATTCGTTCGATAGTTGGAATGCGGTGAGTCATGATGTCTTTTGGAGGAGATTTACGGAAGAATACTCTTCGGTTCTGGTCACCTTACTTGATCCGGTGATGTTGTCGATGTCGAGGAGCGATAGCTTCAGCGGTAAGATCTTCAATGGTCGGAGGGTCTTGCTTGGCCATGATAGTAAACATCGACTCCATAATTCCAAGGAATAGCTTTGTCGAGAGGAATATGGGCGGCCTTGGAAAGTGATAATGAGAGGTGCCACTCTAGGCACAGGATCAGCAGAGGAAATCCTTATCGTGTTAACATCAGCATAATCTTCTGGGAAATCTTCACCCCATCCGGTTGCCTTAACATCTTTAATAGGAATCTTGTAGCTCTCAGGAACAGTGTACTTCACCATGTAATCATACTTTCCACTTGGCTGCCCCAAGGTATCCCACACAGATGGTGCAGTTTCATTCACCTCCTCGATCTTCAACTTAGACATATCTTCACACAGCTTCTGCATAGGTGGTTTTAGGAATAGTATCTCACGGTTATCCATCATGCACTGGACACGTCTTCTCCACCAAGCACAACCATCAGGTGCAGATGGGCACCAACGACAATTCTCTAGGCATCCTAGGTTGACACCGGCTTGTAACAAATTCTTCTTAACAGTCACCAGAGGAATGCCCAAGTCATCTATGTTGAAAACATAAGTATCGTCACCAACAGCATTGGAACTCTTGTCATGGTTAGGCATGGGTGCGTTGATCACATTCGGAGAGTCTCAACAGGAGGATCAAACTCAATCTGCTTAGCTTCAATCATATCTTGAATCTTGTTCTTCAGAGCCCAACAATCATCAGTGTTATGTCCAGGGCTATTGGAGTGGTAAGCACACTTAGCATTAGGATTGTATCTCGGAGAGGAAGTGTGGATGCTCTGAGGAGGATCCCTCAAGGTAATCAGCTCTGCTTTCAACATGTGTTGCAAGGCTTGCGACAATGGCATGTTGATCTTCGTAAACTGTCTTCATGGCGCGTTCTGGCTACGCGCGTTGTCTCGCTGAGGTTGTGCTGATGTAGGATTGGAGATCACAACTGCCCCCACAGATTGAGCACGGTCAGTCTTGGCTCGGCTTTTTTGACCATACACAGCATTAGCTTCTTTCTTACCACCAAAAGATCTCTTTGCAGCATTTGAAGATGACTCTATTTGAATCTTCCCACTCTTGATACCAGCTTAAATACGCTCGCCTGTCAGTATCAGCTCGGTGAATCCGGATGAAGAGTTTCCAATTAAATGATTGAAGAATGGGCCTGTCAGTGTTCCCATGAACATATCAACCAACTCCCTATTGGACAAGGGTGGTTGAACTCTGCCTGCTAAATCTCTCCATTTCTGAGCATACTCCTTGAACTTCTCATCACGACCCATAGACATGCTTTATAGTTGCATGCGAGTGGGTGTCAATTCAGCATTGTACTCATACTGTCTATAGAAAGCATCTGCCAAATCACTCCAAGTACGAATACAGTCATTCTCTAGCTGATAATACCACTCCAATTGAGTTCCGGACAAACTCTCTTGAAAATAGTGCATCCACAACTTTTTGTCATCAGTGTGGGGGTTTATTTTCTGAACATAGGACTTCAAATGAAGCTTTGGACAAGACATGCCATCATACTTGGCGAAAGTGGGAACTTTGAACTTGGGAGGAATCACAACACCAGGAACAAGACTCAGATCATCAAAATTCAGCCCGGACATCTTCAGGTTTTCCACAGCATTCACAGACGGTCTTCAAGTTGTTTGTACTTATCATCTTCATCAGAGTACTGGTCATTATCATACTGATCCACTCTCCCTTTCTCAGACTCTCGCTGGTCATCTTTATTACCCTTGAAACTCCCCTCATTTTTGACACTTCCTTCTGAGAGCTCTATCCGGCTAACCACTTTAGGACCACCTTTGTAGCGTCTGCCCATGTTGAGAAGACCAACAACCTTCTTCTTCTTGTTGATGAGCTTCTTCAGATCTTCTTGGCCTTGGACCAAGCTAGCGAACATCTGCTGAAACTGAGCATTCTGAGCCTGGAGATCTTTGACAGTCTGTTCAAGAGCCATTTCTGCTAAAATAAATAGCGAGAGAATGAGAAAACCAATCTTCAATGTACCTGCGATGCAATGCTATGCTATGATATGTGATGTTTATGCAAATGCAATGCAATGTTTTCGAGGACCTTAGAGATTTAAATTTGTTAAACAAGCAATGAACAAACATTTATTAGTACTCCTTTTATTATTCTTTTTCTTTTTAAGTACAAGAGATAGTTCAAAACAATAAAAGAAAAGCGTAAAAAATCCTAAAGCTCTAAGTCTCCCATGGGCGCTTCCTCTTGGCGCCGAGGTAGGCGTTGATGCTTCGCTCCTCGTGAAGTAGCTTTGTCAACTCTAGCACTTTCTTCTCACTTGCATAACACTGAGCTTCAAATGTATCCCTTTCTTCTTTAAGCTGAATCCAGGATCTCTTCAAGTCTTCAAAATCAGTAGGCATGTCAGGATGGGTAACCGTATAGGGTTCGTCACCTATAGCAACAGGTTCCATAATTACTGGTAGAATAGGCGTGAACGGCATCCTGAGATTTTGAGCTCGAGCTCGCACCCATTTGAGGTAAGGTTCCCAAGGAATGGAGTTTTGGTGCCCCAAAGTCTTGGTATCAGTTCTCTTTACCATGCCCCAAGCGTGTATGAACCTTCGTTGGTAATTTTGGAGATCGTGATTGTGGTCGAACACAATGTCTTGGAGAAGCATATCATGCGGACCATCTCTTCGAGCAAAACCAAACTGACGTAGTGCTAAAGAAGGGTTGTAAGTAATACCTCCCCTTATACCAAGTAGTGGTACATTAGAATTCTCCTGGCAGCTCAATGAATGTGAAGTCCTTTTGAGAGAAGACTCCAGCGGATATCGAATGAGAGGTGACATTAGCCTTTGAGACCATCTCAACCATTGTTCGTTCTTCAAAGCTGATGGAGGAAGGTGCGAAATAAACCACGGAAAATAGCGGTATACAACACATGAGAGTTCCTTGTCTTTTGATAGTGCAGTGTGGAAGAATGGGATGTCTCCAAGTAAGGTAGGCCTTGGATTACGGGTGAAACAACTTGATGGCGTTGACATCTATGAATTGATCCGAGTTAGGGAACATAACCAAACCATAGATTAGCAAGGCCACAATGTCTTGAATGCATGGAAACTCATAACCTTGAGGAATTCTCGGCTTTCTTAATGGGAACTTGCAAGTAAACCCTTAACTCCGCTCCTAGTTTCCCAATTAGCTTCAATATCGAAGCTTTAGGTGTAAAGCGGATGCAATGTCTTCGTACCTAGGAACCTTTTCTAGACGGTGAATGGAATTTAGTCAAGAATGGGTACCCCAGTAGCTTAGAGAACTCTTCAAGGTAGGAACCAAGCTGATAATCAGGAATGTGAAGCAATGGTGTTTCGGATCGAAGAAGCTGGAATAGGACATGCATCATATCTTCTTCAAAACGGAATAACCAAATCAAGTAGATAACCATGTCTTTTGATGGTAGGCATGATCGGAATTTAAAACCAATTCTTTGAGCGAGAAGGTATACCCATGAAGTTGATTCGGATAGTCTTTCTAGAAGCCATAATCCCTACAAAAGCAGCAAAGATAAATCCCTAGGTCCTTGAAATAGTTAGAAATGATATGCAATGCGAATGATGTCATGATGTCATGTTTAGCACACACAAACAATTCACACAATGAGCCTAGGTTTAAGGCATGCATGAGGTATAGGTGATTACCCCACCAAAAGTTTGAGTTGGTTCATCCTGTCCTATAATAGTAACGGGTTCTAGGAATCTCACATCATTGATCTTTCGTAGGTGTTTATTTCAATCACGACTACCAGGGTCGACCGAAAATATCCCAAAGTCGATCTTAATAAGCGTAGCATCGGTATCAACCAACCTTAGTACACACCAAAGCGGCCATCTCACTACCTTCTAATGGCCAACATGGGTCAATTAAGGTCCTAAAAGTTTAGTTAGTGCTTGATGACACCACGCAAAATCCAAATACTATCCTCGACTTGGAAATGAAGAGTATCGGGACATCAAAGTGTCACACTAACGTAGCCATCATGTTGACCGGTTCGATATCGTCTAACAGTCGCATGACGATTTATTGCTACTTACCTAAAGGAAACCGGATCCGGTGTAGATCCCCACAAATATAATACCCAAGCAACCCTTAAAGATAAAGCAAGCAAGTCAAACAAAAAGCAATAAAAGTTATCTAGAAATCCCTAAGGCATTCTCTCTTTAGGGTGTCTCCTCGGCAGAGTCGCCAGTTCTGTAACTCGGTGAACTGACTTTGTAGGTTTTTGTATCGCAAATGTGCGGATAGCAAGAGTTGCCACCGACTTTTCTTTTATCCAATTAAGGGAAGTTAAAAAGTACATAAAAAGACCTTCGTTAGATTCTGAGTAAGGGAGAAGGTTATGAAAAGGGAAGGTATTAGCACCCCTTTCCATCCGTAGTTATCTACGGGTTCTTAGTTGCTCTTAGATCACTTTAAAATTGTGTTTTCTGTGTGTTTGAAAAATGTTTTTTTGAAAAGGCATTTCGCTTTGACTTTGTAATAATTCATGTAGGAATGTATACAAAGTGTTCGGAAATGTTTCGTTTTGAAAAGAGTTTGAACTTTGACAAAAGTGTGAGGTGTGAAAAGTACTTTGATAGAGCAAGCAACTAAAAGTCTTATTACCTACTCAGAATTGATCGTTTTCGTGTTATTTTATGTTCCTTTAGAATAGTGCTATCCATACCATTAGTTGGTAGGTAGTAAGATTGACATTCGAAGGGACATCGTATGGTCATAGAAGGCAACTTGTAGGAAATATCCTAGCACATTCGAAGGGACTATCATCATTTTTCGTAGGCGACAATCAAGGGTCAAGATCATGTATTCGGAGGTGACATCGTGGGTTTTATGATCTTTGTATCGAAGGGACTATGATGATTTGTTTGAAGGCAACGGTGCTAGAATACCTCTACGTTCGAGGGACATGACCATTTGAATTCGTAAGGCATCGAGAGAGAATTACCCTAAGGGGTGCATGTGTGAGAGAGTGTGTTGATTTCAGATATTTTATCTTGAAATTAGAGTGGGCTATGTCGAATTTTATCTTGCCATACACGCCTAGTTACTAGCAGTTTATAGGGTGCGGAAATTAAAGTGCGGGAATATAAAGTGCAGAAAGATAAATCCTACGCTATTACATGGCTTTGGGGCAGATACATAATTTAAAATGCGGAAAGTAAAAACCCTAATTAAACTATTACATCCCATAAGCAATTACATAATTGGAAAAACAAGACAATAAAAAAGCGTCCAAAGCAGGATAACTTTGTGAAAAGATGAGAAAAATCGGGAAATACGAGGAAATCGAATAAGAGGAAAATGTTAGTAAAAATAATAATTTTTGAATGAGAAAAATATTTCATGCTGGAAATAACATTAATATGCTAAAATAATTTTTTGGGATTTTTTGGAGTTAATTTAATAATTAAATTAATATTAAAAGTGATTTAAATGATAAATTAACAATTAAATTAAATATGCATGCAAAAATAATATTTTTAATTTTATAAATTAAATAAACATTTTCTGAAGATAATGCAAAAAGAAAACATATTTTTTGGTGTTTTTTAATGCATGATAAAAATATTTAAAGTTAAATTAAATTGTATGAAAATATTAAATAGAAAATATAAAAATATGAAAATATGCAAACATGTGAAAAAAAAAGCTTTGCAATGGCCAGGGATCGAACTCAGGACATCCCCTTCACAACCCCACGCCTTTACCAAGCGGGTTGGGTGCACGCATGTCATGGAAGCAGGCGAAGTTGTAAACAAGTGTCACCTCTTGGCGCACCAATTCGCGCCAACTTCATCTTCTTCGTTTTGATTTTTGAAAACATAGCGTCGGCCTCGGTCTGACGCTATAGTCCACATTTTCAAATCTCATACACATAATATAAATTAGTTGTGAGTACATGAATCGACTGGAAATCACATTCTAAACACAATGGTGGTGGTCTTGTGGTCCAATTTATCCGTTTTAAAGAAGCCCTAAATCGAGGCCAAAAACCCTAGCTATGGTGATTCGCGTTCTAAGCCATGGAAACTCAATCAAACCACCCAGAAAGCTTGCAAACTTCGTTCTAATTACAAAAACAACAACAAAAGATGTTAAAAATGCATGAATAATAGAATTCGATTTTGGAGAAAGTGTGACAAACCGAAATCGTGTTCTTGCAATTCTTGATGTTTTTGGACAATGTAAAGTGCGGATCGATTCGGGGAGATGTCAAGGAATGTGTTTGGATGCTTGGAATCAATTGAATCGAGCTAAAGCCGGTGCTAGAGACTTGTAGTGCGATTTTTGAGCTAGGTTAGGGTTTCTCCAAGAAATTTTTCTATTCTCATTCATGTGCTATGCCTTGTATATTTATATTGGATGGAATTGGAGCTGATTTGAGGAAGAAATAATCATCAATCAATGCCAAAAATATTTGATTTTGTACAAAATCAAATTTCATCTTTTTTGATCAATTTCAATCAATTTCTTGCCAAATCCAATCAAATTTGAAATTTTCCACTTTCTTGGGTTACTTGGATCTCAAGAATGAGAGAAAAAATCAAATTGCAATTAATTTTGATTTTATACCTTATTTTTGAATTTAATTTGTATTTAAATGAATAAAATCCAAATTAAATAGAAAAATAAAATAAAAATTTGTGGCATTGGGCTTGGATATTCCTAATTGTAGAAGGAACAAGTTTGAAAGAAGAAAAACTAGGCCCATTTGCAAAAATTTTGATATTTACAAGTATCTCTCTTTGTGCACTTCTTCAAAATTGCCCAACTAGTGAATGGTGGATTTTGCTCAATTTTCTACATTTTTGCGTGTTCTTGGACTTTTTGGAAAGCTCTAAGAGTCCTCTAACCAACCTATTTGGTTTCATCTCAATTGGAGTTTCCATGCTCAATATATCTTCAAAACAAAATGTTGACTTTTTGTTGACTTTGAAAAAGACCTATAATGTTTTGATCCATACCTTCCAAATGAAGCATTTTTTGAACATACTTGTGAGACATGAAGTTGTAGAGAATTGAATTTCCTTCAAAACAAGAGGTGGTGGAAAAATTTATGAGAAAGTATGAAGAAGTTATGCTCAGTCAAAGTTTGGTTGACTTTTCACTAAGAAACCCTAATTTAGAAAGTTTGACTTTTGAGCAAATCTTGAGTATTCTTGATGAATCATGATCAACCCTTGATCAAATGATGAATGTAACTTCAAAATGAGGATGTTGAGCAAAAATCAGGAAGTTTGACTGTATGTTGACCACGATTGACTTTTGTCAATCTGTTGATTTTCACCATCGAGCAATTGTTTGAGGAAACTTGACTTGTGAGGCTTGAAACTTGTCATGGAGAATCTTTGAAGCATATGAGGAGGCATGATGAACATTGGAGGTGTTGGAAGTCCATCTGGATCTGAGAATCACCAAACCCTAGTTTGGGTTGATTGTCTAGGAGAGGGTTTGTCATTCGACCCTTGAGGAATCCTTGAGCATGGATGTATGGAATATCTTGAGAAGATGGAGGGCAAATTTTGGGGTATGACAAGCACGTCTCTCAATCCCTAAGATCCTCAACCATATCTGGGCTCAAGACTTGGTCAGATAGTGCATCGGAGGAATCAAAGTTATCTTTCTTCTCAGGATTTCCAATCCACTTCATCCCCAAGCAGAAGTCAGAAATCTCCAAACAGAGCATCCGCATCTTCTTCAAGATGGATATGTTTTGAAATACCACAACATCTATCATTCATACATTATTCATAAAAAGTCATAATATATGCATATGTCATTCATACACATCGTCATGCATCATACCTTGCATAAGACTAACAATATTCTATCAAAGTTTCTCTTGTTTTCTCAAAGCGGTGAAGATCGCCACGAAACAAGCGGGTCGAGGATTAATGCGGCAGGGCGGGAAAATTATCTGACCACCCTAGTTGTCCTCCGACAATGGTCCGAGATTAATACCGAAGCAGACGGGAAAACTATCGAGCAGCCGCCCTAGTTGTCCTCGATAGCGGATCCGGGAGATTAATACGGCGAGGCAGGAAAACTATACAGCGATCACAAGTTATCCTCGATAGCAAGGCATTGGATCGATACCGAAACCTGGAGGGAAGTTATCCACATTTTAAGCCAACTAGTTATCTCCTCGGAGAATCGACAATATAATATAACAAATTCTGGCCATCATCTAAGTCGGGTTCTCCTATTCAAAAAACATCAATCTCCAAGATCTTTCGATGGCATCAAGCTATCGTCTTCTCCATTCAAACAGCAAGTCTCCAACTCATTCCCAAATGGCATCCCCAAATGGCAAGCCCATTCCGCGTCATCGACCGGCGGAGTGCAAATTTTTAGGTGTACTCGGTGTTCATCATCTTACCTCCACAGTCGCGGCGAACATGCCAATCTAACCCTTCGGTACAAGAAGATTGAATAGGGGTGTCATACCCCAAAATTTGCCCTCCATCTTCTCAAGACATTCCATACATCCATACTCAAGGATTCCTCAAAGGTTGATCAGACAAGCCCTCTCCTAGAAAATCGACCCAAACTAGGGTTTGGCAATTCTCGACTCGATTGGACTTCAACATCTCCAATGTTCATCATGCCTCCTCATATGCTTCAAAGATGCTCCATGTCAAGTTTCAAGCCTTACAAGTCAAGATTGCTCAAACAATTGCTCAGATGGTTGAAAATCAGTTGTATTGGACAAAAAGTCAACTGTGGTCAACATACAGTCAAACTTCATGATTTTTGGTCAACATCCTCATTTTGAAGTTACATTCATCATTTTATCAAGGGTTGATCATGATTCATCAAGAAAACTCAAGATTTGCTCAAAAGTCAAACTTTCTAAATTAGGGTTTCTATGAGAAAAGTCAACTGAACTTTGACTGATCATAACTTCTTCATACTTTCTCAGAAATTTTTCCACCACCTCTTGTTTTGAAGGAAATTTAAGTCTCTACAACTTCATGTCTCACAAGAATGTTCAAAAAATGCTTCATTTGAAAGGTATGGATCAAAACATTATAGGTCCTTTTCAAAGTCAACAAAAAGTCAACATTTTGTTTTGAAGATATATTGAGCATGGAAACTCCAATTTAGATGAGACCAAAAAGGTTGGTTAGAGGACTCTTAGAGCTTTCCAAAAAGTCCAAGAACACTCAAAAACATGGAAAATTGAGCAAGATACACTATTCAGAAGTTGGGCAATTTTGGACAATTGCACAAAAGGACATTTTGGTCAAAATGCAAAATTTTCCAAATGGGCCTATAATCTTTTGATCCAAACTTGTTCATGACATTATTTGTGACCCATAAATGCTTGGCCATGGCAATTTTCTATTTTTATAATTTATTGTTGAATTTTAAACCATTTAATTCAAAATTAAATTATATAAAATATGAAAATAAGATATTTTTTTCAAGATGATTGGATTTTGATCAAACTTGAGGTCCAAGGAAGCCCAAAACACTTGCCAATTTCGTGATTTGCTTGCACATGGAAGGAAAATCAAATTTTCAAGAAAATTTGGTTTGTTTTAAAGAAAATATTGCATTCATTACTCGATCTTTTTCACTCTCTTTGCCATCCTAATTCACTCTATAAATACTCGGCATTATGCACAACAAGAGACAAAAACCTAGCCCTTACAACAACCTTATTTTGCCATATTTTCTCAAAATTGTCAAAATTCGAAATTCATTCTCCAGCCACTTTCAGCCATCAAAAACCATCCTATTGTCTTCAGGAGGTAGGTTTGAGTAAGTACACATCCTTGCCAATGGTTGAAACAAGCTAAATCGATGCATACATGATCATACATATTCAAAACTTTTTGATTTTTGCATTTTATTATTCTGCGTGTGTAAATCGATTTTAATGCTTTCATTGTGTTCATGAGGTTCCATGGATGAGATCTGGGCCATCGTTTGTGGGTTTGAACATTGGAATCGTCGATTGCCATGTTTAGGGTTTCTTGTCTTTGTTGTCTTGAACCGGCTGTCAGACCGATTTAGCCAAAAACACCACCATTGAGTTCGGAAGGGTGAAATAGGTGGACTAGGTCTCTCTTTTGTTTGAATCTTCGTATTTTGCGGGTTTGAGAATCAAAGATCTTGGGAGAACGATAGGAGCCTAGCTCGGCCTTCGAAGACCGGCGTGGCGTGCGTGGCGTTTACAGGCGATTCGATTGGCTCTCTCCTTCACCGGGGTCCACCGGTGATGTGCCTTGACTTCTCCAAGCGGCAGCGTGTACACTCGTGATCTCCGTTTTCAATCCATGACAACAAGTGACGGATGGCGTGGTGGTAAAAGCTCTGTGCAAAGATACTCTCCATGTCTGAGTTCGATCCTCACTGGCACGGTTTGCATCCTTTTACAAACTTCATATTTTAAGTATTTTCTATATTTTCTTATTTATTTAATATTTTGCTTCTATTTTAATTCTTTTCATAATTTTTATTCATGCATTAAAATCATCAAAATATTTTTCCTTTTGCATTTATTTTTAGAAAATACTTATTTAATTTATAAAATTAAAAAATATAATTTTGCATGCATATTTATTTTATTCATAATTTAGCATTTAAATCAATTTTAATTAGTTTTTAATTATTAAATTGCATCCAAAAATCCCAAAATTTATTTTAGCATATTTATGTTATTTCCATAGGTCATATTTTCTCATTCAAAAATTGCATTTTACTAATATTTTTCTCTTATTCGATTCATCTCGTATTTTAGATTTCTCATCTTTTCACAGGTTATCCGTTTGGACGATTTTTCTTATCGTTTCTTTTTTTCCAATAATGTAACTGTTCATGGGATGTAATAGTTAATTAGGGCTTTTATTTTCCATAAGTTTAAATTATGTATACGCCCCAGCCATGTAATAGCGTAGGATTTATCTTTCCGCATTTTACATTTCCGCATTTTAATTTCCACCCTATAAATTGCTAGTAACTAGGCATGTATGGCAAGACTAAAATTGGACATAGCTCATTCTAATTTGCAAGATAACATATCTGAATTTGACACACTCTTACATGCACCCTTAGGGTAATTCTCTCGTGGCCTTACAATTCAAATGGTCGAGTCCCTCGAGCGTAGAGGTATTCTAGCACGTTGCCTTCAAAACAAATCATCATAGTCCCTTGATACAAAGATCATAGACCCACGATGTAGCCTCGAATACATGATCTTGACCCTCGATTGTCGCCTCGAAAATGATGATAGTCCTTGAATGTGCTGGATACTTCCTAGTTGCCTTCTATGACCATCCGATGTCCCTTCGAATGTCCACTTACATCCAACAAATAGGGTTACCTACCAACTAATGGTATGGATAGCGCTATTCTAAAGGAGCGTAAAATAACAACGACCAATTACGAGTAGGTAATAAGACTTTTAGTTGCTTGCTCTATCAAAATACTTTTCACACAACACACTTTTGTCAAAGTTCAAACTCTTTTCAAAACAAAACATTTACGAACACTTTGTATACATTCCTACATGAATCATTACAAAGTCAAAGCGAAATGCCTTTTCAAAACATTTTTGTCAAACACAGAAAGCACAATTTTAAAGTGATCTAAGAGCAACTAAGAGCCCGTAGATAACTACGGATGGAAAGGGTGCTAATAACTTCCCTTTTCATAACTTCTCTTACTCGGAATCTAACGAAGGTCTTTTCTGTTCTTTTCACCTTCCCTAATTGGATAAAAGAAAAGTCGGTGGCGACTCTTGCTATCCGCATTTTGCGATACAAAAACCTACAAAGTCAGTTCACGTATCACAAGGGCATTTGTCATACCCAAAATTTTCCCTCCTACTTCTCAGACATTATACACATCCTCGAGGATTCCTCGAGGGTTGATCGAGACAAACCTCTCTGACAATCAACCAAAACTAGGGTTTGGCTATCCACGGATCGGATGGACTTCAACATCTCAATGGTCATCATGCCTCCTCATATGCTTCAAAGATTCTCCATGTCAAGTTTCAAGCCTCACAAGTCAAGTTTCCTCAGACAATTGCTCGGATGGTTGAAAATCGGTTATATTGGACAAAAGTCAGCGTGGTCAACATACAGTCAAATTTCATGATTTTTGGTCAACATCCTCATTTTGAAGTCACATTCATCATTTGATCAAGGGTTGATCATGATTCATCAAGAAAACTCAAGATTTGCTCAAAAGTCAAACTTTCCAAATTAGGGTTTCCTAGTGAAAAGTCAACCCAACTTTGACTGAGCATAACTTCTTCATACTTTCTCAGAATTTTTTCCACCAACTCTTGTTTTGAAGTTAATTCAATTATCTACAACTTTATGTCTCACAAGAATGTTCAAAAGATTCCTCATTTGGATGGTATGGATCAAAACATTACAGGTCCTTTTCAAAGTCAACAAAAAGTCAACATTTTGTTTTGAAGATTTATTGAGCATGAAAACTCCAATTGAGATGAAACCAAAGAGGTTGGTTAGAGGACACTTAGAGCTTTCTAAAAAGTCCAAGAACACTAAAAAATGTGGAAAATTGAGCAAAATACACCATTCAGAAGTTGGGCATTTTTGAACAATTGCACAAAAGGAGATATTTGTCAAAATTCAATTTTTTCCAAATGGGCCTATAATTTTATGATCCAAACTTGATCATAATATTATTTGTGACCTATTGATGCCTTGCCATGACCACATTTTATTTTATTGATTTATTTTTGAATTTAAAACCATTTAATTCAAATTTAAATTAAATAAAATATGAAAATAAGATATATTTTCAAGAGGAGTGGATTTTTATCAAGCTTGAGGTCCAAGATAGCCCATGAAACATACCAAATTTGTGCTAGCTTCTCACATGGAAGGAAAATCAAATTTTCAAGAAATTTGATTTGAAAGAAAATTTTGCATTCAATATCCAATCTTTTTCACTCTCTTTGCCGTCTGATTAACTCTATAAATACCAAGCAATTGCCAAGAACAAGACACGAAACCCTAGCCCCATACACAACCCTTATTTTGCCAAATTTTTTCTCAAATTGTCAAAATCGAATTCCAATTTCAGCGGTTTCAAGGCAAGCCAACCATCCAAACACCTTCTGAGGTTCCCATGATGAAACCATCCCTTACTTGAAGCCAAGGCGCGAACTCGATCCCAAGCTTGCTCGATTTGGTATATTTTGAAATTCAATTTCATTATTCATGCATCGTTAATGTTTTTGTGTGTTTGTTTGAACTCGGGATGCATATTAGGTCATGTTTGAACCATCTCATGCAAGCTTAGGCGTCTGAACTCGAATCACCATAACTAGGGCATCTTGGTGTTTGAATCGAACCGGTTGATCAGGTGTTTTCGGGCAAACTAATGGCACCATCGTGTTCAACCCTCGATTTAGGGGTAGGGTACCTTAGAACTTTTATTTTGCGTATTTTTCAAGTTTCGGTTTTGGTTGGCGGAGAAGGCGGTAGGAGCTAGGGCTCGGCGTCGTTGACTAAATCTCGACCGGCGTGAGCTTCGTGGCGCGATGGCTCTCTCGATTCGTCCATTCGTTATGATAGGGTCCACTTGTTGGGGTTTGGAACATATCCATGACACGTTGACATTCATATTCATTGATTTGACTTTACAAACACCAAATACACGCTGGCGTAGTGGTTAAGGCGTTGGTTTAGAAAGATTCTCCTCAAGGTCACAGGTTCAATCCCTGGCAGGACCAAACTTTTTTTCCTTTTGCAAACTTGACATATTTTTCTATTTTCTTATTTTTTTAATATTTTCATTCAATTTATTTTATCTTCTAATATTTTTATCATGCATTTAAAAAACACCAAAAATATTTATTTTTTGCATACTCATCAGAAAAATCTTTATTTAATTTTTAAAATTAAAATTATTATTTTTGCATGCATATTTAATTTAATTGCTAATTTATCATTTAAATAGCTTTTAATTGTTTTAAATTATCAAATTAACTCAAAATTCCCAAAAATTATTTTATCATATTAATGTCATTATTTGCATAAAAACTTTTCTCATTCAAAAATTCTTATTTTTACTAACATTTTCTCTTATGCAATTTTCTTAGTTTCACGATTTTCATACATTCACGGTTATACCGTTTCGAGCGTTTTTATCGCTTTTCTTTTCAATTATGTAATTGCCTATGGGATGTAATAGTTTAATTAGGACTTTTATTTTCCGCTCTCTATTATCTATACGCCCCAAAGCCTTGTAATAGCGTAGGATTTATCTTTCCATGATTTACTTTCCGCACCCTATAAAGCTAGTAATTAGGCGTTTATGGCAAGATAAAATTGGACATAGCTCATTCATAATTCCAAGATAAAATATCTGAAATCAACACACTCTTTTCACATGCACCCTTAGGGTAATTCTCTCGTTGCCTTCACGAATACAAATGGTCAAGTCCCTCAGCGTAGAGGTATTCTAGCACCGTTGCCTTCAAAACAAATCATCATAGTCCCTTGATACAAGATCACGGACCCACGATGTAAACTACGAATACATGATCTTGACCCTCGATTGTTGCCTACGAAAAATGATGATAGTCCCTTCGAATGTGCTAGGATACTTCCTACAAGTTGCCTTCTGTGACCATCCGATGTCCCTTCGAATGTCCCGCTTACATCCAATGAATAGAGTTACCTATCAAATAATGGTATGGATAGCGCTATTCTAAAGGAAAGTAAAATAACACGAAAAAGACCATTCTAAGTAGGTAATAAGACTTTTAGTTGCTTGCTATATCAAAATACTTTTCACACCACACACTTTTGTCAAAGTTCAAACTCTTTTCAAAAACAAAACATTTCCGAACACTTTGTATACATTCCTACATGAATCATTACAAAGTCAAAGCGAAATGCCTTTTCAAAAACATTTTTGTCAAACACACAGAAAGCAATTTTAAAAAGATGATCTAAGAGCAACTAAGAGCCCGTAGATAACTACGGATGGAAAGGGGTGCTAATACCTTCCCTTTTCATAACCTTCTCCCTTACTCAGAATCTAACGAAGGTCTTTTTCTGTACTTTTTACCTTCCCTTAATTGGATAAAAGAAAAGTCGGTGGCGACTCTTGCTATCCGCACATTTGCGATACAAAAATCTCAAAGTCAGTTCACCGTATTACACATTATCATAGTGATCTTCTCTGTCTTTCTCAGGCTCACGCTGGTCGCCTTCGTCATTGCCCTTGACACTTCCCTCAGTCTTGACACTCCCTTCTTAGAGCTCTATTCGGCTAACCAATTTAGGACCACCTTTGTAACGTCTACCCATGTTGAGAACACCAACGACTTTGAGATTTTAGTATCGCAAATGTGCGGATAGCAAGAGTCGCCACCAACTTTTCTTTTATCCAATTAAGGGAAGGTGAAAAGAACAGGAGAAGACCTTCATTAGATTCTGAGTAAGGGAGAAGGTTATGAAAAGGGAAGGTATTAGCACCCCTTTTCATCCGTAGTTATCTACGGGCTCTTAGTTGCTCTTAGATCACTTTAAAATTGTGATTTTTGTGTGTTTGACAAAAATGTTTTGAAAAGGCATTTCGCTTTGACTTTGTAATGATTCATGTAGGAATGTATACAAAGTGTTCGGAAATGTTTCGTTTTGAAAAGAGTTTGAACTTTGACAAAAGTGTGTTGTGTGAAAAGTATTTTGATAGAGCAAGCAACTAAAAGTCTTATTACCTACTCAGAACGGTCGTTTTCGTGTTGTTTTACGTTCCTTTAGAATAGCGCTATCCATACCATTAGTTGGTAGGTAACCCTATTCGTTGGATGTAGAAGGGACATTCGAAGGGACATCGGATGGTCATAGAAGGCAACTTGTAGGAAGTATCCTAGCACATTCGAAGGGACTATCATCATTTTTCGTAGGCAATAATTGAGGGTCAAGATCATGTATTTCGTAGGCGACATCGTGGGTCTATGATCTTTGTATCGAAGGGACTATGATGATTTATTTTGTAGGCAACGGTGCTAGAATACCTCTACGTTCGAGGGACTTGACCATTTGTATTCGTAAAGGCTACGAGAGAGAATTACCCTAAGGGGTGCATGTGTGAAAGAGTGTGTTGATTTCAGGTATGTTATCTTGGAATTATGAGTGATCTATGTCCAATTTTATCTTGCCATACACGCCTAATTACTAGCAGTTTATAGGGTGCAGAAAGTAAATTGCGGAAAGTAAAGTTTTGAAAGGTAAAGTCCTACGCTATTACATGGCTTTGGGGCAGATACATCATAAGAGTGCGGAAAATAAAAGTCCTAATTAAACTATTACATCCCATAGGCAGTTACATAATTGAAAAAGAAAAGCAAGAAAAATTGTCCGAAACATTACAACCTGTGAACAGATACATAATCGGAAAGACGAGAAAATTGCATAAGAGAAAAAATGTTAGTAAAAATAAGAATTTTAAATGGAGAAAAAGGTTTCATGTTAGTTATGACATTAATATGATAAGATAAATTTTTGGTAATTTTTGGAATCGATTTGATAATTTAAAAACAATTAAAAGTCATTTAAATGATTAATTAGTAATTAAATTAAATATGCATGCAAAAATAATAATTTTAATTTTAAAAATTAAATAAGTATTTTTCTGATGATAATGCAAAAAAGAAGTATTTTTGATGTTTTTTAGATGCATGATAAAAATATTTGAAGATAAATTAAAATGCATCAAAAATATTAAAGAAAATATAAAAATATAAATTAGTTTGCAAAAGAGTAAAAATATTTGGTCCTGACCAGGTTCGAACCAGGGACCTTTGAGAGAATCTTCTCATCTGCTTGCCTTTACCACTCAGCCAACGTGCATTTGGTGTCATGGAATTACAAACGAATGCTTATAAGGGTTTACGTGTCATGAGTTTGTGAATTCAACGCACAGTCAGCCATGTGGGGTCCAGGTTGAACGGATGGACGAATCAGGAGGCTCACTTTCGCCACACACGCTGACGCCGGTCAACACACGTCAATGACGCCGGAGCCCTAGCTCCGGTCGTCTTCTTCGGCAGCCAAAAATCCCAAACCTGAAAAATACGCAAAATAAAAAGGCAAGAGGTACCCTACCCCCCCCTAAATCGAGGGCTGCGAACACGATGGTGGTGTTCGTTTTCCCTAAAAATGCTTGGATAAGCCGGTTCGATTCAAACAGATTCAAATGCCCTAGCCATGGTGATTCGTATTTCCTACGTCTAAGCTTGCATGAGATGAATCATTCATGACCTATTGGATGTACTGAATCCATACAAACACACAAAAGCAGTTAACAACGCATGAAATAAGCAAATCGAAATTATGAAAAATACCAAATCGGAGCTTGATGTTCTTCACGTTCTGGGCAGTTTTAGCTTCGAGTAAGGGTTGGTTTTGAACCCTGGGAACCTCAGGAACACGTTTGGATGGCTAGAACACCTTGAAACTTGCTGGAAATTGGAATTCAAATTTCACAACTTTGAAGAAATTTTTGAGAAAAATAAGGGTTGTTGTAAGGCTAGGGTTTCGTTCTTTGTCTTGTGCAATATGTTGGGTATTTATAGAGTGAGGAATGAGAGCAAAAAGAAAGAAAAAAGATCTCCTCTTGAATGCAAAAATAATTTCCTTTCAAAATAAAACCAAATCTTTGAAAATTTGATTTTCTCTTCCATATGCAAGCTAGCACGAATTTGGCAAGTCTTGTGGGCTATCTTGGACCTCAAGTTTGATAAAAATCCAATCCATTTGAAAATATATCTTGTTTTCATATTTTATATAATTTAAATTTGAATTTAATGCTTTTAAATTCAAAAATAAATCAAAAAAATAGAATATGGTCATGGCAAAGCATCAATAGGTCACAAATAATATTATGAACAAGTTTGGATCATAAAATTATAGGCCCATTTGGAAAAAATTGGGTTTTGACAAATATCTCTCTTTGTGCAATTGTCCAAAAATATCCAACTTGTACAAGGTGTATTTTGCTCAATTTTCCATATTTTTGAATGTTCTTGGACTTTTTAGAAATCTCTAGGCGTCCTCTAAAATCCCTTTGGTTTCATCTCAATTGGAGTTTCTATGCTCAATAAATCTTCAAAACAAAATGTTGACTTTTTGTTGACTTTGAAAAGGACCTGTAATGTTTTGATCCATACCATCCAAATGAGGAATCTTTTGAACATTCTTGTGAGACATAAAGTTGTAGATAATTGAATTAACTTCAAAACAAGAGTTGGTGGAAAAAATTCTGAGAAAGTATGAAGAAGTTATGCTCAGTCAAAGTTGGGTTGACTTTTCACTAGGAAACCCTAATTTGGAAAGTTTGACTTTTGAGCAAATCTTGAGTTTTCTTGATGAATCATGATCAACCCTTGATCAAATGATGAATGTGACTTCAAAATGAGAATGTTGACCAAAAATCAGGAAGTTTGACTGTATGTTGACCACAGTTGACTTTTTCTCCAATACAACTGATTTTCAACCATCTGAGCAATTGTCTGAGAAAATTTGACTTGTAAGGCTTGAAACTTGACATGGAGAATCTTTGAAGCATATGAGGAGGCATGATGACCATTGGAGATGTTGGAAGTCCATCTTGATCTGAGAATTGCCAAACCCTAGTTTGGGTTGATTGTGTAGGAGAGGGTTTGTTTGATCAACCCTTGAGGAATTCTTGAGCATGGATGTATGAAATGTCTTGAGAAGTAGGAGGGAAAATTTTGGGGTATGACAATACTCCCAGAAGAGTATAACATACCAACAGAAGTAGAGAACACTAGTGATCTGGATGCTACTGAAATGGCTTTACATAAGCCAACATGCTACTTTGTGATGAACAATGGCTCCATTGAGACACAGGATGCCTTTCTCGAGAGGCCTGATATGGCTATGAGAAGCCATTTGAAGCCATTGCTGATTAGAGCAAAGGTTGAAGAGACAACCATTAACAAGGTGTTGGTGGATTGTGGCGCTACGGTGAACATAATGCCACATCATATTCTGAAGATGATCGGTAAGTTCGACACCGATATCAAGTCTCATAACATGGTCTTGTCAGACAACGAAGGAGGAACAAAAACTACCATGGGGGTAATCCAGGTAGATATTATCGTCGGCTCAGTCACGAGGCCGACAATATTTATGGTCATCCAAGGTCGACCAAGTTTCAATCTGCTAGTGGGCAGAGAATGGCTGCATGGAGTTGGTGTTGTGCCTTCTTCTATGCATCAACGCCTGATCATATGGTGAGAATATGGTATCATAGAGAACATAGAAGCCGATCAAGGCTACTTTATGGTAGATGTTAATGCTGTTGGCCAGAACTAATTCGATAGGAAATTGGCTAATATCGCTCCCTGCCATCCAGCAGAAGAAGTGTATGCCAACTTAAATTAGGCATTCGTTTCTTTGACGCTGCATGAAACCCACAGATTTGTGTGGGATGTTGAGTATATGTAGGATCCCTATGCAGAGGAACCTGTGCCGACAGGCTGGGGAAATCATCACGACAGTGATGTCTGAGCTAGAGGCTCAGAGAAGGATTTCGGCGTACATTGTCGAAAATAAAATAAATTCGGCTATAGAAGATGAAGAAGAAAAAATGGCAACAGAAGCTGCTAAACTTCCCGTCTCAGAGGAAGTAATTCTGGTTGTAGAGCCAGAACCACCAGATAAAAGCAAGTTGATCAACAGAAGCGTCGATGAGCAACGTCTGGATTGCATATACAACGACGAACCACTAGGTTTCGAAAAGGATCCTATGGCACCTTAAAAAATGCAGCCACAAGATTCTTTAGAAGAAATCGACCTAGGCGCAGAAGGTGATAAAAGACCTACCTATATCAGCGCCAACATCAACCAAAAGCTCAGAACTGAGGTAATATCTTTATTAAAAGAATTTAAAGATTATTTTGCTTGGGACTATAATGAAATGCCAGGTTTGAGCAGGGAATTGGTCGAATTGAAATTACCAATGAAAGCTGGAAAGAAGCCAGTAAAACAAACGCCTCAACAATTTGCACCTACAGTTATGTCGAAGATCAAGGAGGAAATAGAAAGACTCCTCCAAAGCAAGTTCATCAGAACTGCAAGGTATGTCGAATGGTTGGCCAATATTGTGCCAGTTATTAAGAAAAATAGGAAGCTGAGAGTGTGCATTGAATTTAGAGATTTAAATGCTGCCACTCCTAAAGATGAATATGCCATGCCAGTGGCTAAGATGCTGGTCGATTCGGCTTTGGATATTTAAGTATGCTTGATGGTTATGCTGGTTATAACTAAATCTTTATTGCAGATGATGATTTGCCGAAGATGGAGTTTTGTTGCCCAGGGGCATTAGGCACCTATGAATGGGTAGTCACGCCATTCGGCTTGAAGAATTCCGGAGCAACGTACCAGAGGGTAATGAATAATATGTTCCATGATTTCATTGAAAATTTCATGCAGGTTTACATCGACGATATTGTAATTAAGTCGAATAGTAAATCGACACACTTAGAGCACCTTCGAAAATCTTTCGAAAGAATGCGAAAATATGGGTTGAAAATGAATCCATTAAAATGTGCTTTTTGTGTGTAGGCAGGAGATTTCCTTGGTTTTGTTGTGCATAAGAAAGGCATTGAAGTCAATCAAAGCAAGACCAAAGCCATCATGGACATCAAACCGCCATCGACCAAAAAGGAGCTTCAGTCACTGTTGGGCAAAGTAAATTTCTTGAGGAGATTCATTTCTAACTTAAGTGTCAAAACTAAGGCGTTTTCACCACTGCTTCGACTGAAGAATAAAGAGTTTATCTGGCGAGAGGAACATCAAGAGGCTTTCGACAAAATAAAAGAGTACTTGGTGAAGCCTTCTATATTGGCACCTCCACTTAGAAATAGGCCTATGAGGTTGTATATAAAAGCCTCTGAATCGACCATAGGTAGTATGTTAGTTCAAGAGGACGATAATCATGTCGAACGTCCTATGTATTACCTTAGTCGTCTGTCAAATGGTCCTGAAACTAGGTATAGTGACATAGAAAAACTATGCTTGTGTTTGTATTTCTTTTGTATCAAACTGAAGCAATACATAAAGCCAGTTGATGTTTATATTTCTTCTCATTTCGACATTATTAAGCATATGTTGTCTAAACAAATTTTGCATAGTCGAATTGGTAAATGAGCTTTAGCATTAACTGAATATTCCTTAATGTACATGCCTTTAAAAGCAATGAAAGGGCAAATAGTGGCGATTTCTTTGTCGACCATTCTATGGTGGCTATGTGTTCGGTAAAAGTGACGAGAGGAATTGAATCGAATTAGAATCTACGGCTCAAAACGATTTACTCTTTTGATTTGTTTTTAAAAGGATGTCGCGAGCATCAAGCTATATTAATTCCAAAACAAGAAAATGAGATGAAAAGGGGGAAAGCTGCAATACCCTAAATAAATAAAGATATGCGGTGCGACTAGCGTGAACTAGACGCAACACATTGGGGAGAGATCCAAGTAAGGGGGTTTGTTATATAAAGGGAAAGATGTGGCACCCTATATATATATAGTTATCTACAGCCTTATTTATATATATGAATATTTTTGATATGTTTGTGTGTTTTAATTTGCTATTCTATTCTTGGGAAGGTTTCTCCTTTGGGTTTTAAGAAAGGTAGGTTAGGCGGGGTCCTAAGTTTTGTTATTATTGTGCTCGCAGGGATCATTGGGATCCTCTGCATACATATCCCCTAGTGGGAATCAGAGCATCTGTATCTCGGATCAAAGGGAGCTATGGTTTTGTTTGGTTTGAGGGAGAAAGAAGTATGCTCGCCAAGGATGAGACCTTGTGCCTATGTATTCTCAAAGGGAGGTTGAGAAATTCAGAGCAATCGTAGTTCCCACTTATGCTAGTGGAAGCAAAGGGTGTTATTAAGAGACAAAGACAAATGGCATCTTAATGAAAAATGTATCTAATCTATTTCATCACATACATTTTTAAAGGGTTGATTGATTAAATCTTTCATCATAAGTATTAGGTGTTTTGCTTGAGTGTACAAGCGTTACCACTTACGAGTTAAGAAAGAGGTTTGAAATATGGTTGAATCTTTAATTGTAAGTTTTGGTGTTTTGCTTGAGTGTACAAGCGTTACCACTTACAGTTAAAAGATGTTTTGTTTGAAAAGTGTTTGAAAAGTGTTTGATTTGTACGTGATGTTATAGATGACATACTTCTTCCATAGAGATGATAAATGTTTAAATCTCTAGGAGAAATTAATTACTGATTAGGGGGATGCTTTTAAGAAGCCCGTCGGTCCTTGTATTGTAAGCCCAAGAGGAGGCATTCCGAGGGTCATCGTGGGTCCTTGCATTGTGAGCCCAAGAGGAGGCATTCCGAGGGTCATCAAGGGTCCTTGTATGAAGATGAAGAGGAAGCTATAGCGTATGGCTGACTTTGGCTTTAAGAGTGGTTTCACCTGGAAACCATCCTCTTAGGATTCAAGAGTGATTTCACCGAAATCATACTCTCAAGGTTCTATCCTAGCGGGTGATTCTTTGTATTTGATGCCCAATAGGAGGCTATTGATATTTCAGTCTTTCTTGTTTGATGCCCAAGAAGGCTAAACTCAACGAGGAGTTCTTTTGAGCGAATCCCAGAGGAGACTAACTCATCGGGAGTTGTCTTATATGAAGCCTAAGAGGAGGCTAAACTCAGCGGGTGAGTTGTATTATACAAAGCCTAAGAGGCTAACTCAATAAATGAGTTATCTTATACAAAGCCTAAGAGGAGGCTAAAGGGAACCTAGTTGTTAGACTAGTTGTTATGTTATAACTGAACAATTATATGAACAAGTGTGTGTGATGTGTATTCATCGGAGTTTATGCAGAAAATATATAAACAAGTGTATAAACCAATCAATTAAATCAAGTGTAACTTGAATATATACAAAGGGTTTGGGACTTACACCTTAAGGGAGGCTCATTGGTTTAAGAGCATTTTCACTGGGAATAATGCTCCTCTTAATACCAATGGAATCGGTGTATAAACAAGTGCATGAAAACAAACGAACGAAGTTTGTTTATACTTGAATATTTACAAAGATGATTGAATATGTACAAGGAATTGAATATGTACATAGAAAGGGTGAGTATGTGTCATACCCCAAAATTTTCCCCCCATCCACTCAAGAGATTTCATACATCTATACTCAAAGATTCCTCAAGAGTTGATCAGACAAACTCTCTCCTAGACAATCAACCCAAACTAGGGTTTGGTATCTCTCAGGTCAAGATGGACTTCCAATATCTCCAATGGTCTTCATGCCTCCTCATATGTTTCAAAGATTCTCCATGTCAAGTTTCAAGCCTCACAAGTCAAGTTTCCTCAAACAATTGCTCAAATGGTTGAAAATCAGTTGTATTAGACAAAAAGTCAACTGTGGTCAACATACAGTCAAACTTCATAATTTCTGGTCAACATCCTCATTTTGAAGTTACATTCATCATTTGATCAAGGGTTGATCATGATTCATCAAGAATACTCAAGATTTGCTCAAAAGTCAAACTTTCTAAATTAGGGTTTCTTAGTGAAAAGTCAACCAAACTTTGACTGAGCATAACTTCTTCATACTTTCTCATAAATTTTTCCACCACCTCTTGTTTTGAAGGAAATTCAATTCTCTACAACTTCATGTCTCACAAGAATGTCCAAAAAATGCTTCATTTGAGAGGTATGGCTCAAAACATTACAGGTCATTTTCAAAGTCAACAAAAAGTCAACCTTTTGTTTTGAAGATATATTGAGCATGGTAACTCCAATTGAGATGAGACCAAAAAGGTTGGTTAGAGGACTCTTAGAGCTTTCCAAAAAGTCCAAGAACACTCAAAAATGTGAAAAAATTGAGCAAGATGCACCATTCGCAAGTTGGGCAATTTTGAAGGAATGCACAAAGAGAGATACTTCTAAAAATCAAATTTTTTGCAAATGGGCTTGCTTTTTCTTCATCCAAACTTATTCCTCATACAATTAGGAATATCCAAGCCCAATGCCACGAATTTTTGATTTATTTTTCTATTTAATTTGGAATTTATTCATTTAAATGTAAATTAAATTTAAAAATAAAGTATAAAATCAAAATTAATTGAAAGATTGATTTTTATTCTTTCCTTGAGACTCAAGTAACTCACAAAGGCCAGCAATTTTCGAAAATTGATCAATATGGCAAGATTGGATTGGGAATTAATCAAATTTTGAAAATTTGATTTTGTACAAAAATCAATTTTTATTTACATTGAATGTTGATTGATTCTTTCCAAAAACCATGCCAAATTCATCCAGTATAAATGTGTGATGCATACCTATCAAGAGAGAACAGAAAAATTGCCCTAGAAACCCTATTCCAAAGCTCAAAAAACCGTGACCTTCAAGCTATTGGCAATCACACTTCCAGCCGTTTTCAATCAATTTTAAGGTGTCCAACACATTGCTTGACATCTCCAGAGTCGATTCAGACCTTCACTTTGCCAAAAATCATCAAGAATCGTGAAAACCGAATTTGGTTTGTTCTTGAATTTTCAAAAATCGATTTTCATCATTCATGCATTATTAACTTGTTTTGATTGTTTGTTCATGTTTAGAATCAAGTATGCAAGCTATCTGGACGGTTTAATTGCGTTTTGAGTGCCTGGATCGAGTTATGCCATTGCTAGGGTTTCTGAGATCGATGTAGGGTTTCATGAAACAGGAAAATTGGACTATAAGACCTATACTAACGCGTTCGTGATGATCCCAGGAATCGAACCATGCCTTTAGAATTCATTTATATTATGTGTGCTGGATTTTTGATTTTGCCAGGGACCTTAGCGTCGAACAATGGCCGACGCTAGCTTCAAATATTTGAATCGGGGACGATAAAGCTTCGCGCGCGGACGAGGAGACCAGGAGGCGACACTTGTCTTTGTTTTACTTGATCCGGTTTTCAAACAGTAGAACACGTTAGCTCAGTTGGTCAAGGCAAGGGAACTCAAAGTTTGAAAGCAAGGTCCCCAGTTCGAATCCTGGCAAGACCTATATTTTTTTCTTCTTTTACAAAACTCATATTTTTCCTATTTTCATATATTTTAATATTTTGCATCATTTTAATTTCTTTTCATATTTTTATTTATGCATTAAAAAATTGTCAAAAATTATTTTCCTTTCACATTTGTTTTCTGAAAATCTTTATTTAATTTAATAAATTAAAAAATACAATTTTGCATGCATATTTATTTTTATTCATAATTTTGCATTTAAATCATTTTAAATTCATTTTTAATTATTAAATTGCATCCAAAAAATCCCAAAAATTTATTTTAGCATATTTACATTATTTCCAGCATGTAATAATTTTCTCATATAAAAATTTGCATTTTTCTAACATTTTTTCTCTTATTCGATTCATCTCGTATTTTCCGATTTCTCGTTCATTTCTGAGTTGATCCGCTGAGACGTTTCTTTACCGTTTTCATGTTTTTTCAATAATGTAACTATATGGGATGTAATAGTTTAAAATTAGGTCTTTATTTTCCATTTTAAATTATGTATACGCCAAAGCCTTGTAATAGCGTAGGATTTACCTTTCCGCATCTTTACATTCCGCATTTTACTTTCCGCACCCTATCAATTGCTAGTAACTAGGCGTGTGGCAAGATAATAATGAACTTAACCCACTAATTTTCAAGATAAAATATAAAATCAACACACTTCTTTCACATGCACCCCTTAGGGTAATTCTCTCGTTGCCTTTCGAATCACAAATGGCCATGTCCCTCGAGCGTAGAGGTATCCTAGCACCGTTGCCTACAAACAAATCATCATAGTCCCTTCGATACAAAGATCATAAGACCCACGATGTCGCCTCCGAATACATGATCTTGACCCTCGATTGTCGCCTACGAAAATGATGATAGTCCTTCGAATGTGCTAGGATACTTCCTACAAGTTGCCTTCAATGACCATCCGATGTCCCTTGAATGTCCGCTTACATCCAATGAATGGAGCTACCTACCAACTAATGGTATGGCTAGCGCTATTCTAAAGGACGTAAATACGAAAATGACCAATTCTGGGTAATAAGTCTTTTAGTTGCTTGCTCTAAACCAAATGCTATTCACACCACACACTCTTTTTCAAAGTTCAAACTCTTTTCAAAACGAAACATTTCCAAACACTTTGTATACACTTCTACATGAGTCATTACAAAGTCAAAGCGAAATGCCTTTTCAAAACATTTTTGTCAAACACACAGAAAGCAATTTTTTAAAAAGTGATCTAGAGCAACTAAGAGCCCGTAGAATTAACTGCGGATGGAAAGGGTGCTAATACCTTCCTTTTCATAACCTTCTCCCGTACTCGAAATCTAAGCGAAGGTCTTTTTACGTACTTTTACCTTCCTTAATTGGATAAAAATAAAAGTCGGTGGCGACTCTTGCTATCCGCACATTTGCGATACAAAATCACTAAAAGTCGGTTCACCGTATTCTGAGCGGCGACTCTGCTGGGATCATGCTCTAAAGAGAATTGCCTTAGGGATTTCTAGATAACCTTTAATGCTTTCTTTGAATTGTATGCTTTATCTTTAAGGGTTGCTTGGGTATTATATTTGTGGGGATCCTACACGGATCCGGTTTCCTTTTAGGTAAGTAGCATTAGATCATCGCGACCGCTAGGCGTATAACTAAGCGGTCAACATGATGGCTACGTTAGTGTGACACTTTGGATGTCCGATACTCTTCATTTCCAAGTTGAGGATAGTATTTGGCTTCTGCGTGGTGTCATCAAGCACTAACTAAACTTTTAGAACCTTAATTGACCCATCTTGGCCATTAGAAGGTAGTGAGATGGCCGGCTTTGGTGCAGACTAAGGTTGGTTGATACTCGATGCTACGCTCATTGAGATCAGACTTTTGGGATATTTTCGATTGACCACTTGGTAGTCGTATTGAAATAAACGCCTACGAGAAAGATCAATGATGTGAGATTCCTAGAACCCGGTTACTATTATAGGATAGGATGAACCAACTCAAACTTTTGGTGGGGTAATCACCTATACCTCATGCAAGCCTTAAACCTAGGCTCATTGTGTGAATTGCTTGTGTGTGCCAAACATGACATCATGACATCATCCGCATTGCATATCATTTCTAACTATTTCAAGGACCTAGGATTTATCTTTGCTCTTTTGTAGGGATCATGGCTTCTAGAAAGACTATCCGAATCAGCTTCATGGGTATATCTTCTCAGCTCAAAGAATTGGTTTCAGAAATTCCTGATCATGCCCAGTTCATCAAAAGACATGGTTATCTACTTAACTTGGTTATCTCCGATTTTGAAGAAGATATGATGCATGTCCTATTCCAGTTCTTTGATCCGAAACACCATTGCTTTACGTTCCCAGTTATCGGTTGGTTCCTACCTTGGAAGAGTTCTCTAAGCTACTTGGGATACCTATTCTTGACCAAATGCCATTCATCGGTCTAGAAAAGGTTCCTAAATCGAAGACATTGCATCGACCTTACATCTTAAGCGTTCGGATATTGAAGCCAATTGGGAAACAAGAAGCGGAGTTAAGGGTTTACTTTCCAAGTTTCTAATTAAGAAAGCAAATTCCTCAAAGTTATGAGTTTCCATGCATTTGAAAACATTGTGGCCTTATTAATTTATGGTTTGGTTCTATTCCTAACTCGGATCAATTCATAGATGTCAACGCCATCAAGTTGTTTCTTACCCAATCCAGGCCTACCTTACTTGGAGACATCCTACATTCTCTCACACTCGTACTACTAAGAGACAAGGAACTCTCATGTGTTGTATACCGTTACTTTCAAGGTGGTTTATTTCGCACCTTCCTCCATCAGTTTTGAAGAATGAACAAAGGTTGAGATGGTCTCAAAGATTGATGTCACTCTCTCATTCAGATATTCGTTGGAGTCTTTTCTCTCAAAAGGACTTCACATTCATTGAGCGTTGTGGAGAATTCCCTAATGTACCACTACTTGGTATAAGAGGAGGTATTACTTACAACCCTTCTCTAGCTCTACGTCAGTTTGGTTTTGCTCAAGAGATGGTCCACATGATATGCTTCTCCAAGATATTGTGTTCGACTACAATCACGATCTCGAATTGCGAAGGTTCATACACTTGGGGCATGGTAAAGAAGGCGATACCAAGACTTTGGGGCACGAACTCCATTCCTTGGGAACCTTACCTCAAATGGGTGCGATCTCGAGCTCAAAATCTCATGATGCCATTCACGCTTTACCATAATTATGGAACTGTTGCTATAGGTGGCGTACCTATCCGTTCTCCATCCCGACATGCCCACGATTTGAAGACTTGAAGAGATCCGGATTCAGCTCAAGGAAGAAAAGGATACCTTTGAAGCTCAGTGCTATGCAAGTGAGAGGAAAGTGCTAGAGTTGACCAAGCTACTTCACGAGGAGCGAAACATCAACGCTTACATCGGCACCAAGAGGAAGCGCCCATGGGAGACTTAGAGCTTTAGGATTTTTATGCTTTCTTTTATTATTATTTTGAACTATCTCTTGTACTTAAAAAGGAAAAAAGAATAATAAAAAGAGTACTAATAAATGTTTGTTCATTGCTTGTTTAACAAATTTAAATCTCTAAGGTCCTTGAAAACATTGCATTGCATTTGCATAAACATTGCATTATCATGGCATAACATCTCATAACAGGTACATTGAAGATTGGTTTTCTCATTCTCTCGCTATTTATTTTAGCAGAAATGGCTCTTGAACAGACTGTCAAAGATCTCCAGGCTCAGAATGCTCAGTTTCAGCAGATGTTCGCTAGCTTGGTCCAAGGCCAAGAAGATCTGAAGAAGCTCATCAACAAGAAGAAGAAGGTTGTTGGTCTTCTCAACATGGGCAGACGCTACAAAGGTGGTCCTAAAGTGGTTAGCCGGATAGAGCTCTCAGAAGGAAGTGTCAAAAATGAGGGGAGTTTCAAGGGTAATAAAGATGACCAGCGAGAGTCTGAGAAAGGGAGAGTGGATCAGTATGATAATGACCAGTACTCTGATGAAGATGATAAGTACAAACAACTTGAAGACCGTCTGAATGCTGTGGAAAACCTGAAGATGTCCGGGCTGAATTTTGATGATCTGAGTCTTGTTCCTGGTGTTGTGATTCCTCCCAAGTTCAAAGTTCCAACTTTTGCTAAGTATGATGGCATGTCTTGCCCTAAGCGCATTTGAAGTCCTATGTCCGAAGATCAATCCCACGATGAGAAAGTTGTGGATGCACTATTTCCAAGAGAGTTTGTCCGGAACTCAGTTGGAATGGTACCATCAGCTAGAGAATGACCGCATCCGTACTTGGAGTGACTTAGCAGATGCTTTCTACGACAGATGAGTACAATGTTGAATTGACACCCACTCGCATGCAACTACAAAGCATGTCTATGGGTCGTGATGAGAAGTTCAAAGTATGCTCGAAATGGAGAGATTTAGCGGTGAGTTCAACCACCCTCTTCAGCCGGATTCACTAAGCTTATATTGACAGGCGAGCGTATTGAAGCTGGTATCAAGAGTGGAAAGATTCATGTAGAGTCATCATCAAATGCTGCGAAGAGATCTTTTGGTGGTAAGAAAGAAACTAATCTTGTGTATGGTCGAAAAGCCGAGCCAAGACCAACGCGCTCAATGTGGGGCGGTTGTGATCTCGAATCCTACATCGACAACCTCGGTGAGCCGTAACGCGCCACGAAGACGGTTACAAAGATCAACATGCCTTTGTCGTAAGCCTTGCAACACATGTTGAAAGAGTGATTGCTTTGAGGATCCTCCTCGAATGTCAACACCTCCTCTCAAATACAATCCTAATGCTAAGTGTGCTTACCATTCCAATAGCCAGACATAGTCGATGATTGTTGGGCTTTGAAGAACAAAATTCAAGATATGATTGAAGCTAAGCAGTTGAGTTTGATCCTCGGTTGAGACTCGAATGTGATCAACGCGCCTATGCCTAACCATGACAAGAGTTCCAATGTTTGTTGGCGATACTTATGTTTTCAACATAGATGACTTGACCATTCCTCTGATGATTAAAAAGAATTTGTTACAAGCCGGTGTCAATCCAGGATGCCCAGAGGATTGTCGTTGGTGCCCGTCTGCACCTGATGGTTGTGCTTGGTTAAGAAGACGTGTTCAGGGCATGATGGATAACCGTGAGATACTATTTACGAAACCACCGCGTAAGTGTGAAGATATGTCTAAGCTGAAGATCGAAGATGTGAACGAAACAGTACCACCTATGTGGGATACCTTGGGGCAGCCAAGTGGAAAGTATGATTACATGGTGAAGTACACAGTCCCTAATAGTTACAAGATTCCTATTGAAGATGTTAAGGCGACCGGATGGGGTGACGATTTCCCAGAAGACTATGTTGATGTTAACACTATAAGGAGTACCTCTGCTGATCCTGTGCCTAGAGTGGCACCTCTCATTATCACTTTTCCAAGACCAGTTCCATATTCCTCTGACAAGGCTATCCCTTGGAATTATGGATCTGAGGTTTACTATCATGGCGTCAAGCAAGACCCTCTGACTATTGAAGATCTTACGATTGAAGCTACCATTCCTAACATTGACAACATCACCGGATCCAGTAAGGTGACCAGAACCGGAAGAGTATTCTCTCCAGATATCTCTCCTCCAAAAGACACTGCGACTCCGCATTCCTATTCAATCCATTCCCAAGTTAGAGGAAAGAACCGTGGCTCATCCCGCTCAACCAAGTACCAAAGGAAGTTATCAAGATACCTCCAAACAAGAAATGGAGGAAATTCAAGATTATAAAGAAGAGTGACTACAATGTTGTGGAGCAGTTGGACAGACTCGTCCAAGATCTCCATACTTGCTCGCTTGTGCTCGAGGCTCATGCTAATGCCTTGGTGAAGTTTCAAGAATGCTCACGTGCAAGACACTACTCTTGATCAATTTGAAGTTTGTATTGCGAGCTGGCTGCCAACAACGGCCTAGGCTTCTCTCGATTTGACTCCTTAGGAAAGAAACACAACAAAGCCTTGCACATCTCTGGAATGCAAGGGTACTACCTTATCTCATGTCTTGGTGGATACCGTTCTCGCCTCAATATCCTACCAAGACGCTTTTGATCGGCTTGATGTCGAAGGGTTGGTTTGAGACCGGTGACATTATTGTGAGAGCCTTTGATGGTTCTAAGCGGACGTGCTTGAGAGCTCACTCATTAAAGTCGGTTCCGGACTTTTGACTCCACTTTTGTCATGGACATCCGTCCGACTTATTCTTGCTTACTTGGGCGCCTTGGATACATGGGGCGGCATACCTCTACCTTACATCAGAAACTGAAATACCCGGTGAAAGGAAAGGTTGTCACAGTATGTGGTGAAGAAGAGTATATGGTCAGTCATCTGCAGTCGTTCCGTTACCTCGAGATGGAAGGTGAATTCTTTGAGACTCCCTGTCAAGCTTTTGAAACAATCCCCAGAGTCATGCTTGTTGACTCTCCCACCACTCCTGAAGTTACACAAGTTCCGCCTAGGATGGCCTCGCTGAAAGATGCTCAAGCTACTGTTGAAGAAGGTAGCTCTATTTGGGGACAGCTCCCTGATCTTCCTTTCAAATTTGACAAGACTGGTTTAGGCTTCACTATCAAGGGTCAGAAGATGATACGCCGCGAACGTGCCGGCCAACTTCCTTTCCGCATTAGCTAGAGTGGAATCCATGCTATAGAAGACGACGACAACGGCTTCAACATCAGCAAGTGGATCTTCCCAACTCCAGATCATGGGCTCAGCAATTGAAAGACCGAAGACGTCATACCAATCTCCTTTAGTCAGGAGTAATTGCTTTTGTTTTGTCTTGCTTTTCGTATTTCTTTATGTTTTGAACAATAAACTTTGAAAGCCTAGTGCCTTGCCCGGGGCATCATGGCTCGTTTGCGAGGGTTATTATCTGTCGTTTGCGTATTTTCATCCAATAAATTCGTTGGACTTTTGCATTCAAATTATTTGTTTTCTTTCTTTACTTTACCACCCCTTCAAAAAGCTATGTGTTTCTTACACACACCCACGTGGTACAACGCGAATCACTCCGAATCTAGTTAATAACTATGCTATTGCTAAATATGACTTGATAATCCGATCTACCAAGCCAAGATGAAAGTGAGGAAGATTGTGAAGTGCCGGAGAACTTGTCGATCGCTACAGAAGAAGAGCGAGTTATACCCACACGAAGAGCAAGTTGAGGTTGTGAATCTGGGTACTTGACGAAGAGAAAAGAGATCAAGATAGGAGCGGGTCTTGAGAACAGTGTTAAAGAAAGGTTGGTTCGGATGCTACGAGACTATATTGAGGTTTTGCTTGGTCATACGAAGACATGCCGGTTTAGACATTGATATTGTGGTACACCGATTGCCGACAAAAGAGGTTTTCCCAAGAAATGTATGGATCGTCGATCCCCGAGATGTCGAGAAAGATCAAAGCCAAGTTATGAAGCTTCAATGCGGTTTCTTAGTGATACTTCTTATCCACATGGGTTGCTAATGTGGTGCTGTGCCCAAGAAGGATGGTAAAGTACGAATGTGTGTGGATTACGAGATCCGAACAAAGCAAGTCCGAAAGATGATTTCCACTTCCTCATATTGATGTTTTGGTTGACAACACCGCCAAGATAAGGTTTTCTCCTTCATGGATGGTTTCTCCTTACAATCGATCAAAATGGCTCTCAAGACATGGAGAAGACTACTTCGTTACGTGGGGCACTTTCGCTACAAGGTTATGCCGTTCGGATCGAAGAACGCAGCGCCACTTATCGCACTATGGTGACATTGTTTCATGACGTGATTCATCACGAGATAGAGGTCTACGTCGACGACATGATAGCTCGATCACGATCAAGAAGAACATCTTGATCATTTGCGAAACTATTTGATGATTGAAGAAGTACAGATCGAGACTTAATCCTAACAAGTGCACCTTTGAGTCGATCCGAAAACTCCTAGGGTTTGTTGTCGATGGTAAAGGTATTGAGGTTGACCCGCCAAGGTTAAAGCTATTCAAGAGATGCCGCCCCCGCACCGAGAAGGAAGTCGAGGTTTCTTGGGCCGATTGAACTACATTTCATTCATTGCACACTTAATCGCTACTTGTGAGCCAATCTTCAAGTTACTAAAGAAAGATGAAGTAGTGGAATGGAACGACGATTGCGGATCGCTTTTGACAAAATCAAGGAGTACTTACGTAATCCTCCTATCCCGATGCCGCCAAGGAAGACCTCTTATCATGTACTTGACGGTGTTAGAGAATTCAATGGGGTGTGTGTTGGGGCAACATGACGAGTCCGTCGAAAAGAGCATGCAATATACTACCTTAGCAAAAGTTTACCGATCGTGAAACAAGATACTCACTTGAGAAAACTTGCAACGTTTTGGCTTGGCGGCACGACTAAGACAGATATGTTGACTCACACTACCTTGTTGATTTCCAAGATGGATCCGATAAAGTACATATTTGAGAAACCACTTCTCCGAAGAATAGCAAGATGGCAAATGATCTTGACCGAATCGACATCGGACACTTCTCGTAAAGTGATCAAAGGAAGTGTAGTAGCCGATCGTTTGGCTCATCAAGCCGTAGATGACTATCGCCTATGCGCTCGAGTTTCCAGATGAAGATGTTCTACTAGTTCGATTACGAAGAACCGGCCCGACGAAGGACCGAACAAGGATCCCGATGGACCATGGTATTTGATGGAGCCTCAAACGACTTCGGCAATGGCATTGGCGCCATCATTACATCCTCCAGCGGACATACGCCTTTCACCGCCAGTTATGTTTTAGTTGCACTAACAACATGGCCGAGTACGTGCATCATGGGTCTTAAAGTCGCTATTGACTTAAGAATCAAGTTCTTACAAGTGTATGGAGACTCACTTTAGTGATCATCGATAAAGGCGAGGGATACAAGCATCCGAATCTCATTCCGTCGAGAGCATGTTCGAGTTTGATCCCTACTTCAAGAGATTACTTTTGATCACATTCCACGAGAAGAGAATCGGTTGGCGATTGGCTACTATGTCATCTATGTTCAAGGTTAGATGGGACAACGAGGCTCCCCAGATCATCATTGAGAAGTTCGACGAACCAGAGTATTGTTATGAGCTTGACACAGAAGAGAAACCTTGGTACTATGACGTGAAGAGGTATCTTGAGACTCAGGAATATCCCACAGGGGCATCTGTTAATGATAAGAAGTTCATGAGGAGATTCGCTTCCAAATTCTTCCTCAGCAACGGCATCTTATACAAGCGCAACCATGACTTGTGCTTACTCCGCTGTGTAGACCAGAAAACAGAGGGACGTATTATGGAAGAGTTACAGCATTTGGTACTCACTCCTGGACACACCATGGCTAAGAAGATTTTGAGAACAGTTACTATTGGTCCACCATGGAAGTCGATTGTCACCGCTACGCGATCTTGTCACAAATGCCGAGTTCTGCAGACAAAGTACACGTACCTCCAATACCTCTGAATGTTTTAACTTCTCCTTGGCCTTTGCAATGTGGGCATTGACATGATTGGAGAAATCAAGCCCACCGCTTCCAACGGACATCGCTTCATCCTTGTGGCAATTGATTACTTCACCAAGTGGGTAGAAGCGACGTATGCATCTGTTACCAAGATGTTGGGCTCGATTCATCAAACATAATCTTATCCGTCGGTATGGCACTCGAAAGGATTATCACGATAACGGTTCCAATATCAACAATAAGATGATCACCGACTCGCACGCAGCTCAAGATCAAACATCACAATTCTTCTCCAGATCGGCCTAAAATGAATGGCGCAGGAAGCCGCCAACAAAAACATTAAGAAGATTATCTAAGATGATGTGACTTACAAAGATTGGCATGAGATGTTACCATTTGCTCTTCATGGTTATCGCACCACAGACGGACATCCAGGGCAACTCCCTCTCTCGATACGGTATGGAAGCCGTCTTACCCATCGAGGTTTAGATACCTCAACTAGAGTCCTCCGGAGGCGAGTTAGAGAAGACGATTGGGTCCGACCGCCTTGACCGATTAATTTGATTGATGAGAAGCGACTCGGCCCATCTCGCCACGGGCAGATCTATCGACGAATGATCGAGCATTTAACAAGAAGGTCAAGCACCGAGTCTACCAAGTCGGTGATCTAGTAGTCAAGCGCATCATTCTTCCACAAGGTGATCCTGTGGGCAAATGGACTCCCACCCATGAGGGACCATTCGTAGTCAAGACGGATTTTCGGGAGCCATGATACTTAGCACCATGGATGGTGAAGACTTCCCACACCGTGAACGCAGACATAGTCAAAAATACTATGCATAAAGAGACCCGCTAGGTCGATGACCTAGGCAAAAATAAGGGCATCTGGCGAACCAAAAGAGTTCGGGCAAAAGTTAAGGATATATACAAAACATGTACACCGGCAAGTCGAAAACCGAAAAGGCGGCTTGGGAAAAAAGGGTATCCCAGACGAAACCGAAAGGGCGGTCTAGGCAAAAGTTAGGGATTTGAGCGCACGACTATGTCTCTTCGGATCACCGCCTGACTACTATCAAGATTCAAGATTCAAATGGTAGAGATCAATTCACTCACTTTCTAACGAAGAAGGAGATGAGATAGTTGAAATATATGAGTACTAGCATAGTTGGAACTTAACGAGATTGTTTCCGCATAGCTTTTACCTTTCTTGTGTACAAACTACTTTGCCATACGCCACATTTCAAATAAATACGAGTTTCCTTCTCTTTACAATTTTCATCGTTGTTGTTTAAAGTCCGACGTTTGCTTTGAATGATTATCGCACTTGATAATAAAAATCTCTTTGCAAACATACGAAAAGTGAACATACAAAAGTAATGCGGCTCCGTGAATTAGGATGACGACAAAAGTCACCAATAGTTCCCCAGCGTGATTCCCACAAAAGGTGTCACTCACCACAAACCTCCCAGTGGAGTATATGTTAGTCCCCGAGCCGTGATCCCCAACTAAGCGGATTACATCCTCAAGTAACATTTCATCCCCGACCGAGATATTTATCCCATGGACATCTCTCGATCCTTCCTTTTTCCCAGCGGTATCCGACTCGAGACTTGGTCGATAGTGCATCGGAGGAAACTACATCTTCATCCCCACCCAAAGATTACAACGGGTTCCCGACTCTTCCAACCCGGTCTCCAACTATCAAATGCTCTCCGAGATCTACACTCGTAATCCCCAACAGATCGCCTCCCACTCTCCTCGGGGTCTATATATGAGATCTCCAACAACGAGCCTCTCAAATCTCTACCTTCCTCAACAATATCTAGGCCCAAGACTTGGTCAGATAGTGCATCGGAGGAATCCAGGGTATCTTTCTTCTCCTTCAAAAGGTGGATCTCACCTACTCAATTCCCAGCAGAGTCGAAATCCTCAAGTAACATCCGCATCTTCTTCAAGATGGATATGTTTTGAAATGCCACAACAGCTATCATTCATACATTTCTCATAAAGTCATAATTCATGCATGCGTCATTCATATACACTGTCATGCATCATACTTTGCATAAAACTAACAAATATTCTATCAAAGTTTCTCTTGTTTTCTCCAAGACAGGTAACAGTCACTTCTGACGCAGACAGGTCCAGGATTAAGCCCCGAATCGACGGGAAAACTATCTGAAAGACCGCCCTTGGTTGTCCTCCGACGACTGGTCCAATATTAAGCCCCGAATCGATGGGAAAACTATCCGAAAGACCGCCTCTGGTTATCCTCCGATAACAGGCGATGGATCAACACCCGATGCACAACAGGGAAGATATCCCCATTTTTCCAACTACAACCTCCCTCAGAGTAATCAGCACGAAGATTTATTCTGATTCCTTATTACAACAGCAACTACAGAGTCTAGCGTACGACTCAGTTGCCTTGGATGGCATCTTAAGCCCATCTCCGACTATTTGTCATCAGCTTCACTTTCGAATGCCGCATATATGGTTAAAATCAATGCAAACCAATAACTTCATTCAAAAAATGAACACGAAGTCTAACGTACGACTCCTCGGATGGCATCTTAAGCCCATCTCCATGCTCCTTCCGAACGCTCACGAGCCTAGCGTCGGCTCACTCCCAAAGATCGACCTTTCCGATGGCATCTCAAGCCCATCTCCGACGATTCCCTATTCAACAACCACCTCGAGTCTAGCGTCGACTCATTCCCCAACAGAATCTCCAAATGGCATCAAGCCCATTCCCGCATCATCACAGTGCAAATTTTCAGTCGAGTGTTCAATCATCTTCTACCTCCAGTCACGAAAGACAAGCGTGTCAATCTAACCCTCCAAGACAAGAAGATTGAACAGGCAATCATCATACCCCAAAATTTTCCTCCATCCACTCAAGAGATTTCATACATCTATACTCAAAGATTCCTCAAGAGTTGATCGACAAACTCTCTCTAGACAATCAACCCAAACTAGGGTTTGGTATCTCTCAGTCAAGATGGACTTCCAATATCTCCAATGGTCTTCATGCCTCCTCATATGTTTCAAAGATTCTCCATGTCAAGTTTCAAGCCTCACAAGTCAAGTTTCCTCATAATTGCTCGATGGTTGAAAATCAGATTAGACAAAAAGTCAATGTGGTCAACATACAACAAACTTCATAATTTCTGGTCAACATCCTCATTTTGAAGTTACATTCATCATTTTATCAAGGGTTGATCATGATTCATCAAGAAAACTCAAGATTTGCTCAAAAGTCCAACTTTCTAAATTAGGGTTTCTAGGTGAAAAGTCAATGAACTTTGACCGATCATAACTTTCTCATACTTTCTCGTAAATTTTTCACCACCTCTTGTTTTGAAGGAAATTCAATTCGCTACAACTTCATGTCTCACAAGAATGTCCAAAAATGCTTCATTTGAGAGGTATAGCTCAAAACATTACAGGTCATTTTCAAAGTCAACAAAAAGTCAACCTTTTGTTTTGAAGATATATTGAGCATGGTAACTCCAATTGAGATGAGACCAAAAAGGTTGGTTAGAGGACTCTTAGAGCTTTCCAAAAAGTCCAAGAACACTCAAAAATGTGAAAAAATTGAGCAAGATGCACCATTCGCAAGTTGGGCAATTTTGAAGGAATGCACAAAGAGATACTTCTAAAATCAAATTTTTTGCAAATGGGCTTGCTTTTTCTTCATCCAAACTTATTCCTCATACAATTAGGAATATCCAAGCCCAATGCCACGAATTTTTGATTTATTTTTCTATTTAATTTGGAATTTATTCATTTAAATGTAAATTAAATTTAAAAATAAAGTATAAAATCAAAATTAATTGAAAGATTGATTTTTATTCTTTCCTTGAGACTCAAGTAACTCACAAAGGCCAGCAATTTTCGAAAATTGATCAATATGGCAAGATTGGATTGGGAATTAATCAAATTTTGAAAATTTGATTTTGTACAAAAATCAATTTTTATTTACATTGAATGTTGATTGATTCTTTCCAAAAACCATGCCAAATTCATCCAGTATAAATGTGTGATGCATACCTATCAAGAGAGAAAAAAATTGCCCTAGAAACCCTATTCCAAAGCTCAAAAAACCGTGACCTTCAAGCTATTGGCAATCACACTTCCAAGCTCAATCAATTTTAAGGTGTCCAGCACATTGCTTGACATCTCCGAGTCGATTCGACCTTCACTTTGCCAAAATCATCAAGAATCGTGAAAACCGAATTTGGTTTGTTCTTGAATTTTCAAAAATCGATTTTCATCATTCATGCATTATTAACTTGTTTTGATTGTTTGTTCATGTTTAGAATCAAGTATGCAAGCTATCTGGACGGTTTAATTGCGTTTTGAGTGCCTGGATCGAGTTATGCCATTGCTAGGGTTTCTGAGATCGATGTAGGGTTTCATGAAACAGGAAAATTGGACTATAAGACCTATACTAACGCGTTCGTGATGATCCCAGGAATCGAACCATGCCTTTAGAATTCATTTATATTATGTGTGCTGGATTTTTGATTTTGCCAGGGACCTTAGCGTCGAACAATGGCCGACGCTAGCTTCAAATATTTGAATCGGGGACGATAAAGCTTCGCGCGCGGACGAGGAGACCAGGAGGCGACACTTGTCTTTGTTTTACTTGATCCGGTTTTCAAACAGTAGAACACGTTAGCTCAGTTGGTCAAGGCAAGGGAACTCAAAGTTTGAAAGCAAGGTCCCCAGTTCGAATCCTGGCAAGACCTATATTTTTTCTTCTTTTACAAAACTCATATTTTTCCTATTTTCATATATTTTAATATTTTGCATCATTTTAATTTCTTTTCATATTTTTATTTATGCATTAAAACATTGTCAAAAATTATTTTCCTTTCACATTTGTTTTCTAAAAATCTTTATTTAATTTAATAAATTAAAAAATACAATTTTGCATGCATATTTATTTTTATTCATAATTTTGCATTTAAATCATTTTAAATTCATTTTTAATTATTAAATTGCATCCAAAAAATCCCAAAAATTTATTTTAGCATATTTACATTATTTCCAGCATGTAATAATTTTCTCATATAAAAATTTGCATTTTTCTAACATTTTTCTCTTATTCGATTCATCTCGTATTTTCCGATTTCTCGTTCATTTACAGGTTGATCCGCTTGACGCTTTTTACCGTTTTCATGTTTTTTTTTCAATAATGTAACTGTATATGGGATGTAATAGTTTAAAATTAGGTCTTTATTTTCCGCATTTTAAATTATGTATCTGCCCCAAAGCCTTGTAATAGCGTAGGATTTACCTTTCCGCATCTTTACATTCCGCATTTTACTTTCCGCACCCTATCAATTGCTAGTAACTAGGCGTGTATGGCAAGTTAATAATGAACTTAGCCCACTAATTTTCAAGATAAAATATCTGAAATCAACACACTTCTTTCACACATGCACCCTTAGGGTAATTCTCTCGTTGCCTTTTAATCACAAATGGTCATGTCCTCGAACGTAGGGTATCCTAGCACCGCTGCTACAAACAAATCATCATAGTCCCTTCGATACAAAGATCATAAGACCCACGATGTCGCCTCCGAATACATGATCTTGACCCTCGATTGTTGCCTACGAAAAATGATGATAGTCCCTTCGAATGTGCTAGGATACTTCCTACAAGTTGCCTTCAATGACCATCCGATGTCCCTTCGAATGTCCCGCTTACATCCAATGAATGGAGCTACCTACCAACTAATGGTATGGCTAGCGCTATTCTAAAGGAACGTAGAAGTACGAAAATCACCAATTCCGAGTGGGTAATAAGTCTTTTAGTTGCTTGCTCTAAACCAAATGCTATTCACACCACACACTCTTTTTCAAAGTTTAAACTCTTTTCAAAACGAAACATTTCCAAACACTTTGTATACACTCCTACATGAGTCATTACAAAGTCAAAGCGAAATGCCTTTTCAAAACATTTTTGTCAAACACACCGAAAGCAATTTTTTAAAAAGTGATCTAGAGCAACTAAGAGCCCGTAGAATAAACTGCGGATGGAAAGGGGTGCTAATACCTTCCCTTTTCATAACCTTCTCCCGTACTCAAAATCTAAACGAAGGTATTTTTCTGTACTTTTACCTTCCCTTAATTGGATAAAAATAAAAGTCGGTGGCGACTCTTGCTATCCGCACATTTGCGATACAAAATCACTAAAAGTCAGTTCACCGTGTTACAGTATGTACAAGGAAATAAATATGTACATAGGAGGGTTGAGACTTACATCGTGAGGGAGGCCCATGATCAATTTGAAAGTAATTCAAGGAGAAACCTGGTTCGGTTTATCTTCAAATCGAATTGATCATGGAAAAAGGGTGTGTAAGTTTATTGAAAGGTTTTTGAAAAGGTTTTGAAAATGATTTTGAAAAGTGAAGGATATTCACAAGAAGTTTTGAAAAATATTAGGTTTGAAAATTGAAAAGAAAACATTTTTGAAAAGTATTAAAAATACTTAAAACGTCTCATTTTTAACCTAATAAAAATATAATCAAAAAGAAAATATTTTTGGATTTTTTTGACATAATCATAAAATAGATATATTAAATGACAAGTGTGCAAAAAATCATCTCAAAATGAGAAGTTTTGATTGATTTTTGAAAATGTTGAAGTTTGTTGAAAAACTTGAGAAAATTAGTGATAAAAACAAGAGTTTTGGTCCTAAGGAGGTTTGAACCCAGGATCCTGGGCTTAGAAGTGAATAGTTTTACCACTGAGCCATGTGCTTGAATTGTCATTTAATCACCTTGTTTTGAAGAAGTTTTGAAAAATATTTGAAAATGAGTAAAGAATGAAGTTTTGAAGAAAAGGGTCAGAAGCTGACGTTTTGAAGGAAGTCAGAAGTTGAGATTCTGTAGGAGTCAGAAGCTGAAGTTATGAAGGAAATCTGAAGCTGAAGTTCTGAAGGAGTCAGAAGCTTGATGCTTCTGAAGGAGTCAGAAGCTTAATGCTTCTGAAGGATTCAGAAGTGCTTCTGAAGGAGTGAGCATCAGAAGTGCTTCTGAAGGAGCTAGTGTCAGAAGTGATTCTGAAGGGATGAGCCTTTTATTAAAAAAAAAGGTCCCAGGGGGATTCGAACCCTCTGGGCCTTGAGGCGAGGCAAGAGATTTAAGAGCGTGCTGGCAACCACTGGGGCTCAAACCACAAATATATATTATAAAACGTGAATTTAAATTTCCAGAAAAGTCAGAAAACGCGCGTAGCTCATCTTCTTCCTCCATCCTTCTTTGATCCATAGATTCTTCATTTCTCAATGAAATTGCATGATCCAAACATCAAACTTGCTCGGATTTTCACTAGGAACGTGACGGTGGCAATTAATTCCATTTATTTTAAGCTTAGAACTATTAATTTTTGTATGAACACGAAGAACCCTAATTCTAAGATTTGATCATGAAATCACGTATGTGTATGGATTTAAGAAATTGATTGAGGATTATTACTCAATGATAATGTAGAAACAAGATGGCCAAGCCTTTTATGAACTGGAAGTTAGAATTTGAAGAGTTCAAAGTTCAAGCTCTTACCTCTTCAAGTTAAATTATGATTCTTCGAAGGAAGTGTTACAGAACTGGTTTGATGATTGTTACAGTACCACTGGGCCTTATGGAAGGTGTATGGATGCTTGGCTTGCTTGGATATGGTCTGGATCAGTGTACCCAAGTCCAACTGCAGCTTGCTCAAAGTAAATTTGAATTTGATGATGGAGTTGTTACAGGTCAATGATGAGTGTTTGAATCACTCATATGAAGTGTATGGAAGGTTTTTAAAGTGAAAGATTGAAGCTTGCACGAGTGGAATGGAAATTTGGAAGTTTTGGCTTAAACTTGCATTTTATGGATTTTGGAAATGGTTTCTGAGTTTGGCTAGTTCTTGGGCTAGCTTAAGGATTCTAACAACTTTCTAATGATGTTTAAAAAATATTTGAAGCCTAAGATTGCTCAGAAATTGCAAGGCTTGAAAATTGCAAATTCTCCCACTTAGAAACTTAAAACTTGAAAAACAAGAAAGAAAGAAGGAAAGCTTGGATTATGATGCTTTGGGGTGATTTTGAATGAAGAAGTGACCTCTATTTATAGGCCAAGAATTCTGAATGGTAAGTGTAAGAGATTGGCTTGAAATTGAACAACTTGCCTTAAAGGGCAAGAAAGACATTTTTGCCATAAATGCACATGGAATATTCTTTTAACCATGGTTAAAATCTCACTTGATCTTATCTTCCTCATACTCACTCTCATCTGATATTTATCAGCTCTAACCTATCTAAATTGGTGATAAGGCTTCTAGAAGGAGGAATCTGTGAAAAAATGACCTATAGTTCTTGAAAAATGACTTGTAAGTTATGGTTATGGAGCTCTAAGTTTCAATTTTAAAACCCTAGCTACACAAAGTGTTTTGGAAAGCTTGCAATATGATCTACAACTTTCATGTTTTGAGTTTTTCTTGAATCTAAATGGATCTAGGTGAAAAATGGCCATGAAAGTAAGGAAAACCCATGTTTTTTTAACACTTGAAAAGTTTTCTAAGTGTTAGAAAAATTTCAACTTTGACTTTTTGTTGACTTTTTTACATTTCTTGATTTTTAATAATCATGATGGATAATTTGAAATTATTTTATGATTTAAAAAATTTGGATTTGAAAAAGTTGACCAAAAGTCAATGTTTGACTTTTTTGAACAGTTGAATTTTCATCAGATGATTCAGAATTTGTCTGATGAAGAAACATGGATTTTGGAATGTTTTGAATCAAGAAATTAGGTCAAGATGTTGCATTGATTATGTCAAGATCAATCTTCAAGCAAATAGGTCATTCATTAAGCAGAAAGTAAATGATTCACTATCTTCGATCAAAACTCTAATTGGTCGATTCAAGGTAGATCATGAGAAAAAGTTGGGAATTTGAAGATCAAATGTTGATGATTGATTAAGATAGATCAATTGAGGTGAGCGGAGACTTAAACCCTAATTGACCACATCTTGAACTCGATGAAATTTTGATGAAACCCTAATTTGACTCTAGGAGCACACGCACGATCTATCTTATTCTGAAATTGTTAGTGATGCAATGATGCATATGTGAATGATATAAGGTGGTATCTTAGGTCAAAAATTGGGGTATGATAGATGCTCCTATTTAAGTTTCTTTAACCTGAGATATGAAGATGCAAATTTTTGTCTCGATGGGTGTGAAGAGACTTAAATATCAGAATACACAGATTTTGGACCTAAGATACCAAAAAATGCGAATGATGCAAAATGATTGCAAAAGTTTACCTGGAGGTATCAAAGAATGACATGTCGGAAAAATTCGAGGATGCCTCAACTGCCTAAGAAAGGAGAATCCTTTTTGTTGGGAAACAAGCATATGTTTCACTGGGAAAATAGATTCTCAAAGCAAGTGAATATTTGTTTCGCTTTGGGAAACGAGGAGATTACCTTCTGTCATCCTTGTGACAATGTTCAAGGTAATTAAAGATGACATTACCAACTATCAGACCAGTGATGGTTTATGGTAATGAGTTCTGAAGATATCAACGGTTATCAGCAAAGTGATAACTATAAAAAGGTAATTCTTGAGAATTTTACTGAGTATTCAGCCTTGTGAATAACAGACAATGATGGAAACAGATCTCAAATGAGTTTTTATGACAACTGCGGGGATTTCTTGAACTTTCACAATTCGACTTGTTGAGAAGAAAAATTGTTTTATGACAAGTTTCAAGATGAAAAGGAAATAAGCAGCTCGGATGACGAGGCTATTGCTTATTGTTTGCAGGTAGATTTTTTTTTGTGAAATCTAGACCTGAATTGGTTAGAGACGAGGTTCTATCCAGGAATGACTGGAAAGAAACGGTCAATCAAGACTTTGTATCCAATGAGGAATGATCTCAATTGGGGAACTAGAGAAAAAATGTATTTTTTCTTCTTGGGTATAATCTACTGGAGAGATGACACACCCACACTTGTTTTTGGGAATAAATGCAACCTAAACAAGTGATATTGAAGCAAACATTGGGAAATTCAAGAATGCATTAATGATGCAATTATGTATGAATGATGAATGTCATGAATGTCATATGCATGCTGACGATACTTGACAAGACAACAAAAAGTATTTGGAAAAAGGACTACGTCACAGTTCAAACAAATACTCAGCATAATCTGCAGCAATGGTGTAGACGTTACTGATGATGAATCTGAGTTACATGCTTTAAACCTTTCTGGAAAAGGCATTTTACTGGAAACCTTGTTGGGGATTCTTTTTCAGATAAGAATACCATCCTTTGATGATCTCTTTCAGGGAAAAGCAAACTTCTCAGCAGTTCTTTACTTTTCAGAGGTCGAAACACTCATGGAGAAAACTGTTGAAATTCTGTGTTCACAATTCAAAGACAAATTTCGCTTTTATTTTACAAATTTTGAAGTAAAAATTCATTTAAAACTTTTTTTTTTTAGTTTCAAAAGTGATTTTCACAAAAAAAGCGTAATTTTGCAAAACAGAATAAAGCAAGAATTGCAAACAAATGGGCACAATGCTCAAATTTTATTGATAGAATGGTAATTAGCCAAAGGCGTAATTCCATGGACTATTTACAAAAGTTGGAAATGGTAATTTATTGGGAAAAGGCTACATTGAAAGCAATAACCGCTATTCTCCCTAACAACTTTGAATTCCAACTGTGCTTGTTGCTTTAGAAGATTTGATTGAAGATCCGTTGATGGAAGATTCTTCAGATTGACGAAGTACGGACTGATGCAGTTACTTTGTCATTTTGATCCTTAATTTTTGCCTAGATTGCTTTTTCAGGTTTTCAATCTACCAGGATAAATTTCAGTTCATTGTCTCTAATTTTTGCTTGGACCGCCTTTTCAGGTTTTCAGTCCACCGAGACGCTGATTTTTGCCTAAGCCGCCCTTTTTGGGTTTTCGACTTACCGAGCTATTCTTTTGTCTTTTTAGACAAAGTATTTCTTGACTGCATCAACATTTACCGAGCCGTGAGAGTCATAGCACCACTAGAAAAGCTTCTTTTGACGATGTATGGGCCTTCGTAATTAGGAGTCCATTTTCCCCTAGAATTTGGTTGAAAAGACAAAATCTTTTTAAGCACGAGGTCGCCTTCTTGGAATTCACGAGGTCGAACCTTTTTGTCAAAGGCTTTCTTCATCCTTCTTGGATATAATTGTCCATGACACAGAGCGGTCAGACGCTTTTCTTTGATTAAGTTTAACTGATCGTATCTGCTTTGACACCATTCAGCCTCAGATAACTTAGCTTCCATAAGAACTCTCATTGATGGAATTTCAACTTCTACGGGGACCACTGCTTCCATGCCGTATACTAAGGAAAAAGGGGTTGCCCCTGTCGAAGTACATACTGAAGTACGATACCCATGTAAAGCAAATGGCAGCATTTCATGCCAGTCTTTGTAAGTGATGACCATTTTCTAGATGATCTTTTTGATGTTCTTGTTGGCAGCTTCCACGGTGCCATTCATCTTTGGTCGGTAAGGAGATGAGTTATGATGCTCAATCTTGAATTCCTCACACAGTTCTTTCATCATTTTGTTGTTCAAGTTTGATCAATTTTCTGTAATGATCTTACTTGGAACTCCATATTGACAAATGAGGTTGTTCTTGATGAACTTCACAACCACTTGTCTTGTAACGTTGGCGTAAGATGCTGCTTCGACGCATTTGGTGAAGTAATCAATAGCCACTAAAATGAAGCGATGTCCGTTTGATGCTTTTGGTTCAATCATCCCAATCATGTCGATACCCCACATTGAGAAAGGCCACAGAGAGGAGAGAATGTTGAGTAGAGTTGGTGGCACATGGATCTTATCTATGTAGATCTGGAACTTGTGACATCTCTTAACGTGTTTACAACAATCAGATTCCATTGTTATCCAATAGTAACCTGCTCTTAAGATTTTTTTGGACATTGCATGCCCATTTGAATGGGTTCCAAAGGACCCTTCATGCACTTCGTGAATTAACATATCTGCTTCTTGTCTATGCACGCATCTGAGCAAGACCATTTCGAAGTTTCTTTTGTATATCACATCTCTATTCAGGAAGAAATTTCCAAAAAGCCTCCTTAGAGTTTTCTTATCTTTATGTGATGCCCCGAGTGGGTACTCTTGAGTTTGAAGGAAACGTTTGATGTCGTGGAACCACAATTTATAATCGATGACTGCTTTGGTTGAAAACATATATACAGGTCTTTCAAGGCGTCTGATGCTGATCTTAGGGATATCGTTCCAATGGTTGACTTTGAACATGGAAGACAGAGTGGTCATTGCCTTTTGGTAAGTTGCGCCTGCATTCTTTAATCCAAACGGCATTACTTTGTAGCAAAATGTTCCCCATGGCGTGATAAAAGATGTCTTCTCCATGTCTTTGGGAGCCATTCTGATCTGATTATAACTAGAGAAACCGTCCATGAAGGAAAAGACGTTGAACTTAGCAGTGCTATCCACCAGCATGTCGATATGCGATAGTGTGAAATCGTCTTTTGGACTAGCTTTGTTCAAGTCCCAATAGTCAACACACATTCTGACCTTTCCATCTTTCTTTGGAACAGGCAATACAGTGAACTGACTTTGAGATTTTTTGTATCACAAATATGCGGATAGTAAGAGTCGCCACCGACTTTTCTTTTATCCAATTAAGGGAAGGTAAAAAGTACAGAAAAAGACCTTTGTTAGATTCTGAGTAAGGGAGAAAGTTATGAAAAGGGAAGGTATTAGCACCCCTTTCCATCCGTAGTTATCTACGGGCTCTTAGTTGCTCTTAGATCACTTTAAAATTGTGCTTTCTGTGTGTTTGACAAAAATGTTTTGAAAAGGCATTTTGCTTTGACTTTGTAATGATTCATGTAGGAATGTATACAAAGTGTTCGGAAATGTTTCGTTTTTGAAAAGAGTTTGAACTTTGACAAAAGTGTGAGGTGTGAAAAGTATTTGATTGAGCAAGCAACTAAAAGTCTTATTACCTACTCAGAATGGTCGTTTTCGTGTTATTTTACTTTCCTTTAGAATAGTGCTATCCATACCATTAGTTGGTAGGTAACCCTATTCGTTGGATGTAGACGGGACATTCGAAGGGACATCGGATGGTCATAGAAGGCAACTTGTAGGAGTATCCTAGCACATTCGAAGGGACGGTCATCACTTTTCGTAGGCAACAATCGAGGGACGAGATCATGTTTTCGTAGGCGACATCGTGGGTCTATGATCTTTGTATCGAAGGGACTATGATGATATGTTTGTAGGCAACGGTGCTAGAATACCTCTACGTTCGAGGGACTTGACCATTTGTATTCGTAAGGCAACGAGAGAGAATTACCCTAAGGGGTGCATGTGTGAAAGAGTGTGTCAAATTCAGATATGTGTTATCTTGAAATTATGAGTGATCTATGTCCGATTTTATCTTGCCATACACGCCTAATTACTAGCAGTTTATAGGGTGCGGAAAGTAAATTGCGGAAAAGTAAAGGTCCTACGCTATTACATGGCTTTGGGGCAGTTACATAATAGGAGGTGCGGAAAATAAAAGCCCTAATTAAACTATTACATCCCATAGGCAGTTACATAATTGAAAAAGAAAAGCAAGAAAAAATCGTCTGAAACGTTACAACCCGTGAATGATACATAATCTAAATACGAAAATTGCATAAGAGGAAAATGTTAGTAAAAACAAATATTTTTGAATGAGGAAAAAGGTTTTATGTTAGTAATGACATTAATATGATAAGATATATTTTTGGTAATTTTTTGAATCGATTTGGTAATTTAAAAACAATTAAAAGTCATTTAAACGATTAATTAGTAATTAAATTAAATATGCATGCAAAAATAATAATTTTTATATTAAAAATTCAATAAGTATTTTTCTGATGATTAAGCAAAAAAGAAATATTTTTGGAGTTTTTTAGATGCATGATAAAAAATATTAAAGATAAATTAAAATGCATGAAAAATATTAAAGAAAATATAAAAAAAGAAAGAAAAATAGAGTTAGTTTCAAAAGAGCAAAAATATATTGGTCTTGCCAAGATTCGAACTGGAGACCTTTGCTTCACACACACGCGCCATGACCAACTGAGCTAGAGCGTCCAGGTGTTCAAACAATGAAACGAAAGCATTATAAACGAAACTGATTCTTGGTGCCCAGATTACGCGCGAAGAACACCATCTTCTTCGTTTGAATTTTTGAAAACTTAGCGTCGGCTGAGTTCGACGCTAAGGCCCCTGCATATTTCGAAAATCAAGCACAAGCAATATAAATGAGATTCAAAGGCATGGTTCGATTGGAAACATTGTTCTGAACACGATGGTGGTGTTCGTTTTGTCCAATTTTTCCTATTTAGAGAAACCTCAAATTGGTTCAGAAAACCCTAACAATGGTGATTTTCGTTCCAGGCTATTAAAATGCAATTGGATTGTCCAGAAAGCTTGCAAACTTCAAACTAAACACAAAGCAAACATCAAAACACATTACCAATGCATGAATGATAGAAATCGAAATTTGAAAAAGTGTGGCAAACCGAAACGTGTTTTCTCAATTCTTGATGTTTTTGAGTGTTGTAAAGGTCTAAATCGACTCCAGGGACTCCAAGGAATGTGTTTGGATGCTTAGAATTGGTTGAATCGAAGCAAAACTAGGGCTGCCAATTGCTTGAATGTCACAAATTTTTTGACTTAGGTTAGGGTTCCTCCAAGCAATTTTTCTGTTCTTGTTCATGTTGTATGCATTGTACATTTATAGTGGATGGATTTTGGGCTGAATTGAAGAGCAAATATTAATCAATCAATGCAAAAATTGTTTGATTTTGTACAAAATCAAATCTTCCTTATTTGATCCAATTTCATCAATTTCTTGCCAAATAAATGCAAATTTTGAAATTTGCCAGCTTGTATGAGTTGCTTGGATCTCAAGAATGAGAGAAAAATCAACTTTGCATTTAATTTTGATTTTATACCTTATTTTTTAATTTAATTTGTTTTTAAATGAATAAAATCTAAATTAAATAGAAAAATAAAGACAAAATTCGTGGCATTGGGCTTGAAGGTTCCAAATAAGATAAGGAACAAGTTTAAACTAAGAAAAACTAGGCCCATTTGCAAAATTTTGGATTTTGACAAGTATTTCTCTTTGTTCACCTCTTCAAAAATGTCCAACTTGTGCAAGGTGTATTTTGCTCAATTTTCCACATTTTTGAGTGTTATTGGACTTTTTAGAAATCTCTAGGTGTCCTCTAAACAACCTCTTTGGTTTCATCTCAATTGGAGTTTCCATGCTCAATAAAACTTTAAAACAAAAAGTTGACTTTTTGTTGACTTTCAAAAGGACCTATAATGTTTTGATCCATACCTTCCAAATGAAGCATTTTTTGAAAATTCTTGTGACACATGAAGTTGTAGAGAATTGAATTTCCTTCAAAATGAGAGGTGGTGGAAAAAATTTTGAGAAAGTATGAAGAAGTTATGCTCAGTCAAAGTTCAGTTGACTTTTCACTTGAAAACCCTAATTGGGAAAGTTTGACTTTTGTACAAATCTTGAGTTTTCTTGATGAATCATGATCAACCCTTGATCAAATGATGAATGTGACTTCAAAATGAGAATGTTGACCAAAAATCAGGAAGATGGACTATATGTTGACCACAGTTGACTTTTTGTCCAATACAATTGATTTTCAACCATCTGAGCAATTGTCTGAGGAAACTTGACTTGTGAGGCTTCAAACTTGACATGGAGAATCTTTGAAGCATATGAGGAGGCATGATGACCATTGGAGATGTTGGAAGTCCATCTGGATCTGAGAATTGCCAAACCCTAATTTGGGTTGATTGTCTAGGAGAGGGTTTGTCTGATCAACCCTTGAGGAATCCTTGAGTATGGATGTATGAAATGTTTTGAGAAGTTATAGGGAAAATTTTGGGGTATGACAGCTGCCCCTGTTCAATCTTCTTGTGCTGGAAGGGTTAGATTGGCATGCTCGCCTTTCGTGACCTGGAGGTAGAAGATGATTGAACACTCGAGTACACTTGAAAATTTGCACTCGCTGTTGGTGATGATGCGGGAATGGGCTTATAGATGCCATTTGGAGAAGTTGGAGATTTTGCTGGGGAATGAGTCGTACGCTAGACTCAAGAGTGTCGTCTGAATAAGAGAGTCGTCGGAGATAGGCTTAAGATGCCATCTGGAATGATCGATGCTGGGAAGTGAGCCGTACGCTAGGCTCTGTAGATGTTCTTGAAAATAGAAGGGAGCATGGAGATGGGCTTAAGATGCCATCCGGAGAGAATAATGTTCAGTCGTATGTTAGACTTCGACGTCCGTCTTTGAATGAAGTTATTGGTTTGTATTGGTTTTTTAACCAAATATGCAACATTCTGAAAGCGGAGAGATGTCGACAAATAATCGGAGATGGGCTTAAGATGCCATCCAAGGCAACCGAGTCGCACGCTAGACTCTGTAGTCGTTGTTGATAATAAGAGAGAGTCAGAACAAATCTTCGTCTTGATTACTCTGAGAGGATAATAGTCGGCAGAGTGTGGACAGCTTCCCTGTTGTGCTTCAGGTATTGATCCAATGCCTGTTATCGGAGGATAACTTGTGTGACCGTTCGGATAGGGTTTCCCGTCTGGCTTCAGGTATTAATCCTGGATCTGTTGTCGGAGGACAACTTGGGCGGTTGTTCAAATAGTTTTCCCGTCTGGCTTCGGGCATTAATCCTAGACCAGTTGTCGGAGGACAACTAGGGTGGTCGTTCAGATAGTTTTCCCGTCTGGATTTGGGCATTAATCCTAGACCAGTTGTCGGAGGACAACTAGGGTGGTCGTTCAGATAGTTTTCCTGTCTGGCTTCGGGCATTAATCCTGGACCAGCTTGTTTCAGCAGTGATATATTTTTTTTCCACCTGTTTGGGAAAAAACAAAAGAAACTTTGATAGAATATCGTTAGTCTTATGCAAATTATGATGCATGACAATGTGTATGAATGACATATGCATAAATTATGACTTTTATGAGTAATGTATGAATGATAGATGTTGTGGTATTTCAAAACATATTCATCTTGAAGAAGATGTGGATGCTCTGCTTGGGGATTCCTGGCTTCTGCTTGGGGACGAAGCGGATTGGAAACCCTAAGAAGAAAGATAACCTCGATTCCTCCGATGCACTATCTGACCAAGTCTTGAGCCTAGATATTGTTGAGGATGGTAGAGATCGAGAAACGCGCTGCTGAGGATCTTGTGTATAGACTCTGCTGGGGAAAAATTAGGAGGCGCTCTACTGGGGATCTTGTGCATAGATCCTACTGGAGAGCATTTGATGGTTGCTGGGAGACCGGGTTAGAAGGATCTGGAGCGCGTCGAAATCTCTGGCTGGGGGATAAAAGATGTAAGTTTCCTTCGATGCACTATCTGACCATGTTTCAAGTCTTGATACTACTGTTGTTGGGGAGGTGATGACTGCTGAGAGATATTTTTTGATAAATACCTGCTGTTGATGAATCGTTCGCTTGAGACCATGTAACATGATGAAGCCTGAAAGGTTTGGACTAGTGGAGAGAAATGTGTACTCCGTTGGGGAAAGTTTGTAGTGAGTGACATCTCTGTCGGGATCGTACTCTACAGGGGAATGTATTGGTGACATTCGTCGTCATCTCAATTCCTAGAGCCTGTAGTAATTATCCTTGTTCGTTTACTTTTCGCATGTTTGTAGATAGATTTTTATTGTCAGATGCATATAATCATTCAAAGCAAACGTTGGAATTTATGCGAACAACAGCAGTGAAAATTGTAAAGAGAAAGAACTTGTATTAATTTTGAAGGTGGCGTATGGCCAAGTCGTTTGTACACAAGAAAGGTAAAAAGCTATGCGGAAACAATCCCGTTAAGTTCCAACTATGCTAGTACTCATATATTTCAACTATCTCATCTTCTTGCTGTCAGTAGAAAGTGAGTGAATTGATTTTCGCCATTTGAATCTTGAATGCTGGAAGTAGGTGATCCGGACGAGACATTGTCGTACACTTAAATCCCTAACTTTTGCCTAGACCGCCTTTCCGGTTTTCAGTCTACCCGGATACCCTTTTGCCCAAGCCGCCTTTTTCAGGTTTTCGACTTGCCGGGTGTACATGTTTTGTATATATCCTTAACTTTTGCCCGAACCCTTTTGGTTTGCCAGGATGCCCTTATTTTTGCATAGGTTAGTCGACCTAGCGGGTCTCTTTTATGCGTAGTATTTTTTGACTATGTCTGCGTTCACAGCGTATGGGAAGTCTTCGCCATCCATGGTGCTAAGTATCATAGCTCCTCCAGAAAATACTGTCTTGACTACAAATGGTCCCTCATATGTGGGAGTCCATTTGCCCCTGGGATCACCTTGTGGAAGAATGATGCGCTTGACTACTAGATCACCGACTTGGTAGACTCGGTGCTTGACCTTCTTGTTAAATGCTCTAATCATTCGTTTCTGATAGATCTGTCCATGGCAGATGGATGCGAGTCGTTTCTCATCAATCAAGTTAATCTGGTCAAGGCGAGTCTGGATCCAATCGTCTTCGCCTAACTCTGCGTCCTAGAGGACTCTAGTTGAGGGTATCTGAACCTCGATTGGTAGGACTGCTTCCATACCGTATACAAGAGAGAAGGGGGTTGCCCCTGTTGATGTTCGTACTGTAGTACGATAACCATGAAGAGCGAATGGTAACATCTCATGCCAATCCTTGTAAGTCACTGGCATCTTCTGTATAATCTTTTTATTATTCTTGTTGGCGGCTTCCACAACACCATTCATCTTAGGCCGATAAGGAGAAGAGTTGTGATGCTTGATCTTGAACTGCGTGTAGAGTTCGGCGATCATCTTATTATTGAAATTAGAGCCGTTATCTGTGATAATCCTTTCGGGAGTTCCATACCGACAGATAAGATTATGTTTGATGAGTCGAGCCACGACATTCTTGGTAACAGATGCGAACGAGGCTGCTTCTACCCACTTGGTGAAATAGTCAATTGCCACAAGGATGAAACGATGTCCGTTGGAAGCGGTGGGCTTGATTTCTCCAATCATGTCAATGCCCCACATTGCAAAAGGCTAAGGAGCTTTTAGAACATTCAGAGGTACTGGAGGTACGTGCACTTTGTCTGCATAAATCTGGCATTTGTGACAAGATCGAGCATAGCGGTGACAATCAGCTTCCATGGTGGACCCAAAGTAACCTGTTCTCAAAATTTTCTTAGCCATTGTATGACCACTGGAGTGGGTACCAAATGCACCTTCGTGTAACTCTTCCATGATAAGTTTTGCTGTTTTCTGGTCTACACAGCGGAGTAAGCACAAGTCGTGATTGCGTTTGTATAAGACGCTGTTGCTAAGGAAGAATTTGGATGCGAACCTTCTCAAAAAAAATTTATCGTTGACAGATGCCCATGCGGGATACTCCTGAGTCTCAAGATACCTCTTCACGTCATAGTACCAAGGTTTCTCTTTTGTATCAAGTTCATAACAATATGCTGGTTCGTCAAACTTCTCAATGATGACCTGGGGAGCCTCGTTGTCCCATCTGACCTTGAACATAGATGACATAGTAGCCAATGCGTCTGCCAACTGATTCTCTTCTCATGGAATGTGATTGAAAGTGATCTCTTCGAAGTAGGGGATCAAACTCAAAACATGCTCTCGATATGGAATGAGATTCCGATGTTTCGTATCCCACTCGCCTTAATCGGATCACTAAAGTCGAGTCTCCATACACTTGTAAGAACTTGATTCTTAAGTCAATAGCACTTTGATACCCATGCACGCTGTACTCGGCCATGTTGTTAGTGCAATTGAAACATAATCGGCGATGAAAGGCGTATGTCACTTTATAGAGATGTAATGATGGCGCCAATGCCATTGCCAAGTGCGTTTGAGGCTCCATCAAAGACCATGGTCCATCGGGATCCTTGTTCAGGTCCTTCGTCCGGTCCTGGTTCTTCGCAATCTGTAACTAGTAAAACATCTTCATTTGGAAATTCGAACTGTATAGAATGATAGTCATCTATGGCTTGATGAGCCAAATGATCGGCTACGACACTTCCTTTGATTGCTTTCTAAGAAGTATACTGGATGTCATATTCGGTCAAGATCATTTTCCATCTTGCTATTCTTCCGGAGAGAGCTGGTATCTCAAATATGTATTTTATCGGATCCATCTTAGAAATCAACAAGGTAGTGTGAGTCAACATATATCGCCTTAGTCGTGCATTGAGTTAAAGCAAGTTTTCTCGAGTGTGAGTATCTTGTTTCACAGTCGGTAAACTTTTTGCTAAGGTAGTATATTGCATACTCTTTTAGACCAGACTCGTCATGTTGCCCCAACACACACCCCATTGAATTCTCTAACACTGTCAAGTACATGATAAGAGGTCTTCCTTCGGCGGGCGACATCAGGATAGGAGGATTCTGTAGGTACTCCTTGATTTTGTCAAAAGCGATCTGGCAATCTTCGTTCCATTCTACCACTTGATCTTTCTTTAGTAACTTGAAGATTGGCTCACAAGTAGCAGTTAGATGTGCAATGAATCTGGCAATGTAATTCAATCGGCCCAAGAAACCTCTAACTTCCTTCTTGGTGCGGGGCGCTGGCATTTCATGGATAACATTAACCTTGGCGGGGTCAACTTCAATAACTTTACCACTGACAATAAATCCTATGAGTTTACCGGATCTGACTCCAAAGGTGCATTTGTTAGGATTAAGTCTCAGTCTGTACTTCTTCAATCTGTCAAATAGTTTCCGCAAATGATCAAGATGTTCTTCTTGATCCGGACCGAGCTGTCATGTCGCCGACGAGACCTCTATCTCGTGATGAATCATGTCATGAAATAATGTCACCATGGCACCGATAAGTGGCGCTGTTTTCAAGACGAACGGCATAACCTTGTAGTAGAAAGTGCCCCATGTAACAAAAGTGGTCTTCCATGTCTTGAGGAGCCATTTTGATCGATTGTAACCGGAGAAACCATCCATGAAGGAGAAAACCTTATGCTGAGCGGTGTTGTCAACCAGAACATCAATATAAGGAAGTGGAAAATCGTCTTTCGGACTTGCTTTGTTCAGATCTCTATAATCCACACACATTCGTACCTTGTCATCCTTCTTAGGTACGGGTACCACGTTCGCAACCCACTGTGGATAAGAAGTCATAGCTAGGAAACCGGCATTGAACTGCTTCATAACCTCGGCTTTTATTTTCTCAAACATCTCAGGACGCATGCGACGAACCTTCTGTTTCACTGGGAGAAAACCTTCTTTTGTCGGTAACCGGTGTACCACAATATCAATGTCCAGACCGGGCATGTCTTCGTATGACCAAACAAAAACCTCGATATAATCTCGTAGCATCTGAACCAAACTCTCTCTGACACTATTCTCAAGACCCGCTCCTATCTTGATCTCTTTTCTGTCTTAATTAGTACCCAATTTCACAACCTCAACTGGCTCTTCGTGTGGCTGTATAACTCGCTCTTCTTGCTGTAGCAATCTGACAAGTTCTCCTGACACTTCACAATCTTCCTCACCTTCGTCTTCGGCTTGGTAGATCGGATTATCGAAGTCATATTTAGCAATAGCATAGTTGTTATCAACGAGATTCGGAGTGATTCTGCAGTGTATCACGTGGGTGTGTGTAAGAAACACATAGCTTTTTGAAGGGGTGATAAAGCAAAAGAAAGAAAACAACAATTAAATGCAAAAGTCCAACGATTTTATTGATTGAAAATATGCAAATGACAGATAATAACCCTCACAAAGGAGCCATGATGCCCCGGGCAAGGCACTGGGCTTTAGAGTTTATTGTTCAAAACATAGAAAACGAAAAGCAAAACAAAAACAAAGGCAATTACTCCTGTCTAAAGGAGATTGGTATGACGCCTTGATCTTCCAATTCTGAGTCTTGTCGAGTCGGGAAGATCCACTTGCGATATCGAAATCGTTGTCGCCGCTTCTATAACATGGATTCCACTCTGGCTGATGCGGAAAGGAAGTTGGCCGGCACGTTCGCGGCGTATCATCTTCTGACCTCTGATGGTGAAGCCTAAACCAGTCTTGTCAGATTTGAAAGGAAGATCAGGGAGCTGTCCCCAAATAGTACTACCTCCTTCTTCAATAGCAGCTTAAGCATCTTTTAGCGAGGCCATCCTAGGCGGAACTTGTGTAACCGGAGTGACGGAGAGTCAGCATGACTGGGGATTGTTTCGAAAGCTTGACAGGGAGTCTCGAAGAATTCACCTTCCATCTCGAGGTATCGGAATGACTGTAGATGACTGACCATATATTCTTCTTCTCCACATACTATAACAACCTTCCCCTTCACTGGGTATTTCAGCTTCTGATGCAAGGTAGAGTAACAGCGCCTGCCCCATGTATCCAAGGGCGTCCAAGTAGGCAAGATTAAGCTGGACGGATGTCCATGACAAAGAAAGTGGAATCAAAAGTCCGGAACCGACTTTAACAGTGTATGAGCTCTCCAATCTTTAGCCTAGAACCATCAAAAGCTCTCACAATAATGTCACTGGGCTTTAGAACCAATCCTTCAACATCAAGTCGGTCAAAAGCAATCTTCGGTAGGATATTCAAAGCAGAACCAGTATCCACCAAAACATGAGACAATGTAATGCCCTTGCATTCAACAGAGATGTGCAAGGCTTTGTTGTGTTTCTTTCCGGAGTCGATCAAGATCGAGAAGCCTAGGCCGTTGTTGGCAGCCGGCTAGTCTGACTTCAAATTGATCAGTATTAGTGTCTTGCAGTACGTGAGCATTCTTCAGAAACTTCACCAAGGCTTTAGCATGAGCCTCGGAGCACAAGAGTAGAGCAAGCAAGGAGATCTTGGACGAAGTCTGTCCCAACTGTTCCACAACATTGTAGTCACTCTTCTTGATTATCTTCAGAATTTCCTCCATTTCTCATTTGGAGGTGTCTTCAGTAACTTCCTTTGGTACTTCTAGTTGAGCAGGATGAGTTACTGGTTCTTTCCCTCTAGTCTCGGGAGCTGATTGAATAGCTGGAATGCGAGCTGGGGTCGCAGTGTCTTTTGGAGGAGAGATTTCTGGAGAGAATACTCTTCCGGTTCTGGTCACCTTACTTGATCTGGTGATATTGTCAATGTTAGGAATGGTGGCTTCAACTTTAATATCTTCAACGGTCAGAGGGTCTTGTTTGACGCCATGATAATAAACTTCGGATCCATAGTTCCACGTGATAGCTTTGTCAAAGGAACATGGAACCGGTCTGGGAGAAGTAATGATGAGAGGTGCCACTCTAGGCACAAAATCAACAGAGGAAATCCTTATTGTGTTAACATCAGCATAGTCATCTGGGAAATCGTCACTCCATCCGGTTGCCTTAACATCTTCAATAGGAATCTTGTAGCTTTCAGGAACAGTGTACTTCACCATGTAATCAAACTTTCCACTTGGCTGCCCCAAGGTATCCCACACATTCGGTACAGTTTCATTCACATCTTCAATCTTCAGTTGCTTAGACATGTCCTCACACAGACTCTCCACAGGTGGTTTCAGGAATAGTATTTCACGGTTATCCATCATGCACTGAACACGTCTTCTCAACCAAGCACAACCATCAAGTGCAGATGGGCACCAACGACAATTCTCTGGGCATCCTGGGTTGACACCGTCTTGCAGCAAATTCTTCTTAACAGTCATTAGAGGAATGGTCAAGTCATCTATGTTGAAAACGTAAGAGTTCTCGCCAATAGCATTGGAACTTTTGTCATGGTTAGGCATAGGTGCGTTGATCACATTTGGAGTCTTAACAGGAGGATCAAACTCAATCTGCTTAGCTTAAATCATGTCTTGAATTTTGTTCTTCAGAGCCCAACAATTGTCAGTGTCGTGCCCTGGGCTATTGGAGTGGTAAGCACACTTAGCATTAGGATTGTATCTCGGAGAGGAAGTGTTGACACTCTGAGGAGGATCCTTCAAAGTAATCAACTTTGCTTTCAACATGTGTTGCAAGGCTTGCAACAATGGCATGTTGATCTTCGTAAACTGTCTTCGCGGCGCATTCTGGCTACGCGTGTTGTCTCGCTGAGGTTGTGTTGATGTAGGATTGGAGATCACAACTGCCCCCACAAGATTGAGTACGGTCGGTCTTGGCTCGGCTTTTCTGACGATACACAGCATTGGCTTCTTTCTTACCACCAAATGATCTCTTCGCAGCATTTGAAGATGACTCTACCTGAATCTTCCCACTCTTGATACCAGCTTCAATGCGCTCTCCTGTTAATATCAGGTCGGTAAATCCGGCTGAAGAGTTTCCAATCAGATGATTGAAGAATGGGCCTGTCAGTGTTCCCATAAACATATCAACCAACTCCCTATTGGACAAGGGTGGTTGAACTCTGCCTGCTAGATCTCTCCACTTCTGAACATACTCTTTGAACTTCTCATCGCGACCCATAGACATTCTTTGTAGTTGCATGCGAGTGGGTGTCAATTCAGCATTGTACTCATATTGTATGTAGAAAGCATCCGCTAAGTCACTCCAAGTACGGATACGGTCATTCTCTAGCTGATAATACCACTCCAATTGAGTTCCGGACAAACTCTCTTGAAAATAATGCATCCACAACTTTCTGTCATCAGTGTGGGGGTTGATCTTCTGAACACAGGACTTCAAATGTAGCTTCGGACAAGAAATGCCATCATATTTGGCAAAAGTGGGAACTTTGAACTTGGGAGGAATCACCACACCGGGAACAAGACTCAGATCATCAAAATTCAGTCCTGACATCTTTAGGTTTTCCACAGCATTCAGACGATATTCAAGTTGCTTGTACTTGTCATCTTCATTAGAGTACTGGTCATTATCATAGTGATCTTCTCTATCTTTCTCAGGCTCACGCTGGTCTTCTTCATGTCCCTTGACACTTCCCTCAGTCTTGACACTTCCTTCTGAGATCTCTATCCGGCTAACCACTTTAGGACCACCTTTGTAACGTCTACCCATGTTGAGAACACCAACGACCCTCTTCTTTCTGTTGATGAGCTTTTTCAAATCTTCTTGGCCTTGGACCAAGCTAGTGAACATCTCCTGGAACTGGGCATTCTGAACCTGGAGGTCTTTGACAGTCTGTTCAAGAGCCATTTCTGCTAAAATAAATAGCGAGAAAATGAGAAAACCAATCTTCGATGTACCTGTTATGAGATGTTATGCCATGATAATGCAATGTTTATGCAAATGCAATGCAATGTTTTCAAGGACCTTAGAGATTTAAATTTGTTAAACAAGCACGAACAAACATTCATTAGTTCTCTTTTTATTCTCTTTCTTTTTAAGTACAAAAGATAGTTCAAAACAATAAAAGAAAAGCATAAAAATCCTAAAGCTCTAAGTCTCCCATGGGCGCTTCCTCTTGGTGCCGAGGTAGGCGTTGATGTTTCGCTCCTCGTGAAGTAGCTTGGTCAACTCTAGTACCTTCTTCTCGCTCGCATAGCACTGAGCTTCAAATATATCCCTTTCTTCTTTAAGCTGAATCCAGGATGGACAACAGTATAGGGTACGTCACCTATAGCAACAGGTTCCATAATTACTAGTAAAACAGGCGTGAATGGCATCATGAGGTTTTGAGCTCGAGCTCGCACCCATTTGAGGTAAGGTTCCCAAGGAATGGAGTTTTGGTGCCCCAAAGTCTTGGTATCAGTCTTCTTTACCATGCCCCAAGCGTGTATGAACCTTCGTCGGTAATTCTGGAGATCGTGGTTGTAGTCGAACACAATGTCTTGGAGAAGCATATCATGAGGACCATCTCTTCGAGCAAAACCAAACTGACGTAGAGCTAAAGAAGGGTTGTAAGTAATACCTCCCCTTATGCCAAGGAGTGGTACATTAGGGAATTCTCCACAACGCTCAATGAATGTGAAGTCCTTTTGAGAGAAAAGACACCAACGAATATCTGAATGAGAGAGTGACATTAGCCTTTGAGACCACTTCAATCTTTGTTCGTTCTTCAAAACTGATGGAGGAAGGTGCGAAATAAACCACCTGGAAAGTAATGGTATGCAACACATGAGAGTTCCTTGTCTTTTGATAGTACGAGTGTGGAGAGAATGTAGAATATCTACAAGTAAAGTAGGCACAGGATTGCGAGTAAGAAACAACTTGATGGCGTTGACATCTATGAATTGATCCGAGTTAGGAAATAGAACCAAACCATAGATTAGCAAGGCCACAATGTCTTCGAATGCATGGAAACTCATAACTTTGAGGAATTCTCGGGCTTTCTTTATCAGAAACTTGGCAAGTAAACCCTTAACTCCGCTTCTAGATTCCCAATTGGCTTCAATGTCTGAGCGCTTTAGGTGTAATGCTGATGCAATGTCTTCGTACCTAGGGACCTTTTCTAGACCGATGAATGGCATTTGGTCAAGAATAGGTACCCCAAGTAGCTTAGAGAACTCTTCCAAGGTAGGAACCAACTGATAATTTGGGAATGTAAAGCAATGGTGTTTTGGATCAAAGAACTGGAATAAGACATGCATTATATCCTCTTCAAAACTGGAGATAACCAAATCAAGTAGATAACCATGTCTTTTGATGAACTGAGCATGATCGGGAATTTCTCTGAAACCAATTCTTTGAGCTGAGAAGGTATACCCATGAAGTTGATTCGGATAGTCTTTCTAGAAGGCATAATCCCTACAAAACAGAGCAAAGATAAATCCCTAGGTCCTTGAAATAGCTAGAAATGATTTGCAATGTTATGATGTCATGATGTCATGTTTAGCACACACAAACAATTCACACAATGAGCCTAGGTTTAAGGCTTGCATGAGGTATAGGTGATTACCCCACCAAAAGTTTGAGTTGGTTCATCCTGTCCTATAATAGTAACCGGGTTCTAGGAATCTCATATCATCGATCTTTATCGTAGGCGTTTATTTCAATACGACTACCGAGTGGTCGACCGAAAATATCCCAAAAGTCTGATCTTAATGAGTGTAGCATCGAGTATCAGCCAACCTCGGTCTACACCAAAGCCGGCCATCTCACTACCTTCTAATGGCCAAGATGGGTCAATTAAGGTTCTAAAAGTTTAGTTAGTGCTGATGACACCACGCAGAAGCCAAATACTATCCTCAACTTGGAAATGAAGAGTATCAGGATATCCAAAGTGTCACACTAACGTAGCCATCATGTTGACCGTTTCGATATACGTCTAACGGTCGCGACGATTTATTGCTACTTACCTAAAAGGAAACCCGAATCCGGGTGTAGGATCCCCCACAAATATAATACCCAAGCGACCCTTATAGATAAAGCAAGCAAGTCAAACAGAAAGCAATACAGGTGATCTAGAAATCCCTAAGGTATTCTCTCTTTTAGGGTGTCTCCCCAACAGAGTCGCCAGTTCTGTACTACGGTGAACTGACTTTGAGATTTTTTGTATCACAAATGTGCGGATAGTAAGAGTCGCCACCGACTTTTCTTTTATCCAATTAAGGGAAGGTAAAAAGTACAGAAAAAGACCTTTGTTAGATTCTGAGTAAGGGAGAAAGTTATGAAAAGGGAAGGTATTAGCACCCCTTTCCATCCGTAGTTATCTACGGGCTCTTAGTTGCTCTTAGATCACTTTAAAATTGTGCTTTCTGTGTGTTTGACAAAAATGTTTTGAAAAGGCATTTTGCTTTGACTTTGTAATGATTCATGTAGGAATGTATACAAAGTGTTCGGAAATGTTTCATTTTTGAAAAGAGTTTGAACTTTGACAAAAGTGTGAGGTGTGAAAAGTATTTGATTGAGCAAGCAACTAAAAGTCTTATTACCTACACAGAATGGTCATTTTCGTGTTATTTTACTTTCCTTTAGAATAGTGCTATCCATACCATTAGTTGGTAGGTAACCCTATTCGTTGGATGTAGACGGGACATTCGAAGGGACATCGGATGGTCATAGAAGGCAACTTGTAGGAGTATCCTAGCACATTCGAAGGGACGGTCATCACTTTTCGTAGGCAACAATCGAGGGACGAGATCATGTTTTCGTAGGCGACATCGTGGGTCTATGATCTTTGTATCGAAGGGACTATGATGATATGTTTGTAGGCAACGGTGCTAGAATACCTCTACGTTCGAGGGACTTGACCATTTGTATTCGTAAGGCAACGAGAGAGAATTACCCTAAGGGGTGCATGTGTGAAAGAGTGTGTCAAATTCAGATATGTGTTATCTTGAAATTATGAGTGATCTATGTCCGATTTTATCTTGCCATACACGCCTAATTACTAGCAGTTTATAGGGTGCGGAAAGTAAATTGCGGAAAAGTAAAGGTCCTACGCTATTACATGGCTTTGGGGCAGTTACATAATAGGAGGTGCGGAAAATAAAAGCCCTAATTAAACTATTACATCCCATAGGCAGTTACATAATTGAAAAAGAAAAGCGAGAAAAAATCGTCCGAAACGTTACAACTTGTGAACAGATACATAATTGGAAATACGAGAAAATTGCATAAGAGGAAAATGTTAGTAAAAACAAATATTTTTGAATGAGGAAAAAGGTTTTATGTTAGTAATTTGGTAATTTGGTAATTTAAAAACAATTAAAAGTCATTTAAACGATTAATTAGTAATTAAATTAAATATGCATGCAAAAATAATAATTTTTATATTAAAAATTAAATAATTATTTTTCTGATGATTATGCAAAAAAGAAATATTTTTGGAGTTTTTTAGATGCATGATAAAAAATATTAAAGATAAATTAAAATGCATGAAAAATATTAAAGAAAATATAAAAAAAGAAAGAAAAATAGAGTTAGTTTCAAAAGAGCAAAAATATATTGGTCTTGCCAGGATTCGAACTGGAGACCTTTGCTTCACACACACGCGCCATGACCAACTAAGCAGGAGCGTCCAGGTGTTCAAACAATGAAACGAAAGCATTATAAACGAAACTGATTCTTGATGCCCAGATTACGCGCGAAGAACACCATCTTCTTCGTTTGAATTTTTGAAAACTTAGCGTCGGCTGAGTTCGACGCTAAGGCCCCTACATATTTCGAAAATCAAGCACAAGCAATATAAATGAGATTCAAAGGCATGGTTCGATTGGAAACATTGTTCTGAACACGATGGTGGTGTTCGTTTTGTCCAATTTTTCCTATTTAGAGAAACCCCAAATTGGTTCAGAAAACCCTAACAATGGTGATTTTCGTTCCAGGCTATTAAAATGAAATTGGATTATCCAGAAAGCTTGCAAACTTCAAACTAAACACAAAGCAAACATCAAAACACGTTAACAATGCATGAATGATAGAAATTGAAATTTGAAAAAGTGTGGCAAACCGAAATCGTGTTTTCTCAATTCTTGATGTTTTTTAGTGTTGTAAAGGTCTGAATCGACTCCAGGGACTCCAAGGAATGTGTTTGGATGCTTAGAATTGGTTGAATCGAAGCAAAACTAGGGCTGCCAATTGCTTGAATGTCACGGATTTTTTGACTTAGGTTAGGGTTCCTCCAAGCAATTTTTCTGTTCTTGTTCATGTTGTATGCATTGTACATTTATAGTGGATGGATTTTGGGCTGAATTGAAGAGCAAATATTGATCAATCAATGCAAAAATTATTTGATTTTGTACAAAATCAAATCTTCCTTATTTGATCCAATTTCATCAATTTCTTGCCAAATCAATGCAAATTTCGAAATTTGCCAGCTTGTATGAGTTGCTTGGATCTCAAGAATGAGAGAAAAATCAACTTTGCATTTAATTTTGATTTTATCCTTTTTTTTTTAATTTAAGTTGTTTTTAAATGAATAAAATCCAAATTAAATAGAAAAATAAAGACAAAATTCGTGGCATTGGGCTTGAAGGTTCCAAATAAGATAAGGAACAAGTTTAAACCAAGAAAAACTAGGCCCATTTGCAAAATTTTGGATTTTGACAAGTATTTCTCTTTGTGCACCTCTTCAAAAATGTCCAACTTGTGCAAGGTGTATTTTGCTCAATTTTCCATATTTTTGAGTGTTCTTGGACTTTTTAGAAAGCTCTAGGTGTCCTCCAAACAACCTCTTTGGTTTCATCTCAATTGGAGTCTCCATGATCAATAAAACTTCAAAACAAAAAATTGACTTTTTGTTGACTTTGAAAAGGACCTGTAATGTTTTTATCCATACCTTCCGAATGAAGCATTTTTTGAACATTTTTGTGAGACATGAAGTTGTAGAGAATTGAATTTCCTTCAAAATGAGAGTTGGTGGAAATTTTTTTGAGAAAGTATGAAGAAGTTATGCTCAGTCAAAGTTCAGTTGACTTTTCACTAGAAAACCCTAATTTGGAAAGTTTGACTTTTGTACAAATCTTGAGTTTTCTTGATGAATCATGATCAACCCTTGATCAAATGATGAATGTAACTTCAAAATGAGGATGTTGACCAAAAATCATGAAGTTTGACTGTATTTTGACCACAGTTGACTTTTTGTCCAATACAACTGATTTTTAACCATCTGAGCAATTGTTTGAGGAAACTTGACTTGTGAAGCTTGAAACTTGACATGGAGAATATTTGAAGCATATGAGGAGGCATGATGACCATTGGAGATGTTGGAAGTCCATCTGGATCTGAGAATTGCCAAACCCTAATTTGGGTTGATTGTCTAGGAGAGGGTTTGTCTGATCAACCCTTGAGGAATCCTTGAGTATGGATGTATGAAATGTTTTGAGAAGTAGGAGGGAAAATTTTGGGGTATGACACCAAGCGAACACATCGACATATTCTTTGATAAGATCTATCAGTTTGCTCTTGACATCGTTGTCGAGTAGAGCTCCGATGCTCACTTCTTTTATGTTTTCCTCAGAACCTAAGTTGATTGTTTCCAGAGGCTCTTTGTGAGGCTGAATGATTCTTTCCTCGTTCTTAAGTAGTCGGGAAATATTATCCGGGGATCTCTTCTTCATCCTCTTCTTCGGCGTCGAACACAGGGAATTCAAATTTGAGAGAGGGCATAAAGTTATTGCGTTCAGTGGATTTGTTCATTGTTAATCTGCATGTTCGATTTTTTTAGAAAAAGTTAATGTGAAAGTGTATGCAGATTATTATTTTGTAGAAGATGTTTGTTTTTATTGGGTTTTTTAGGATTACCATTTCCAGAAAAGGGTAAAAAACGAAAAAACAAACACAAAATGTGGGAATCAAAATAACGCTTTATTTATGATTCACATATGAAACAGAGCCCTAAATACAAACTCATTTGTCTTGGGAAAGACAAAGAGAAAATTATTTAAAAGCTAACCCTATAAAACATCTCTCTACCTTGGGCGGGGTGAGAGTTCAAAACAAAAGCGAAATAAACAACTTAGGACGATGAACAACAGTCTGAACCTCAACGGCTTTCGAATAGTGACGAACTCCTTGGAAGATTATGTATTCTGGTAGTTTTCCCTTTGAATCATTTTCTGTGTTGACATTGATCGTTGGTCGAACAGGTTTTGAAGACTCTGGTCGGTTGACCTTGCCTTTTGTACTGCTGAGGCGATCTTCTTCTGCTTGATTGACAGGTCGAGGAGTATAGAATGCAATATATGCGTTTTCAAGTGGCATGTATTCTGGATTCTCAGGATGTACTTCCCAATCCTCTAGACGAAGAGACTCATTATCAGAGACACTTTCCAAATCATTTTCAGAATTTTCTTCTCGATCCTCTCTAAAAATTGCGTTAATTTGGGGATAATCAAAATCTGGTTCAACAACCTCGGTAGGCGTATTGAAGTAAAGATTTTCATTTGTGATCTCAGATTGATGATGAGATTGAGAAGCCATGTATGCCTCTTCTAGTTGACTGAGATATTCAAGAGGATCGTCCCATCTAGTTGGTTGGATGTCTTCGTTTCTAATTCTTGAACTTTCAGGAGCGGTATATCTCACCATAAAGTCATATTTTCCGCTTGGTTCTCCCAAGGTATCCCAAATCTCAGGTGGGATAGGTGGAATTTCTTCTTCATCATTTTGCAGGAACATGCCTTCAAATTTGTCTGAAGGAGGATAGAACAGCGTATGCGATTCTTCCTGAGACATGTATTCAGAGTTATTAAGATAAGTCTTCCATTCTTCGGATCCAGAGATATTGTCTTCATTTCCTTCATCAACAAGGACATTAACCTCTTGAGGAATAGGGTTTAGGAAACCTCCTCTATGAAATACTTCTTTGATCGGACGAAGAGTTTCACCCCTTTGATTGGCTTTTGAAAGTACTGGAGCAAATCCGAGTCCTATTTTGGTTTTGTTGTTGACAGGATTTATCACTTGTCCCCAACCGGCGGCAGTACCATTTTTCACTATCTACGCTGCTTCTTTGTAGGAGGAGATAAATGATCTGTTTTTCTTTGTAGATTCATCTTCTAACGAAAGTCCTTGGAACTGTGTCCCTTCAACATCGTCAGCAGTGATGAAAGAAAAAGTGGAAAAATGGCTTACTAATAAAGCTTGTTCACCAATAACGATTACTAGTTTTCCATTTGTCAAAAATTTCTATTTCTGGTGGAGCGTGGATGTTACTGCTCCTGCTTCATGTATCCAAGGTCGTCCTAACAAACAACTGTAAGCAGCTGGCACGTCCATGACCTTGAAAGTAATTTCAAAATTATGTGGACCAATCGTCATCGGAAGGTCAACTTCTCCAATAACGGATTTTCTTGATCCATCAAAGGCTTTTACTATTACACCACTGAATTTCATTGGCGTTCCTTTGTAAGATAAACAAGCGAGAGTCGTTTTTGGCATTACATTCAAGGATGAGCCAGTGTCCACTAGCACATTAGACAGAGAATCTAATTGGCAATTCATAGAGATATGTAGAGAAAAATTGTGATCTCTTCCCTCCTCTGGGAGTTCTTCATCACTGAAGCTCAAGTTGTTGCAAGCTGTTATGTTGCCTACAATTCCACCAAATTGATTGGTAGTCACGTCATGATATACGTAGGCTTGATCCAACACTTACATCAAGGCCTCTTGGTGGGCTTCATTATTCAAAAGCAAAGAGAGTATTGAGATTTTGGAAGGAGTCTGCATTAGTTGATCCACAACTTTGTACTCACTCTTCTAGATCAGCTTTAAAATTTCGTAAAAGTCAGAATTGATATTGGTTCCATCAGACGGACCAATGTTTAAGTCTGGATTACCAACGGGAATTCCTATAGGATTCTCAACAGGTACATCAACAGTATTTTGTCTAACTGTGGGAGCAAAAGGCTGCTTTGGTGGCAATGGGGTATGCACATGCCCACTCCGAGTTACTCGTCCTATTTCGGCGATGTTAACTACGACTTAAAGAGTAGGTATGGTATTTCCTTCCCATTTTCCATCATAGTTGTGTTGTACTGATAGGAAATTGATTTGTCAGAGTCATAAGGAACAGGTCCAGGTAGATAGATGATCAAAGGAGAGTTAGGAACCCTTGGACTATTCTATTCAACTTCTACGCGCTCGGGCATATTGAAGTGAGGGATAATGACGTTTACTTCGGGAATTTCCGAGTTGATATCTGAGACTAAAAGCTCATGCGGATAATACCTTACCATATTTACGTCATAATCTTTCTTATTTCTGAAAATTTGAATGTCGTCGATGTCTATTAACCGCTGAAGGTCTGCTTTTACAGCTGGACGTCCTCGAGAATCTATAAAGCAGATTCTACAAGCTGTATAGTCATGTTTAGCAAAAACACCCATTGTGTTGAATGTAGCGTGTAGTTATACCAAGCTTTCTCTTATCAAATTTACATCTGTGACTGGATATCGATCTGAATTTCTGGCTATCAAATTCACAGTGTGTCCTCCATGATTAGGAAGTGGATTCACTTGCACATTCGGATTTGTATTCCTGAAAGAAAGAAGATTAGCCTTAACTAATCTTTGAACTTCAGCTTTCAATGCTATACAGTGTTCGAGATTGTGACCTGGTGCCCCTTGATGAAAAGGGCAAGACACATCTGTTTTGTACCACCAAGGTAACTTATTTGGTACTGAAGGTGGTATTCTTGTTTGAACAAGATTTCTTTCTACCAGGGCAAGATATAATTCCGTGTAAGACATCGGAATTGGATCAAACTACGAGATTCTAGGAGTATGATTCTGATTGTTGTTGAATTGTTGAGCCTGTTATCGAGGCTACTGATTCTGTTGGAATTTTGGGGTAATTCCCATGTTTGAAGTTTTACTAACAACTGGTGCGACCATGGCTACCTATTGTCGGTGATTGACATTTTTCCTGGGTTTCCCTCGGGATACCATTCCAACATCATGTTCTTTCTTCTTCGGGAAATCAGTTTGAATTCTCTTGGTTTCGCTTGAAGATCCCACTTCTCTAGTTAAACGTCCTGCTCGAACTCCTTCTTCTAGCCGTATCCCCATCTTTACCATTTCAGTAAAATCACTTGGAGCACTGGCGATCATGCGTTCGTAGTAGAAAGGGCCAAGAGTATTCAAGAAGATCTTGGTCATTTATTTTTCTTCTAACGGTGGATTAACTTGGGCAGTAATTTCCCTCTAACGTTGGGCGTATTCTTTGAAAGTCTCCTTTTCCTTTTGAGACATTGACCGGAGTTGATCTCGATCTGGAGCCATGTCCAAATTGAATTTGTACTGTTGGACAAAAGCTTCACCTAGGTTATTGAAAGTTTGGATGTTTGCACTATCTAATCCCATGTACCACTTCAGAGCGGCACCAGTAAGACTGTCTTGGAAATAGTGAATGAGCAATTGATGGTTTACATTATATGTAGACATCTTCCTAGCGTACATTGTAAGATGACTTTGCGGGCAAGAGTTTCCTCTGTATTTTTCAAAGTCGGGGACTTTGAACTTAGCGGGTATCCTTATGCGAGGGACCAGACACAGATCATAGGCATTCTTCCCAAACAAATCCATTCCACGAATTGTTTTTATCTCTAGTTGCATCTTATGGAACTGTTCCTGGAGGTCTTCCATTTGGCCACGAGGATTCGTGTTGTCTCCTGGGTTATGATAGACTTCTTCATTCGCAGTGGCGTGAACCACAAAAGCTAAATTCGTCATAATCGGTTGAGAAACTGACATAGTGACTTGAGGAATGGTTACTCAGTGTTGCGGAGTAAATGCTGAGTTCTGCAAAGTAGGAACCTCAATTGTGGTTGCCGGTACTTCAGAAGTGTTTTGACGAAATCCAATGCCAAAATTGAAAGGCATGCCCCATGGATAACCTTCTGGCATACTGAAAAGAGGATTACTGACTGCAATAGCAGAAACTGGATTAGTAGTGATCTTCGAAATCGTCGCTTGATTTTGACTGTTTGATGTTGGTTGCTGATTCTGCCCAACTACCAACGAGCTTACCAAAGAAGTGAGTCTTTCCACCTCTTCTTAAAGTGTGGTTACTATACTACGAAGCTCAATATTCTCTTGTTCAAAATATTCCATTGCTTTTCTTCTATTTTCACGAGTATTGTATCTGCGAGCTGACTGTGAACGTAGTCGAGAAACTCTAAGACGCGACAGCTTGACAATCTATGGAAAAAAATTCCAAAAGATAAGACTCTAAATAACAAACTCGAGATGCAAAGTATGATGCATGATTATGAATGCAAAGAGAAAAGAATTTCCAAAGAATTTACGCTAAAAGAGAAATTTCTAGTAAACATTTGGATGGAAAACTCTTATTTTATTAATATTCGAAAGAAGATTACAACAAGTTTTTGGAGCATAGCTCTTACAATGATAAAATAAAGCTAAACTAATTAAGCGTCTTCGTCTGATGAAGAACCAAATGCTTGATGCAGCTTCAACTTCAGGATTTCTTTCCCATAGTAAGCTTTCAGCTCAGCTTTCTCGGCTTTTAGCTTGTTAATGACTTTTTTCCAATCGTCTGGAGCAGGATTACTAATTGTCATTTCTTCAAGCTCTCTTTTCCTTTCTTTGATGTATTTCTTGATTGCGTCATCCTTTCAACGAATCTTCTCATCTTTCTCCATGAGCCATCCATCTTGAAAGTAGAGCATTTTTTCATGATCCTTGACCTGCTTCTTAAGCTTTACATTCTCAAGGTCAGTCTTAAGAAACTTGTCTTCCAAAGCTTCTTTCTCTAGCCTCATCTTAGCCAAATCTTCTTGGTATTCTCCCATAGTCTCAATGAGAATGGTGGTCGATTTAGATACCACCAGGAACATGGGTTCTTCATAAGCATAAGGCATTCAGAATTCCTTCGCTCTTTTCTTTACCCAAGAAGTGTAGATTTCCATGGCTACACAATTCCTTGCATCACCTTTTTCTTTCCTTCGAATGTGATGCCAAGCTCTTATCATTCTGGCTTTCAAACCTTGGGAATCTTCCCTTTCATGATAAAAGTAATTTTCTTCTGTAAAACCAAGGGGTTTACTGGAGTTTGCGTACCCAAGTTGACGTCTTTCCAAGAATGGGTTGTAGTTAATTCCTCCTTTCATACCGATGAGAGGTACGTTGGCAAATTCTCCACAACTTTCAATGATTTCCATCTCATTATTGACCAAGGTATACCAATGGATATCGTCATTAGTAAGAGACACGAGTCTTCGAGACCAATGCCAACCATTTTTGTTTTCTCGGAAGATTGAAGACTTAGGCAAGTGTGAGACAATCCATTTGAATAACAGAGGTACACAACACACGATAATTCCATCTCCTTGACGATTCCTATGATGAATGGAGAAATACGTGTCACCAAGCAAAGTGGGAATAGGATTTCTAATCAGAAAGATCCTTATGGCGTTGATATCAACGAAACTTGGGACGTTGGGAAACAACACCAATCCATAAATTAGCAAAGCCAAAACAGCTTCAAAGGCTACCATGCTACCGGCTTCGGCAAATTTAAAAGCCTTCTCCATTAGGAACTTCGAAGTTAGTCCTAAGAGATTTCCTTTGGTAGTCAGGTTTTTGTCTGTCTCAGATTTCCTTAAATGAGTCATTGCTGCAATGACTAGTGGCTTAGGAATGGCTTCCAGACCATTGAAAGGTACCTTGTCAGACACTGAGATACCTAAGATATGTGCGTACTCTTCCAAAGTAGGCATCAACTGATAATCAGGGAAGGTGAAACAGCGATGGACTGGATCGCAAAACTGAATGAAAGTTTTGAGAAGTCCTTCATCAACGTTAGTGTTTAGGACAGTTAAAAGAGTTCCATAGCATTTTCTGAAATCCAAGGGATCTTCTACCAAGGATGCTAACTCTTTTAACTTTCCTACATCAGGAATTCTAAAATCGAAAATGTTTACAAAGAAAAATCTCTAAATTCTTTGGAAATGGGAAGAGAAATGAGAATTTGAGGTTTTTTGAATGAATGCATGAATGCCATAAAGATACAAACATGGTTAGTGGTTATACACACGTTCAAGCATTTGAAGTCACGAGCATGAGACCAACGATAAGAACCAAACACAGGTAAGTTCTAAGGGCTTATTCACCTGCAAAACATGTTCTACTGATAATATAAATTCAACGCTTCTCTTTGAAATATTATCGGATTTGTTAAATATTTGAAGTCCAATAATATTTTTCAATAAAAACTCGCCTGATCGTAGTCTCGCATGACAACTAATCCAAGTTTACACCTGAATAGCTTTTGCACTACACCCTAAATGGTCAGGATGGGTTATGTGTTCTACAACCACTCAGCTTCGTTAGTTCCCTTGAAAGCAACATGTCTTCGCAAATACTTGCTAAACACAAATACTCCCAAGACAACCTCCACTGAGAGAGGGATCTCAAATTAACTTAGTAAGTAATGAGACTTCTCACAAGTTAATAGGACTATACCCCCACCTAGATCTTAAAATGTTTCTTAAATCTGGGTTAGGATTTCTTTCCATCAGATGAAATCGCGAGAACTAAAACACATAATAAAGAAAAACAAACATATGCGCAGATGAAAGCTTAACCCCTTTTTTTTCTTCTTTTTTTGAAAACAAAAAAAAGCTTGGTGCTCTTGAGCAGAGTCACTGCTTTTTTCTTCTTTGAAATAAAAGTTTAGCGTTCTCCCCAGCAGAGTCGCCATTTTTTCTGTTCACGGTAAAAAGTGACGAACGAGGGAATTGAATCGGAATTCGAATCTCTGGCTTAAAAATGATTTACTCTTTTGATTTGTTTTTAAAAAGATGCCGCGAGCATCAAGCTTTATTATTTCCAAAATAAGAAAATGAGATGAAAAAGGGGAAAGCTGCAATACCCTAAATAAATAAAGATATGCGGTGCGACTAGCGTGAACTAGACGCAACGCATTGGGGAGAGATCTGAGTAAGGGGGTTTGTTATATAAACGGAAAGATGTGGCACCCTATATATATAGTTATCTATAGCCTTAGTTATATATATGAATATTTTTGATATGTTTGTGTGTTTTAATTTGCTATTCTATTCTTGGGAAGGTTTCTCCTTTGGGTTTTAAGAAATGTAGGTTAGGCGGGATCCTAAGTTTTGTTATTATTGTGCTCGCAAGGATCATTGGGATCCTCTGCATACATATCCCCTAGTGGGAATAAAACATCTGTAGCTCGGATCAAAGGGAGCTATGGTTTTGTTTGGTTTGAGGGAGAAAGAAGTATGCTCGCCAAGGATGAGACCTTGTGCCTACGTATTCTCAAAGGGAGGTTGAGATAGTCAGAGAAATCGTAGTTCCCACTTATGCTAGTGGAAGCAAAGGGTGTTATTAAGAGACAAAGACAAATGTCATCTTAATGAAAATTGTATCCAATCTATTTCATCACATACATTTTTGAAGGGTTGATTGATTAAATCTTTCATCGTAAGTATTAGGTGTTTTGCTTGAGTGTACAAGCGTTACCAATTACGAGATAAGAAAGATGTTTAAAATATGATTGAATCTTTAATTGTAAGTTTTGGTGTTTTGCTTAATTGTACAAGCGTTACCACTTATAGTTAAAAGATGTTTTGTTTGAACAGTGTTTGAAAAGTGTTTGATTTGTATGTGATGTTATAGATGAGATACTTCTTCCCTAGAGATGATAAATGTCTAAATCTCTAGGAGAAATTGATTATTGATTAGGGGGGTGCTTTTAAGAAGCCCGTGGGTCCTTGTTTGTAAGCCCAAGAGGAGGAATTCCGAGGGTCATCGAGGGTCCTTGCATTGTGAGCCCAAGAGGAGGCATTCCGAGGGTCATCGAGGGTCCTTGTATGAAGCTCAAGAGGAAGCTATAGGTTATGGCTGGCGTTGGCTTTAAGAGTGGTTTCACCGGGAAACCATCCTCTTAGGATTCAAGAGTTATTTCACCAGGAAATCATATTCTCAGGGTTCTATCCTAGCGCGGGTGATTCCTTGTATTGGAAGCCCAATAGGAGGATGTTAAGATATTTCCAGGTCTCTTTCTTGTTTAATGCCCAAGAGAAGGCTAAACTCAACGAGGGAGTTCTTTTGAACGACGCCCAAGAGGAGGCTAACTCAGCAGGGGAGTTGTCTTATATGAAGCCTAAGCGGAGGCTAAACTACACGGGTGAGTTGTCTTATACAAAGCCTAAGAGGAGGATAACTCAATAAATTAGTTATCTTATACGAAGCCTAAGAGGAGGCTAAAGGGAACCTAGTTGTTAGACTAGTTGTTATGTTATAACTGAATAGTTATATGAACAAGTGTGTGTGATGTGTATTCACATGAGTTTATGAAGGAAATATATAAAAAAGTGTATAAACCAAGCAATTAAAGCAAGTGTAACTTGAATATATAAAAAGGGTTCGAGACTTACACCTTAAGGGAGGCCTATTGGTTTAAGAGCAGTTTCACCAGGAATAATGCTCCTCTTAATACCAATGGAATCGGTGTATAAACAAGTGGATGAAAACAAATGAACGATGTTTGTTTATTCTTGAATATTTACAAAGATGATTGAATATGTACATAGAAAGGGTGAGTATGTACCAGGAAATAAATATGTACATAAGAGGGTTGGCACTTACACCGTGAGGGAGGCCCATGATCAATTTGAAAGAAATTCAAGGAGAAACCTAGTTCGGTTTATCTTCAAATCAAATTGATCATGGAAAAAGGGTGTGTAAGTTTATTGAAAGGTTTTTGAAGAGTGAAGGATATTCACAAGAAGTTTTGAAAAAGATTAGGTTTGAAAATTGGAAAGAAAACATTTTTGAAAAGTATTAAAAATACTTAAAACGTCTCATTTTTAACCTAATAAAAATATAATAAAAAAGAAAATATTTTTGGATTTTTTTGACATAATCATAAAATAGGTATATTAAATGACAAGTGTGCAAAAAATCATCTCAAAATGAGAAGTTTTGATTGGTTTTTGAAAATTTTGAACTTTGTTGAAAAACTTGTGAAAATTAGTGATAAAAACAAGAGTTTTGGTCCAAAGGAGGTTTGAACCTAGGATCCTTGGCTTAGAAGTGAAAAGTTTTACCACTTCTCCATGTGCTTGACTTGTCATTTAATCACCTTGTTTTGAAGAAGTTTTGAAAAATATTTGAAAATGAGTAAAATATGAAGTTTTGAAGAAAAGGGTCAGAAGTTGGCGTTTTGAAGGAGGTCAGAAGTTGAGATTCTGTAGGAGTCAGAAGTTGAAGTTTTAAAGGAAATCAGAAGCTAAGGTTTTGAAGGAGTCAGAAGCTTGATGCTTCTGAAGGAGGCAGAAGCTTGATGCTTCTGAAGGAGTCAGAAGTGCTTCTGAAGGAGTGAGCATCAGAAGTGCTTCTGAAGGAGCGAGCGTCAGAAGTGCTTCTGAAGGGATGAGCCTTTTATTAAAAAAAAGGTCCCAGGGGGATTCGAACCTTGGGCCTTGAGGCGAGGCAAGAGATTTAAGAGCGTGTTGGCAACCGCTGGGGCGGTAATACATCCGTTATCTTAACTCAAACCACAAATATATATTATAAAACGTGAATTTAAATTTCCAGAAACGTCAGAAAACGCGCGCATCTCATATTCTTCCTTCATCGTTCTTTGATCCATGGATTCTTCATTTCTCAATGAAATTGCATGATCCAAACATCAAACTTGCTCGGATTTTCACCAGGAACGTGATGGTGGCAATTAATTCCATTTATTTTAAGCTTAGAACTATTAATTTTCGTATGAACACGAAGAACCCTAATTCTATGATTTGATCATGAAATCACGTATGTGCATGGATTTAAGCAATTGATTGAGGGTTATTACTCAATGATAATGCAGAAACAAGATGGCCAAGCCTTTTTTGAACTGGAAGTTAGAATTTAAAGATTTCAAAGTTCAAGCTCTTACCTCTTCAAGTTGAATTCTGATTCTTCGAAAGAAGTGTTACATAACTGGTTTCATGATTGTTACAACACCACTGGGCCTTATGGAAGGTGTATGGATGCTTGGCTTGGTTGGAAATGGTATGGATCAGCGTACCTAAGTCCAACTGCAGCTTGCTAAAAGTAAATTTGAATTTGGTGATGGAGTTGTTACAGGTCAGTGATGAGTGTTTGGATCACTCATATGAAGTGTATGGAAGGTTTTTAAAGTGAAAGATTGAAGCTTGCACGAGTGGAATGGATGTTTGGATGTTTTGGCTTAAACTTTCATTTTATGGATTTTGGAAATGGTTTCTAAGTTTGGCTAGTTCTTGGGCTAGCTTGAGGATTCTAACAACTTTCTAGTGATGTTTAGAAAATATTTGAAGCCTAAGATTGCTCAGAAATTGCATGGCTTGAAATTTGCAAATTCTCCCACTTAGAAACTTGAAACTTGAAAACAAGAAAGAAAGAAGGAAATCTTGGATTATGATGCTTTGGGGTGATTTTGAATGAAGAAGTGACCTCTATTTATAGGCCAAGAATTCTGAGTGGTAAGTGTAAGAGATTGGCTTGAAATTGAACAACTTGCCTTAAAGGGAAAGAAAGATATTTTTGCCATAAACGCACATGGAATATTCTTTTAACCATGGTTAAAATCTCACTTGATCTTATCTTCCTCATAATCACTCTCATCTGATATTTATCAGCTCTAACCTATCTAAATTGATGACAAGGCTTCTAGAAGGAGGAATTTGTGAAAAATGATCTATAGTTCTTGAAAAATGACTTGTAATTTATGGTTATGGAGCTCTAAGTTTCAATTTTAAAACTCTAGCTACACAAAGTGTGTTTTCAAGTTCTTGGACATTTTGGAAAGCTTGTAATATGATCTACAACTTTCATGTTTTGAGTTTTTCTTGAATCAAAATGGATCTAGGTGAAAAATGGCCATGAAAGTAAGGAAAAACCATGTTTTTTTTAACACTTGAAAATTTTTCTGTGTTAGAAAAATTTCAACTTTGACTTTTTGTTGACTTTTTCACATTTCTTGATTTTTTATGATCATGATGGATAATTTGAAATGATTTTATGATTGAAAAAATTTGGATTTGAAAAAGTTGACCAAAAGTCAAACTTTGACTTTTTTAAATAGTTGAATTTTCATTAGATGATTCAGAATTTGTCTGATGAAGAAACATGGATTTTGGAATGTTTTGAATCAAGAAATTAGGTCAAGATGTTGCATTGATGATGTCGAGATCAATCTTCAAGCAAATAGGTCATTCATTGAGCAGAAAGTCAATGATTCACTATCTTCGATCAATTCAAGGTAGATCATGAGAAAAAGTTGCGAATTTAAGATCAAATGTTGATGATTTATTAAGATAGATCAATTGAGGTGAGTGGAGACTCAAACCCTAATTAATCACATCTTGAACAGATGAAATTTTGATGAAATCCTAATTTGACTCTAGGAGCACACACACGATCTATCCTATTCTGAAATTGTTAGTGATGCAATGATGCATATGTGAATGATAAAAGGTGGTATCTTAGGTCAAAAATTGGGGTATGACACTATGCCAGAAAATTTTGTTGATTTAGTGCCTTGGAAATTATATTTCGATGGTTCTAGTCACAAAAACGGTGCAGGAATTGGAGGGGTTATAATTTCTCCCATTGGAATTCCAATAGAGTTCAAATACACCATTGACGACATCTCCACCAATAATGAGGCAGAATATGAGTCCCTTATTACTGGACTTGAACTGCTGCTCGAATTAGGGGCAAAAAGTTTCGAAATTATGGGAGACTCTGAATTGGTGATCAAGCAAGTATCAAAAGAATATAGATGCGTTAAGGAGAATTTAATCATGTACTTCGTGATTTCCATAAGGTTGTTAAAACGGTTCGAACAAGCAAGCCTTCGACATATACCTCGGCGAGAAAATCAAGAAGCTAACGATCTAGCACAAGAAGCTTCAGGATACAAGAAGAATGAAGATGAAGAGCTTATCCAAGTAAAGATAAAGGTTAGAGCTACTTCATTATCCCCTTCAAACTTATCAATTATAAAATTAGGAGCAATAGATACAGAAAAATTTGAAATTTTAGCAATTGATAATGGGCAAGAAAGTGACTGGTGAAAACCCTTGGTTGATTACTTGCTTTCGCCCACTGGGTCGACAGACCGTAAAATAAAATATCGTGCCTTGAGTTTTATTTTGATCGAAAATGAATTGTTCAAGAAAACTGTTGAAGGGGTATTACTTAAGTGCCTAGGAGAAAATGAGGCATATGTAGCAGTGTCGAGTGTGCATAGTGGAGCATGCGGTGCACACCAAGCTGGACACAAGATGAAATGGTTGTTGACGCGAACAGGTGTTTATTGGCCCTCAATGTTAAAAGATTGTATCAAATTTGCCAGAGGATGCCAAGAATGCCAAATGCATGGGGGCATCCAACACGTGCCAGCAAGCGAATTGCATGTTGTAACACCCCAATTCTACCCCGGTAATTATTATGAAAATCAGAGTTATAAAATTCTTTTCAACAAACAATTGGAGTATTACAATTCAACTAAAACAACAACACGCTAACACAGATACATAACACCTAAACTCGGATGAAACGAAACAACATGAATCAACTTTATTAATATTAACCAGCGGAACTACATTAATCAACTTGGATGTCATAGCATATTTTCAACTTAAAACAATTTAAAGTCAACAATTACTTTTCATATATCAACATAGTTATTCAACAACAAAATCAAAATAGCAAAACAACTAGCGTTCATCCCCCCGAGTGTTACGTATCAGAGCGACAACCCGACTCGAACTAACAGCAACTAAACCTTTGTTCTTCATTACCTGCACGTTACCCACGTAGAGGCAACATCACAACAGAAGGGGTGAGATATCTAACAATCTAATAAATCGTATGATAAATAATATATTAGAATTCAGATAAGGTAAATCAATGCTTCAGTAATTATTCATACAACCAACAAACAACTAAATAATAACAAGAAGACATTTTATTTAATCAACGTAACAACTTAAATCAACACAACCTAATAAAAACATCAACTTATAACCACAACAACTTATAACCACAGAAACTTATAGCAACAACAGCTTATAACAACAACAACTCACAACAATAACAACTTATAGCAACAACAACTTATAACAACATCACAATGACAATCAACAAATAACGAATAATACCAACAACTTTAACACGCGACTCAATATGTGACTCAACTATGCAAATGCATGTGGTACCATTTGGAGCAGAACTCCCAACTTAAAATCATGCCAGGTTATCGAGGCATTCAACAAGGCATAAGCCTTCAACGTGGTGCCATCAAGGCCAAGGCATAAGCCTTCAACTTTCAACGTGGTGCCAATCCAGGCCAACTTAATAATGTAATGTATACCATGCGACCTCAACTTCAACAACAAATACACAACGATGCAACAACAACAACATACAACAACAACAACTAGATCAACACTGGTCATTCGACCTACAACTCAAGCATGTCCATAAATTAGAACAATTCAACTTATTCAACATTGACCATAGGCCTACATCTTCATCAACTACAAAACAACTTATCAACATTGGTCATACAACCTACAACTTCATCAACGTATCAACAACAATAATAGTTTATCAATAGAATTAATACGAGCAAACAACAACCAATTTCATCATAATCTACAACTTCGCAATTTATTAACAACATCAATACCAACAAACAATAACAATTACTACACCATTTACAACTTCGCAATTTATTAACAACATCAATACCACCAAACAACAACAACAATTCAACAGAAACAACACGGCACAATTTATCACCTGCAATTATATAACTTATTCTATACTCTTAACTCATAAAATGTCATAATAATATATAATTATAACTTGACATATTTCTCAATAAATTATAAATCACTCTACCACGATCCCTACAATTCTAGAATAACTCTAAGGTGCTCAAAATTTCTCTACCGACAACTCTTGTATGTAAAATAATATTTATGAAAATAATTGGTTAATGGTCTGACTCAAGTAATAGTAAAACAACTCTAAAGGGTCAAACACCTTTACCTTTAATTCTACGGCTTATTAGGTTTAATTTTAAACAACTCGAAAACAATGCTGACAACTCTAGACATGTCAGAATCACCCAAAATCATTAAAGTATGACTCTTAATAACTCAAAACAACTATGATAACTTTATTGACAATTCTAACAACTCTATTGACAACTTTAATAACTCTAATAGAATCGAAATAATTTAAATTAATCAACTAACCAAATAATCATCTCTTACTCAAAACTCTTAATTTATCATATTAATAATACTAAAACTATTATAATTATAAAAGCTAATAGTTAAATAGCTAATATTATTCTCATAAACAAAACTTTATGTTATCAATATATTAAAATTGTAAATTAACAATTCTAAGGTTAGACTTTATCAAACATTAACCAATCAAATAAACTAATGCTACAATGTATGAAACATTAACTTAGATTTTCGACACTCTAATATCTTAATCAGAACGTGATACTCTCAATTATCTACCCAATTGTGATATCTACCAAAACAATTAAATTAATGAAAAGTTACGATACCGTGCATATAAATATATTTGATAAAGTTTCGGTACATATGTGGATAAACATGGTTATACACTACACATATATAAATATTATAACGAAATAATATATACATATTCAACCTACAAAATCAATTTAGCAACTTAAAACTCAAGACAAATTTCATCATATTCAAGAATAATTTCAACACACTGACATCAAATAATTTCTCACCAAATAGAACAATCATAAATACATAGCAAAATTCTCCATTATCCTAATTTCCATATACTACTCATCATACAACTCATTAGAAAGTCAGAACCCCACCCTTACCTTGGATTAACGGTCTCTCTAATTTCCTCGAATTTCTACTTTCCGGTTGATTGTGCACTTCGTATCCTCTCCTAACCTTTGTGCCTCCTCCTTCTTCAATTTGGTTTCTTTTCTCACGTATAAACCCTATTCCTATTATTTTCTTCCTTTAAATACTCCTTTATATTCTACTCTATTATTAATTAAATTAATTATTCTACTCCTTTAATAATTCAAGTATTATTCTATCATATATTTTATTGGCCAATTAAATAATACTTCTCATTTTATTTCTCACATTATAATAAAACTCACTAAATATTTTAGTCAATTAATTTCTACTCATAATATTAATTCTCCGACTAAACCGGTTATTCACTTAATCCTATTTTCTTTCTCCCACATACAACCTTTTCCCAAAAATCTTCACTAAACCCTTATAATTCTCCTTTTATATCTCTTATAATTAAATCCAACTTATAATAATAATAATAATAATAATAATAATAATTTTATTATTTCTATTTGGCTTAATTTTCACACCTCATTTCTACTACTTCTAACACCAATTAAATAACTCTATTAATCCACACTTATTTCTAATATTATTTCTAATAATATTCTATAATAAAATTAATTCATCATTAATTAATCTCAACTTCCGATAATTCACTTAATCATCTTAATTCAACTTATAAATTAATTAGTGCTCCTTATAATTCTACTGATAAATCCAACTTCGACTAAATTCCAATAAATAATTCCTTATATAATTTAATTAAATAATTTTTGGGTGTTACAACTCTCCCCCACTTAGGATATTTTCGTCCTCGAAAATTCATCCGACACAACTATTCTTAACATCACACTCGCACCTAATCCTCGATTCAACAACTCAATAATACTTAAACATACAACATTAGATATTCATACACAATAATTAACGAAAACGACAATGGCCCTCACAACCATCTGACCTAACTCCAAAGAACAAAACTAATCGATATCTCTCAACTTAAACACATCCGAGAACAAAACTTTACTAACTTCAACTATTCCCACAACAATCAAAACAACCAATAATGTCCATACACTTGTCGCACACAAAGGAAGTAGACAACATTAGACAACACTGGCTGGACAGACCGACCTGCTCTGATACCACTTTGTAACACCCCAATTCTACCCCGGTAATTATTATGAAAATCAGAGTTATAAAATTCTTTTCAACAAACAATTGGAGTATTACAATTCAACTAAAACAACAACACGCTAACACAGATACATAACACCTAAACTCGGATGAAACGAAACAACATGAATCAACTTTATTAATATTAACCAGCGGAACTACATTAATCAACTTGGATGTCATAGCATATTTTCAACTTAAAACAATTTAAAGTCAACAATTACTTTTCATATATCAACATAGTTATTCAACAACAAAATCAAAATAGCAAAACAACTAGCGTTCATCCCCCCGAGTGTTACGTATCAGAGCGACAACCCGACTCGAACTAACAGCAACTAAACCTTTGTTCTTCATTACCTGCACGTTACCCACGTAGAGGCAACATCACAACAGAAGGGGTGAGATATCTAACAATCTAATAAATCGTATGATAAATAATATATTAGAATTCAGATAAGGTAAATCAATGCTTCAGTAATTATTCATACAACCAACAAACAACTAAATAATAACAAGAAGACATTTTATTTAATCAACGTAACAACTTAAATCAACACAACCTAATAAAAACATCAACTTATAACCACAACAACTTATAACCACAGAAACTTATAGCAACAACAGCTTATAACAACAACAACTCACAACAATAACAACTTATAGCAACAACAACTTATAACAACATCACAATGACAATCAACAAATAACGAATAATACCAACAACTTTAACACGCGACTCAATATGTGACTCAACTATGCAAATGCATGTGGTACCATTTGGAGCAGAACTCCCAACTTAAAATCATGCCAGGTTATCGAGGCATTCAACAAGGCATAAGCCTTCAACGTGGTGCCATCAAGGCCAAGGCATAAGCCTTCAACTTTCAACGTGGTGCCAATCCAGGCCAACTTAATAATGTAATGTATACCATGCGACCTCAACTTCAACAACAAATACACAACGATGCAACAACAACAACATACAACAACAACAACTAGATCAACACTGGTCATTCGACCTACAACTCAAGCATGTCCATAAATTAGAACAATTCAACTTATTCAACATTGACCATAGGCCTACATCTTCATCAACTACAAAACAACTTATCAACATTGGTCATACAACCTACAACTTCATCAACGTATCAACAACAATAATAGTTTATCAATAGAATTAATACGAGCAAACAACAATCAATTTCATCATAATCTACAACTTCGCAATTTATTAACAACATCAATACCAACAAACAATAACAATTACTACACCATTTACAACTTCGCAATTTATTAACAACATCAATACCACCAAACAACAACAACAATTCAACAGAAACAACACGGCACAATTTATCACCTGCAATTATATAACTTATTCTATACTCTTAACTCATAAAATGTCATAATAATATATAATTATAACTTGACATATTTCTCAATAAATTATAAATCACTCTACCACGATCCCTACAATTCTAGAATAACTCTAAGGTGCTCAAAATTTCTCTACCGACAACTCTTGTATGTAAAATAATATTTATGAAAATAATTGGTTAATGGTCTGACTCAAGTAATAGTAAAACAACTCTAAAGGGTCAAACACCTTTACCTTTAATTCTACGGCTTATTAGGTTTAATTTTAAACAACTCGAAAACAATGCTGACAACTCTAGACATGTCAGAATCACCCAAAATCATTAAAGTATGACTCTTAATAACTCAAAACAACTATGATAACTTTATTGACAATTCTAACAACTCTATTGACAACTTTAATAACTCTAATAGAATCGAAATAATTTAAATTAATCAACTAACCAAATAATCATCTCTTACTCAAAACTCTTAATTTATCATATTAATAATACTAAAACTATTATAATTATAAAAGCTAATAGTTAAATAGCTAATATTATTCTCATAAACAAAACTTTATGTTATCAATATATTAAAATTGTAAATTAACAATTCTAAGGTTAGACTTTATCAAACATTAACCAATCAAATAAACTAATGCTACAATGTATGAAACATTAACTTAGATTTTCCACTCTAATATCTTGTACGTGATACTCTCAATTATCTACCCAATTGTGATATCTACCAAAACAATTAAATTAATGAAAAGTTACGATACCGTGCATATAAATATATTTGATAAAGTTTCGTACATATGTGGATAAACATGGTTATACACTACACATATATAAATATTATAACGAAATAATATATACATATTCAACCTACAAAATCAATTTAGCAACTTAAAACTCAAGACAAATTTCATCATATTCAAGAATAATTTCAACACACTGACATCAAATAATTTCTCACCAAATAGAACAATCATAAATACATAGCAAAATTCTCCATTATCCTAATTTCCATATACTACTCATCATACAACTCATTAGAAAGTCAGAACCCCACCCTTACCTTGGATTAACGGTCTCTCTAATTTCCGGTCAATTTCTACTTTCCGGTTCGATTGTGCACTTCGGTATCCTCTCCTAACCTTTGTGCCTCCTCCTTCTTCAATTTGGTTTCTTTTCTCACGTAAACCCTATTCCTATTATTTTCTTCCTTTAAATACTCCTTTATATTCTACTCTATTATTAATTAAATTAATTATTCTACTCCTTTAATAATTCAAGTATTATTCTATCATATATTTTATTGGCCAATTAAATAATACTTCTCATTTTATTTCTCGCATTATAATAAAACTCACTAAATATTTTAGTCAATTAATTTCTACTCATAATATTAATTCTCCGACTAAACTGGTTATTCACTTAATCCTATTTTCTTTCTCCCACATACAACCTTTTCCCAAAAATCTTCACTAAACCCTTATAATTCTCCTTTTATATCTCTTATAATTAAATCCAACTTATAATAATAATAATAATAATAATAATTTTATTATTTCTATTTGGCTTAATTTTCACACCTCATTTCTACTACTTCTAACACCAATTAAATAACTCTATTAATCCACACTTATTTCTAATATTATTTCTAATAATATTCTATAATAAAATTAATTCATCATTAATTAATCTCAACTTCCGATAATTCACTTAATCATCTTAATTCAACTTATAAATTAATTAGTGCTCCTTATAATTCTACTGATAAATCCAACTTCGACTAAATTCCAATAAATAATTCCTTATATAATTTAATTAAATAATTTTTGGGTGTTACACATGTCATTGTAAAACCTTGGCCATTCAGAGGATGGGCCTTAGATGTAATTGGTGAAATAAAACCAGCATCATCTAATCAACAGAGATACATTTTGGTCAGTAATGATTATTTCACAAAATGGGTCGAATCCGTAGCGTTAAAAAATGTCGACCAAGAGGCTGTGATTGATTTTATACAAAATCATATTATGTGTCGGTTTGGAATTCCTAAAACAATTACAACCGACCAAGGCACAGTGCTCACAGGGCAGAAAATGCAAGACTTTGCGAAGGAAGTTGGAATAAAACTACTGACTTCTACCCCTTATTATGCTCAGGCAAATGGCCAAGTCGAAGCTTCCAATAAAGTAATAGTTGATTTGATCAAGAAGCATGTGGTTAAAAAACCAAGAAATTGGCACCAAACGCTAGACCAAGCTCTGTGGGCATGTCGAACGTCCCCTAAAGAGGCAACGGGGGCAACCCCATTTCGACTAGCATATGGACACAATGTTGTTTTGCCAGTAGAAATACATGTGCAATCTATAAGGATTCAATGACAACATGAAATACCATCTGAAGATTATTGGAATATGATGACTGATGAGTTGGTCGATCTGGATGAAGAAAGGATGTTGGCCCTTGACGCCTTGAGGAGGAAAAAAGATAGAGTGGCTAGAGCCTATAAGAAAAAGGTAAAGGACAAATTATTTCATGTTGATGATTTAGTTTGGAAAGTAATATTGCCTATGGACAAAAACGATAGGGTGTTGGGGAAATGGTCTCCAAATTGGGAAGGACCGTTCAAAATAATCCAAGTTTTTTCCAACAATACCTATGAACTTGAAGAATTTGGCCCTAGATCGACGTATTCTGAGGGTGAATGATAAATACTTGAAGAAATATAAACCCATTCTTCAAGAAATCTCAATTACGACCACGTAAAGCATGTGTGTTGAGCGGAGCTGGAACACAGTAATAACAGAGCCATCATTTTAATTGTACAAAATATTAATTGTGCAAAAAAGTTCTAGCACCTTCGTGGGGATTCATATTACAAGAGATAGAGAACCACAAAACAAATACATTAAAGGGTCACATTAATCAGAAGATGCCAAATTTTCTTTGGAAGCTGCCCAAATCACTCTCTAGACGAGCAGCAGTATCACTTAGCCAATCAACTTTGATCCTAAGAGTGTGCAACTCCTCTTCGACTCGAGTCGTGGCAGTACTAATGATAAGGGCATCTCTGGCCAATTGACGCATTTTGTTTTGATCAGAAATGTTGGCCTGGTCAACTTCTTTGTCTTGTTTTTCAACAAGTTCTAGCTCTTTCGTTAACTCAGCAATTTGACTGTGTATTTCAGCAGCTCTTTTCCTTTTAGGACTTTGCTCTTGCCGTCTCTGATTAATGCGGGCCTTTATCCCTTCGACCGCCGCCTTGGTCTTCTTCACCATCTCCACATTCTTCTTCACCGTTGTCTGTTTGGTGTTGACCATCTGTTCAGTTTTCTTCATCTGAGTGACATTTTCCAGCAGGGGAGAAAGGATGTTTTTAAATGCTGCTATCATGAGCTTTGAAAATTTAGAAATCTCAAGACCTTTTAACTGGGTGATAGCATCCAGAAGCTCAGGCCCAAGAGCTGAATCCTCATGCAGCAAATGAGACAAGTTAGGATTAAAGGCATGGGTACGAATGATGTCGGTCAGCTTCTTGACTTTAGTTGCTTCAGGTTCTAGCTTATCGCCATAAACCTGGGAATGGTCAGAATCTAAAGACGAAACATACCGATTCATGAATTGATCCATTCTTGCTAAAGCAGCATCAACACCATCAACATCCATGTCGACGGAAACATCCTTCGCTCCAGAGGGGCCAGCTAAATGATCCCTCTCAGAAAGACTCTGAATCTGGAGTGACGCGATGACGGTTTGATGAACCTCTAAATCCTGCAGGAAATCTGAAATACTAGAGTCATAGCTAGTTGAACAATAATCTTCATGCCTGGAAGGACTAGTGACTGAATCAGAGTCACTAAGAGAAACCCAAGTAGCAATTTCAACAAACTCACCAACAGCCACGTTGGGAGCCTGTTGGTGCTGAGGTGAAGAGGCTTTTGAGAGAGAAGTGTAGTCTGGCACGCTGTGGCGTGGCTCAGAAGCTTCGACCTAGAAAAAGTATAAACATCAGACAGGTATAAATCCAGTAAGTCAAAACACCTAAGAGGATATGATAAATACCTGTGGTAGTGGTGAAGGGTTTCTTGTTTCGTCTCCTCCAGCAGAAACATTAGCAGTGTCTTCTGCCGTTTCTTTATTGACGTCAGGCACAAGTGTAGGGTCGGGAGTGACAATGGCTGTATTTATTATGATATTACTATTAGCATATGAAAGTAAGGCAGTGTCGTGACAAGGAGTCAGGAGCACTTTACCTCGCCGTCTCGTGATGAGTGGTTGTTCATCGACCATTGTCGGCTCCACCTTATTATCACCCTTCACTCCTGAGTCTTCGACCGTGGGGGCTTTATTTTTCTTTGTTTTTGCTTTTCTTCAGGCAAAGTAGCGTGCCTCTTTTTGTGGCCTTTGGATTTTCGGGAGTGAGGAGACTGAGCGTCAAGTGATGGCTGTAGAATCAAAGAGGATATTAGAAGAGAAATCTTAAATTCATCCTTATTCAAAACAATTAGAAGTAATAAGATGCGTACCTCAGTGCTCCCACTGTGATGAGACTTTTTGTCCTTCTTGGACCTTTTGGATATAGTGGAGGGAGCAACCGAATCTGCTGAGCATTTTCGACTCTGTTACAAAAGAAATAGAGATGATAGGGGATTGCTGCAATACAAGATGTCGAAGCATAGACATTCATACTTACAGAAGAATCAGCCTTCTTAACAAAAGCAGAAATTGGTTCATCATCAGAGAGAGTGTGAATGGGTACGAACTGCAAGGCATCAAGTATAAGTGAGGTGTCGAATAAGAAAAATGTGAACATAGGTATGATTGAAACATACCTTAGACTGTGAAGGGCCTCCTTCAGTGCTGGTTTTGGAAGGTTTGGTTGAAGGCCCTCCTTGGCTTCCAATAGCAGCAAGCTCTTGCCTGGGGGAAACTACCTGTGGTAGAGGTACAACTAGAAAAGAAGCTAAGTCAAATAAAGCTGTAAGTTAAACTGTGAAAGGAGACAAAACTTTCCAGAAGTGGTTACCCTTGGGTACTACAGTAAGCTATCTCACATATTCAAGGTCGATATGAAGAAAGCCTGGGTAGTCGTGCAATCAATGCTTCGTCGGAACCACCCTGTCGGCTTTCTTTTTGTAAGCACTTTGAATATTCGACCAAGAGCTATACCACTAATCTAGGATAGGCGGTCGAAAAGCCAGAGCCAAAGGGCTAGTCTCCAAAGGAGGAGATTTGATTTTTCCAAACTGAAGTGCGTAAAGATATTTGTCTTTCGCGTAATTGGGGATCTTGAGGTGAGGAATCCTCCCAGTTACCTTCTCCTTTAGCTCTTGGGCCGCGTCATGGATGGTTCGAAGAAGATTGTTTGGCAAGTACACCACTCTGAAAAAGTTCTGGAAAGCTTGAATTTCTCTGATGTGAATTGCCTTACATTTTGCTGTCTTCCCCTAAAAAGTATTGAAAGCCACAGTTAGCTCATTCACTTTACCAGCAGCATCACTTACAAAAGTAACAAGATATGACTGCCACCAAGTTCTAAACTCTTGGGTGCAGAAAAATGTTGGTTTGAATGGGGTAAAGGTAAGCTTGGCTCGACGATCCCACATGGTGTCGACAGTCTCCTTGATGACATCCCAGCGTCGGTCATCTAAAACGTCAATAAGTAATTCATGGGACGGATAGAGTGACTTAGGCACAATTTGATAGAGTCTAAACTGTCTAGCCAACAAATTGGGTTGATAAGCTGTTAAGCATGGGCTCATGTGAGTGATGGCGAACGTGAGAAACTGGGGAGTCAGAAAACGTCTCCAAATGACCAAAGATCTTTTTTGATGCCTTTCTTCGACTGGGGGGAAAAGATTCAGTAAGCCACAATGGCCCACTCTTGTCATTAGCAAATGGAGCCATCGAAGGTGTGAAATCCTCCCGTGTCAGCATAATGTTGAAAAGCATTTTGAAGACTTCGTCATTTGGAGAAGTCTTGTCGATAGGAGTCAAGGGCAAGTAACATGGCCACAGTGCTCCACTCCTGTCTTGGGAAATTGAAACCTTTTTCTGTCGAAAAGGCTTCACATCTTCAGAAAAAGTGGCATTTAGCAACAGTTGCAAGAGCCAGAAGGGACCGTGAACCAGTACATTCTTCTTTTTTGGATTATTGGGGTCGAAGATTTTTATTTGGCCAACCACGTCGGTCATAGAGGTGTATAAAGAGGCCAAAATTAATTGGCCTAAGGCAACATTTTCACCCCTATTCAACGGGGCAGTCAAATGAGCATATTGTTTGGCTATCTGCATCGACCTCGAACAAAATACGAAGCGAGATAGCTAGAGAGTCAGAAAAGCAACATGCTCCTCATCAGAAATATCTTTAGAGTCGCGGTGGTGGTGTTGGATGAAGTTTGTGTAAGTTGGATGTTTGGATTCGCCAACGTCAAATTTGATGGGAATGGTCTCGTTGTCGGTGTGGTTGAAAACGGTTCTAGTAGGCTTTACGCCTGTCAAAGCAGCTACATCCAGTAACATGGGGGTTATCATACCACACTTTGTATGGAAGGTGTTGGTGGATCCTTCCCATAAGTATAAGGTGTCATACCCCAAAATTTGCCCTCCTATTCCTCAAAACATTTCATACATCCATGCTCAAGGATTCCTCAAGGGTTGATCAGACAAACCCTCTCCTAGACAATCAACCCAAACTAGGGTTTGGCAATTCTCAGATCCAGATGGACTTCCAACATCTCCAATGGTCATCATGCCTCCTCATATGCTTCAAATATTCTCCATGTCAAGTTTCAAGCTTCACAAGTCAAGTTTCCTCAAACAATTGCTCAGATGGTTAAAAATCAGTTGTATTGGACAAAAAGTCAACTGTGGTCAAAATACAGTCAAACTTCATGATTTTTGGTCAACATCCTCATTTTGAAGTTACATTCATCATTTGATCAAGGGTTGATCATGATTCATCAAGAAAACTCAAGATTTGCTCAAAAGTCAAACTTTCCAAATTAGGGTTTCTTAGTGAAAAGTCAACTGAACTTTGACTGAGCATAACTTCTTCATACTTTCTCAGAAATTTTTCCACCACCTCTTGTTTTGAAGGAAATTCAATTCTCTACAACTTCATGTCTCACAAGAATGTTCAAAAAATGCTTCATTTGGAAATTATGGGTCAAAACATTACAGGTCCTTTTCAAAGTCAACAAAAAGTCAACTTTTTGTTTTGAAGATTTATTGAGTATGGAAACTCCAATTGAGATTAAACCAAAGAGGTTGGTTAGAGTACTCCTAGAGCTTTCTAAAAAGTCCAAGAACACTCAAAAATGTGGAAAATTGAGCAAAATACACCTTGTGCAAGTTGGGCAATTTTGAAGAAGTGCACAAAGAGAGATACTTGTAAAAATATTTTTTTTTGCAAATGGGCCTAGTTTTTCTTCATTCAAACTTGTTCCTTATACAATTTGGAACATTCAAGCCCAATGCCACGAATTTTAACTTTATTTTTCTATTTAATTTGGATTTTATTTATTTAAATACAAATTAAATTCAAAAATAAGGTATAAAATCAAAATTAATTGCAAAATTGATTTTTCTCTCATTCTTGGGATCCAAGTAATTCATAAAGGCTGGCAAATTTCGAAATTATCATTGATTTGGCAAGAATTTGATTGAAATTGATCAAAAAAGATAAGATTTGATTTTGTACAAAATCAAATAATCTTTGCATTGATTAACCATTATTTGTTCCTCAAATCAGCTCAATTTCCATCCATTATAAATATACAATGTATATCACACAAAAAAGAACAGAAAAATTGCCTCAAGAACCCTAACCTAAAAGTCAAAAAACCGTGCTTCACAAGCTACTTGCAGCCACAGTTCTAGCTTGTTTCAATCGATTCCAAGCATCCCATTGCATTCCTTGACATCTCCTGAAGCAGTCCAGACCTTTACATCATCCAAAAACATCAAGAATTGGAAGAACACGATTTCGGTTTGTCACACTTTTTCAAAAATCGAATTCTGTTATTCATGCATTTTTAACATGTTTTGTTGTTTGTTTTGTGTTTAGTTTGAAGTTTGCAAGTTTTCTGGATGGTTTAATTGCATTTCCATGGCCTGAAACACGAATCACCATGATTAGGGTTTTCTGAACCAAATTGGGGTTTCCTTAAAACGGAAAAATTGGACCAAAAGACCACCACCACCGTGTTTAGAATTCACTTTTCAATCGATTCATGTACTCACAATCCATTTATATTATGTGTATGAGATTTTAGAAATTGCAGGGGCCTTAGCGTCGAAGAAAGACCGACGCAAAATTCCCAGAATTCAAATGAAGAAGACGATGTTCTTCGCGCGTGATTTGAATTTCCAGAATTCAAAAACCCTTAAAACGCCTCTATTTCGTTTACATGACACGTAATGCACACTGGCGTAGTGGTTAAGGCGTTGGCTGTTGAAGATTCCCTCAATGGTCTCCAGTTCGAGCCTGACCAGGACCATTCTCTTTTTCCTTTTGCAAACTTTAACTATTTTTCATATTTTTATATTTTCTTTTAATATTTTTCATGCATTTTAATTTATCTCTCATAATTTTTATCATGCATTTAAAAAATACCAAAAATATTTATTTTTTGCATACTCATCATAAAAATGTTTATTTAATTTTTAAAATTAAAATTATTATTTTTGCATGCATATTTTATTTAATTTCTATTTTTGCATTTAAATAGCTTTTAATTGATTTTTAATTATCAAATTAACTCCAAAAAATCCCAAAAAAATTATTTTAGCATATTAATGTTATTTCTAGCATGAAAACTTTTTCTCATTCAAAAATTATTATTTTTACTAACATTTTCCTCTTATGCAATTTCCTCGTATTTCCCGATTTTCATCTGTTTAAAGGTTATACCGTTTCGGACAATTTTTATCGTTTTCTTTTCATATTATGTAATTGCCTATGGGATGTAATAGTTTAATTAGGACTTTTATTTCCCGCATTTTTCAATTATGTATCTGCCCCAAAGCCATGTAATAGCGTAGGATTTATCTTTCCGCACTTTATATTTCCGCAATTTACTTTCCGCATCTTATAAACTGTTAATAATTAGGCGTGTATGGCAAGATAAAATTGAACATAGCTCACTCTAATTTTCAAGATAAAATATCTGAATTGACACACTCTTTTCACACATGCACCCCTTAGGATAATTCTCTCTTGTTGCCTTTACGAATTCAAATGGTCAAGTCCCTCGAACGTAGAGGTATTCTAGCACCGTTGCCTTCAAAACAAATCATCATAGTCCCTTCGATACAAAGATCATAGACCCACGATGTCGCCTCCGAATACATGATCTTGACCCTCGATTGTCGCCTACGAAAAATGATGATAGTCCCTTCGAATGTGCTAGGATACTTCCTACAAGTTGTTTTCTATGACCATCCGATGTCCCTTCGAATGTCCCTTTCACATCCAACGAATAGGGTTACCTACCAACTAATGGTATGGATAGCACTATTCTAAAGGAACGTAAAACAACACGAAAACGACCATTCTGAGTAGGTAATAAGACTTTTAGTTGCTTGCTCTATCAAAATACTTTTCACACCTCACACTTTTGTCAAAGTTCAAAACTCTTTTCAAAAACGAAACATTTCCGAACACTTTGTATACATTCCTACATGAATCATTACAAAGTCATAACCTTCTCCCTTACTCAGAATCTAACGAGGGTCTTTTCCTGTTCTTTTCACCTTCCCTTAATTGGATAAAAGAAAAGTCGGTGGCGACTCTTGCTATCCGCACATTTGCGATACAAAAATCTCAAAGTCAGTTCACCGTATTACATAATGCATCCAATAGCATTCCACCTGAGTAGGGTGTGCCGACACGAGAGAGGGCCAATAGGTCGTAGATACCCATTTGCCTCCACTGTTGGCCCTTGTGTGGTTCCAATCTTTCCATCCAAGCCCTAAACTTAGGGCAATGCAAGGGGGAGCGATACGAAAGTTCATGTCAACAAACTGTAGTGAAATGGGGTTTGTTGAGGTAATTAGAGGGCAACTGCGTTAACTGGTAGTAAAAAAGGCACATTCGTCATCTACATGAATCTTAGAAGGGATATCTGTGGGTAGTGGCCCTAGAAAGGCATAAGATTCATTGTCTAACCGAAAAGGAATGAGTACCTGCCATTGCCAAGTCTTGACCTTTTCTTCAGAGAGCGGTGGCTCTAGGACGTAGGGTTTTCCATCAACATGGAGGAGTTGAAGAGTGGCAGCGGGAGCTGTGGAAATATCCTTGTCTATCATTGTTGAAGATAAAGATGGTGAAAGGGTTTTGGAGATTTCTGGTTTTGAACTGAGAGAAGAGGTAAAAACTGTAAAAATCGTTGTTTCTTGGGTTGAGGTGAAAGTTTCAAAAACGTTGAAGACTTTTGGTAGTTGGAGATAAAGGAAATAAACGGTTAGCGTTTTGAAGTTGTTCTTGGTTTTTGATTCGGTAATTGAGAATGTAGAAGATGAAGATTATTTTTCTGGGTTTTTTGTTTGAGGAAGGAAAGCGCAGAAGAAAGGAAAAGAAATAAGAGGAACGACTATTTATAGGCGTGGAAGTGAAGAGAATTAAAAGGCAAAAGTGATCGTGGCAATTCCCTAGGGTTTCAATCGTGTCCGTCGAGGGACACGTGTAGACAGATAAAGCATCTAGCGTGGTGGGCCACACCGGCTACCTAAGTCATGGTGTTCAAGCATTAAATTCTCCCATGTCTCGAGATAAAGTAATATACGTTTTCATGATTGCCTGACGTCATAAAAAAGATTGGAACAGTGAGTTGTCTTCACGAAGGTAGCGGAAACGACTGAACCGACGCAATAAGAAACTTCAAAGATACCATTTGTAACACGGTGAACTGACTTTGTAGGTTTTTGTATCGCAAATGTGCGGATAGCAAGAGTCGCCACCGACTTTTCTTTTATCCAATTAAGGGAAGGTAAAAAGTACAGAAAAAGACCTTCATTAGATTCTGAGTAAGGGAGAAGGTTATGAAAAGGGAAGGTATTAGCACCCCTTTCCATCCGTAGTTATCTACGGGCTCTTAGTTGCTCTTAGATCACTTTAAAAATTGTGCTTTCTGTGTGTTTGACAAAAATGTTTTGAAAAGGCATTTCGCTTTGACTTTGTAATGATTCATGTAGGAATGTATACAAAGTGTTTGGAAATGTTTCGTTTTTGAAAAGAGTTTGAACTTTGACAAAAGTGTGAGGTGTGAAAAGTATTTTGATTCGAGCAAGCAACTAAAAGTCTTATTACCTACTCAGAATGGTCGTTTTCGTGCATTATTTTACGTTCCTTTAGAATAACGCTATCCATACCATTAATTGGTAGGTAACTCTATTTTTTGGATGTAAGCGGGACATTCGAAGGGACATCGTATGGTCATAGAAAACAACTTGTAGGAAGTATCCTAGCACATTCGAAGGGACTATCATCATTTTTCGTAGGCGACAATCGAGGGTCAAGATCATGTATTCGGAGGCGACATCGTGGGTCTTATGATCTTTGTATCGAATGGACTATGATGATTTGATTGGAAGGCAACGGTGCTAGAATACCTCTACGTTCGAGGGACTTGACCATTTGAATTCGTAAAAGCAACGAGAGAGAATTACCCTAAAGGGTGCATGTGTGAAAAGAGTGTGTTGATTTCAGATTCATGTTATCTTGAAAATTAGAGTGAGTTATGTTCAATTTTATCTTGCCATACACGCCTAATTACTAACAGTTTATAAGATGCGGAAAGTAAATTGCGGAAATATAAAGTGCAGAAAGATAAATCCTACGCTATTACATGGCTTTGGGGCAGATACATAATTTAAAATGCGGAAAGTAGAAACCCCAATTAAACTATTACATCCCATAAGCAATTACATAATTGGAAAAAAGAAAACGCTAAAAGAAATCATCCGAAACGGAACAACCTGTGAAAAGATGAGAAATCGGGAAATACAAGGAAATCGAACAAGAGGAAAATGTCAGTAAAAATAATAATTTTGGAATGAGAAAAATATTTCATGCTGGAAATAACATTAATATGCTAAAATAATTTTTTGGGATTTTTTAGAGTTAATTTAATAATTAAAAATCAATTAAAAGTGATTTAAATGATAAATTAGCAATTAAATTAAATATGCATGCAAAAATAATATTTTCAATTTTATAAATTAAATAAACATTTTCTGGAAATAATGCAAAAAGAAAATTATTTTTTGGTGTTTTTTAATGCATGATAAAAATAATTGAAATTAAATTAAAATGCATGAAAATATTAAATAAAAGAAGGAAAATATGAAAATAGTTGAAAAAAACATGAAGTTTGTAAAAGAAAAAATAGAACCGGTCCTGGTGAGACTCGAACTCATGACCTTTGAGAGCATCTTCAACAGCTAGCACCTTAACCACTGGGACAAGTGACATCTGGTGTTTGTAAAGTTAAAACCAATTGAATAAGAGCCTACACGCGTCATGGATATGTTTTAAACACAGTCAGCCACGCGTGGACCCTGTTGGAAAGAGAGAGCGAATCAGAGTGAGCCATTACGCCACGCATGCGTCCGCCGATCTTCATCAGTCAACGACGCCGGAGCCCTAGCTCCGGTCGTCTTCTCCGGCGGCCAAGAAATCTAAACCTGCGAAATAAGCGGAATAAAAGAGAAAAGAATACCCTACCCCCCTAAATCGAGGGCTGCGAACACGATGGTGGTGTTGGTTTCGATTGAAAGTGCCTGTAAGACCTGGTTCGAATGAAACAGCTCGGAATGCCCTAACTATGGTGTTTCGAGTTTCACACGTATAAGCTTGCATGAGATGGTTCATTCATGACCTATTGGATGCCCTGAGTTCATACAAACACACAAGAAACGTTAACAATGCATGAATAATGAAATTCAAATTTCAAAAGTTTACCAAATCGGAGCAATGTATTGGGCACGATTCTGGATGGTTTGGCTTCAAGTAAGAGTTGATTTTGCTTGCTGGGATATCAAGGAACACGTTTTGATCCTTAAAACACCTTGAAACTGGCCGGAGAATGAAATTCAAATTTTGACAATTCTTGAAAATTTTTGGCAAAGTGTGGGTTGTTGTAAGGGCTAGGGTTTCGTGTCCTTTGTTGTGTGTAATGCTGGGTATTTATAGAGGGTTTTGGGATGGCAAAGAGAGTGAAAAAAGATTTGGTTTTGAATGTGCATTGAATATTTTTCAAATAAAAATCAAATTTTGGAGAAAATTTGATTTTCTCTTCAATGTGAAGGCTAGCACGAATTTGGCATGTTCTATGGGCTATCTTGGACCTCAAGTTTGATATAAATTCACTCCTTTTGAAAAAATATCTTATTTTCATATTTTATATAATTTAATTTTGAATTAAATGGTTTTAAATTCAAAAATAAATCAATAAAATAGAAAATTGTCATAATAACATCAATGGGTCACAAATAATATCATGAACAAGTTTGGATCATAAAATTATAGTCCCATTTGGAAAAATTTGCATTTTGACCAATATCTCTTTTTGTGCAATTGTTCAAAAATGCCCAACTTGTGAATAGTGTATCTTGCTCAATTTTCCATATTTTTGAGTGTTCTTGGACTTTTTGGAAAGCTCTAAGAGTCCTCTAACCAACCTCTTTAGTTTCATCTCAATTCGAGTTTCCATGCTCAATATATCTTCAAAACAAAATGTTGACTTTTTGTTGACTTTGAAAAGGACCTGTAATGTTTTGATCCATACCTTCCAAATGAAGCATTTTTTGAACATTCTTGTGAGACATGAAGTTGTAGATAATTGAATTTCCTTCAAAACAAAAGGTGGTGGAAAAATTTTTGAGAAAGTATGAAGAAGTTATGCTCAGTCAAAGTTTGGTTGACTTTTCACTGAGAAACCCTAATTTAGAAAGTTTGACTTTTGAGCAAATCTTGAGTTTTCTTGATGAATCATGATCAACCCTTGATCAAATGATGAATGTAACTTCAAAATGAGGATGTTGACCAAAAATCATGAAGTTTGACTGTATGTTGACCACAATTGACTTTTGTCCAATCTTGATTTTCAACCATCGAGCAATTATGCGAGGAAATTTGACTTGAGGCTTGAAACTTGACATGGAGAATCTTTGAAGCATATGAGGAGGCATGAGGACCATTTGGAGATGTTGGAAGTCCATCTTGATCTGAGAATCACCAAACCCTAGTTTAGGTTGATTGTCTAGGAGAGGGTTTGTCTGATCAACCCTTGAGGAATCCTTGAGTATGGATGTATGAAATATCTTAAGAAGATGGAGGGCCAATTTTGGGGTATGACAGCTGCCCCTGTTCAATATTCTTGTACTGGAAGGGTTAGATTGGCATGCGTGCCTTTCGTGACCTGGAGGTAGAAGATGATTGAACACTCAGTACAATTTGCACTGGTTGGTGATGATGCGGGAATGGGCTTATAGATGCCATTTGGAGAGGCTGGAGATTTCGCTGGGGAATGAGTCATACGCTAGACCCAAGAACGTCGTATGGATAGGAGGACCGTCGAAGATGGGCTTAAGATGCCATCTGGAAAGAACGAGGCTGGTAGTGAGCCGTACGCTAGGCTCGGTAGATGTTCTGGAAGCGGGAGGAGCATGGAGATGGGCTTAAGATGCCATCTGGAGGAAATCGTACGTTAGACTTCGTGCTCATCTTTGAATGAAGTTATTGGTTTGTATTGATTTTTAACCAAATATGCAGCATTCTGAAGGTGGAGAAATGTTGACAAGTAGTCGGAGATGGGCTTAAGATGCCATCCAAGACAACTGAGTCGTACACTAGACTCTGTAGTTGCTGTTGATAATAGATGCTGATTACTCTGAGGAAGTAGTAGCTGGTAGCATGTGGATATCTTCCCTGTTGTGCATCGGGTGTTGGTCCACTGTCTGTCATCGGAGGATAACTTGTGATCGTTCGGATAGGGTTTCCCGTCTGGCTTCGGGTATTAATCCTGGATCCGTTGCCGGAGGACAACGTGGGTGGTCGTTTAGATAGTTTTCCCATCTAGATTCGGGTCTTAATCCTGGACCAGTTGTCGGAGGACAACTAGGGCGGTCTTTCAGATAGCTTTCCCGTCTGGATTAGGGTCTTAATCCTGGACCAGTTGTCGGAGGACAACTAGGGCGGTCTTTCAGATAGTTTTCCCGTCTGGATTCGGGTCTTAAACCTGGACCTGTTTGCGTCAGAAGTGATTTTCACCTATTTTGGAGAAAACAAGAGATACTTTTGATAGAATATTTGTTATTTTTATGCAAAGTATGATGCATGACGATGTGTATGAATGACATATGCACAAGTTATGACTTTTATGAATAATGTATGAATGATAGATGTTGTGGTATTTCAAAACATATCCATCTTGAGGAAGATGCAGATGTTCTGCTTGAGGATTTCTGACTTCTGTTTGGGGATGGAACGGATGGAGACCCTGAGAAGAGAGAAGACTTTAATTCTTCCGATGTACTATCTGACCAAGTCTTGGGCCTAGAAATTGTTGAGGATGGTAGAGATCGAGAAACACGTTGTCGAGGATCTCATACATAGACCCTGCTGGGGAGAGTCTAGAGGAGTGCTCTACTGGGAATCTTGCGCGTAAATCCTGCTAGAGAGTATTTGATAATTGCTGGGAGACCGGGTTAGAAGAATCTGGAGCCCGTTGGAATCTCTGGCTGAGGTATAAAAGGTGTAGGTTTCCTCCGATGCCCTATCTGACCAAGTTTCAAGTCTGGATACTACTGCTGGAGAAAAAAGGGAATTGTTGAGAGATACTTTGTTGGGGATAATTACCCCGGCTGGGGAAGGTTTATGGTGAGTGACACCTCTGTGGGGATTATGCTCTGTGGGGTAATGCATTGGTGACTTTCGTCGTCACCTCAATTCCTGGAGCCTGTAGTAATTACTTTTGCTTGTTCACTTTTCGCATGTTTGTGAATAGATTTTTATTGTTAGATGCATATAATCATTCAAAGCAAACATTGGACTTTATGCAAACAACAACAGTGAAATTTGTAAAGAGAAAGAAACTTGTATTTATTTGAAAGGTGGCTTATGGCCAAGTAGTTTATAAACAAGAAAAAAGCTATGCGGAAACAATCTCGTTAAGTTCCAACTATGCTAGTACTCATATATTTCAACTATCTCATCTCCTTGCTGTCAGTAGAGAGCGAGTGAATTGATCTTCGCCATTTGAATCTTGAATGCTGATAGTAGTCGAAGATAAGCGATCTGACGAGACATAGTCGACGCTTAAATCTAACTTTTGCCTAGACCGCCCTTTCGGGTTTTCGTCTCTGAGATACCCTTTTTGCCCAAGCCGCCTTTTCGGTTTTCGACTTGCGGTGTACATGTTTTGTATATATCCTTAACTTTTCCGAACCCTTTTGGTCCGCAAGGATGCCCTTATTTTTCCTAGGTCGATCGACCTAGCGGGTCTCATTATCGTAGTATTTTTGACTATGTCTGCGTTCACGGGGTGGGAAGTCTTCACCATCCATGGTGCTAAGTATCATAGCTCCATGAAAATCATCTTGACTACAAATGGTGCCTCGTAGGTGGGAGTCCATTTGCCCCTGGGATCACCTTGTGGAAGAATGATGCGCTTGACTACTAGATCACCAACTTGGTAGACTCGGTGCTTGACCTTCTTGTTAAATGCTCCGATCATTCGCTTCTGATAGATCTGTCCATGACAGATGGATGCGAGTCGTTTCTCATCAATCAAATTAACCTAGTCAAGGCGAGTTTGGATCCAATCATCTTCGCCTAGCTCTGCGTCCTGGAGGACTCTGGTTGAGGGTATCTGAACCTCGATGGGTAGGACTGCTTCCATGCCATATACAAGAGAGAATGGGGGTGCCCCTGTTGATGTTCACACTGTAGTGCGATAACCATGAAGAGCAAATGGTAACATCTCATGCCAATCTTTGTAAGTCACTGTCATCTTCTGTATAATCTTCTTAATGTTCTTGTTGGCGGCTTCCACAGCGCCATTCATCTTAGGCCGATAAGGAGAAGAATTGTGATGCTTGACCTTGAACTGCGTGCAGAGTTCGGTGATCATTTTGTTGTTGAGATTAGAGCCGTTATCTGTGATAATCCTTTCGGTAGTGCCATACCGATAGATAAGATTATGCTTGATGAATCGAGCCACGACATTCTTGGTAACAGATGCGAACGAGGCTGCTTCTACCCACTTGGTGAAATAGTCAATTGCCACAAGGATGAAACGATGTCCGTTGGAAGCTGTGGGCTTGATTTCTCCAATTATGTCAATGCCCCATATTGCGAAAGGCCAAGGAGCTGTTAGAACATTCAGAGGTACTGGAGGTACGTGTACTTTGTCGGCATAAATTTGGCATTTGTGACAAGATCGAGCATAGCGGTGGCAATCAGCTTCTATGGTGGACCAATAGTAACATGTTCTCAAAATCTTCTTAGCCATCGTATGTCCACTGGAGTGAGTACCAAATGTGCCTTCGTGTAACTCCTCCATAATACGTTCTGCTGTTTTCCGGTCTACACAGCGGAGTAAGCACAAGTCGTGATTGCGCTTGTAAAAGATGTCGTTGCTGAGGAAGAATTTGGATGCAAACCTTCTCAAAAACTTCTTATCATTGACGGATGCCCCTGCGGGATATTCCTGAGTTTCAAGATACCTCTTCACGTCGTAGTACCAAGGTTTCTCTTCTGTATCAAGCTCATAACAATATGCTGGTTCGTCAAATTTCTCAATGATGATCTGGGGGGCCTCGTTGTCCCATCTGACCTTGAACATACACGACATAGTAGCCAATGCGTCTGCCAACTGATTCTCTTCTCGTGGAATATGGTCAAAAGTAATCTCTTTGAATTAGGGGATCAAGCTCAGGACATGCTCTCGATATGGAATGAGATTCGGGTGCTTCGTATCCCACTTGCCCTTAATCTGACTGATCACTAAAGTTGAGTCTCCATACACTTGCAAGAACTTGATTCGTAAGTCAATAGCAGCTTTAATACCCATGATTCACGCTTCGTACTCGGCCATGTTGTTAGTGCAACTGAAACATAATCTGGCGGTGAAAGGCGTATGCCCGCCTGTAGGGGATGTAATGATGGCGCCAATGCCATTGCCAAGTGCGTTTGAGGCTCCATCAAAGACCATGGTCCATCGGGATCCTTGTTCAGGTCCTTCGTCTGGGCCTGGTTCTTCACAATCTGTAATTAGTAAAACATCTTCATCTCGAAATTCGAATTGCATAGACTGATAGTCATCTACGGCTTGATGAGCCAAATGATCGGCTACTACACTTCCTTTGATCGCTTTCTAAGAAGTGTACTGGATGTCGTATTCGGTTAAGATCATTTGCCATCTTGCTATTCTTCGGAGAGAGCTGGTTTCTCAAATATGTATTTTATCGGATCCATCTTGAAATAAACAAGGTAGTGTGAGTCAACATATATTATCTTAGTCGTGAGCAGCCCCAAAGCGTTGCAAGTTTTCTTGTGAGTATCTTTTTCACATCGGTAAACTTTTGCTAAGGTAGTATATTGCATGCTCTTTTCGACCAGACTCGTCATGTTGTCCCAACACACACCCCATTGAATTCTCTAACACTATCAAGTACATGATAAGAGGTCTTCCTTGGTAGTGGCATCGGGATAGGAGGATTCATAGGTACTCCTTGATTTTGTCAAAAGCAATCTGGCAATCGTCGTTCCATTCCACTACTTGATCTTTCTTTAGTAACTTGAAGATTGGCTCACAAGTAGCAGTTAGATGTGCAATGAATCTGGCAATGTAATTCAATTGGCCCAAGAAACCTCTGACTTCCTTCTCAGTGCGGGGAGCTGGCATTTCTTGAATAGCTTTTACCTTGGCGGGGTTAACCTCAATTCCTTTACCACTGACAACAAACCCTAAGAGTTTACCGGATCTGACTCCAAAGGTGCACTTGTTAGGATTAAGTCTTAGTCTGTACTTCTTCAACCTATCAAACAGTTTCTGCAAATGATCAAGATGTTCTTCTTCAGTTTGTGATCGAGCTATCATGTCGTCGACGTAGACCTCTATCTCGTTATGAATCATGTCATGAAACAACGTCACCATGGCACACTAATAAGTGGCGCCTACGTTCTTCAGTCCGAACGGCATAACCTTGTAGCAAAAAGTGTCCCACTGTGTAACAAAAGTAGTCTTTTCCATGTCTTCAGGAGCCATTTTGATCTGATTGTAACCGGAGAAACCATCCATGAAGGAGAAAACCTTATGCTGAGCGGTGTTGTCAACCAGAACATCAATATGAGGAAGTGGAAAATCGTCTTTCGGACTTGCTTTGTTCAGATCTCTGTAATCCACACACATTCGTACCTTGCCATCCTTCTTGGGTACATGCACCACATTCGCAACCCATTGTGGATAAGAAGTAACGGCTAAGAAACCGGCGTTGAACTGCTTCATAACTTCGGCTTTGATTTTCTCAGACATCTCAGGACGCATGCGACGAACCTTCTATTTCACTGGGAGAAAACCTTCTTTTGTCGGCAATCGGTGTACCACAATATCAATGTCCAAACCTGGCATGTTTTCGTATGACCAAGCAAAAACCTCAATATAGTCTCGTAGCATCTGAATCAATCTTTCTTTAACACTGTTCTCAAGACCCGCTCCTATCTTGATCTCTTTTCATCTTCGTCTACCAAATTCACAACCTCAAACGCTCTTCGTGTGGTTGTATAACTCGATCTTCTTGTGTGATCGACAAGCTCTCCGGCACTTCACAATCGTCCTCACCTTCGTCTTGGCTTGGTAGATCGGATTATCAAGTCATATTTAGCAATAGCATAGTTGTTATCAACGAGATTCGGAGTGATTACGATGTATCACGTGGGTGTGTGTAAGAAACACATAGCTTTTGAAGGGGTGATAAAGTAAAAGAAAACAACAATTGAATGCAAAAGTCCAACGATTTTATTGAATGAAAATATGCAAATGACAGATAATAACCCTCACAAACGAGCCATGATGCCCCGGGCAAGACACTAGGCTTTAGAGTTTATTGTTCAAAACAAAGAAAATACGAAAAGCAAAACGAAACAAGAGCAATTACTCCTGTCTAAAGGAGATTGATGTGACGTCTTCAGTCTTACAATTGTTGAGCCCCTTGTCTGGAGTTGGGAAGATCCACTTTCTGATGTCGAAGTCGTTGTCGTCGTCTTCTATAACATGAATTCCACCCTGGCTGATGCGGAAAGGAAGTTGGCCGGCATGTTCGCGGCGTATCATCTTCTGACATTTGGTGGTGAAGCCTAAACCAATCTTGTCAGATTTGAAAGGGAGATCATGGAGCTGTCCCCAAATAGTATTACCTCCTTCCTCAACTGCAGCTTGAGCATCCTTCAGTGATGCCATCCTAGGCGGAACTTGCGTAACTTCAGGAGTGACAGGAGAGTCAACAGGCATGACCCTGGGGATTGTTTCAAAATCTTGACAGGGAGTCTCAAAGAATTCACCCTCCACCTCGAGGTATCGGAATGACTGTAGATGACTAACCATATATTCTTCTTCACCACATACTGTAACAACCTTCCCTTTCACAGTACTTGATTTCGATGCGGGGTAAGGTAGCCCCATGTATCCAAGGGCGTCCAAGTAGGCAAGAGTAAGCTGGACGGATGTCCATAACAAAGAAAGTGGAGCCAAAAGTTTGGGACCCGACTTTGACAGGCAGAATGAGCTCTCCAAGCACTGTTCGCTTAGAACCATCAAAAGCTCTCACAACTATGTCACTGGGCTTCAGAACCAACCCTTCAACATCAAGTCGATCAAAAGCAGTCTTTGGTAGGATATTCAGAGCAGAACCGGTATCTACCAAAACATGAGACAATGTAACGCCCTTGCATTCAACAGAGATGTGCAAAGCTTTGTTGTGTTTCTTTCCTGCAGGAGTCAAATCAGCATCAGAGAAACCTAGGCAGTTGTTGGCAGCCAGGCTAGCAATACAAACTTCAAACTGGTCAGTAGTAGTGTCTTGCGGTACGTGAGCATTCTTCAGAAACTTCACCAAGGCGTTAGCATGGGCCTCAGAGCACAAGAGCAGAGCAAGCATGGAGATCTTGGACGGAGTCTGTCCTAACTGTTCCACCACATTGTAGTCACTCTTCTTGATGATCTTCATAATTTCCCCCATTTCTTGTTTGGAGGTGTCTTCGGTAACTTCCTTTGGTACTTCTGGCTGAGCAGGATGAATCACTGGTTCCTTCCCTCTATCTTGGGGGATGGGTTGGATAGCTGGAATGCGAGCTGGAGTCGCAGTGTCTTTTGGAGGATAGATTTCTGGAGAGAACACTCTTCCAGTTCTGGTCACCTTACTTGATCCGGTGATGTTGTCAATGTCAGGAATGATAGCTTCAACTGTAAGATCTTTAATAGTCAGAGGGTCTTGCTTGACACCATGATAGTAAACATCAGCTCCATAATTCCAAGGGATAACTTTGTTAGAGGAATATGGAACTGGTCCGGGAGAAGTAATGATGAGAGGTGCCACTCTAGGCACAGGATCAGCAGAGAAAATTCTTATAGTGTTAACATCAGCATAGTCTTCTGGGAAATCGTCACCCCATCCGATCGTTTTGACATCTTCAATAGGAATCTTGTAGCTCTCAGGAACAGTGTACTTCACCATGTAATCAAACTTTCCACTTGGCTGCCCCAAGGTATCCCACACAGATGGTGCAGTTTCATTCACCTCCTCGATCTTCAACTTAGGCATGTCTTCACACAGCTTCTGCACAGGTGGTTTTAGGAATAGTATCTCACGGTTATCCATCATGCGCTGGACACGTCTTCTCAACCAAGCACAACCATCAGGTGCAGATGGACACCAACGACAATTCTCTGGGCATCCTGGATTGACACCGGCTTGTAGCAAATTCTTCTTAACAGTCATCAGAGCAATGGTCAAGTCATCTATGTTGAAAATGTAAGTATCCTCCCCAACAGCATTGGAGCTCTTGTCATGGTTAGGCATGGGCGCGTTGATCACATTCGGAGTCTCAATAGGAGGATCAAATTCAATCTGCTTAGCTTCAATCATATCATGAATCTTGCTCTTCAGAGCCCAACAATCATCAGTGTTATGTCCAGGGCTATTGGAATGGTAAGCACACTTAGCATTAGGATTGTATCTCGGAGAGGAAGTGTTGATATTTTGAGGAGGATCCCTCAAGGTTATCAGCTCTGCTTTCAACATGTGTTGCAAGGCTTGCGACAATGGTATGTTGATCTTCATAAACTGTCTTCACGGCGCGTTACGCTCTGGCGTTGTCTCTGAGGTTGTCTTGATGTAGGATTGGAATCACAACTGCCCCCACAGATTGAGCACGGTCGGTCTTGGCTCGGCTTTTCTGACCATACACAGCATTGGCTTCTTTCTTACCACCAAAAGATCTCTTCGCAGCATTTGAAGACGACTCTATCTGAATCTTTCCACTCTTAATACCAGCTTCAATACACTCTCCTGTCAATATCAACTCGGTAAATCTGGCTGAAGAGTTTCCAATCAGATGATTGAAGAATGGGCCGGTCAGCGTTCCCATATACATATCAACCAACTCCCTATTGGACAAGGGTGGCTGAACTCTGCCTGCTAAATCTCTCCATTTTTGAGCATACTCCTTAAACTTCTCATCACGACCCATAGACATGCTTTGTAGTTGCATGCGAGTGGGTGTCAATTCAGCATTGTACTCATATTACTTGTAGAAAGCATCTGCTAAGTTACTCCAGGTATGGATACGGTCATTCTCTAGCTGATAATACCATTCCAATTGAGTTCCGGACAAACTCTCTTGAAAATAGTGCATCCACAACTTTCTGTCATCAGTGTGGGGGTTGATTTTCTGAACATAGGACTTCAAATGCAGGTTTGGACAAGAAATGCCATCATATTTGGCAAAATTTGGAACTTTGAACTTGGGAGGAATCACCACACCAGGGACAAGACTCAGATCATCAAAATTCAGCCTGGACATTTTCAGGTTTTCTACAGTATTCAGACGGTCTTCAAGTTGCTTGTACTTGTCATCTTCATTAGAGTACTGGCTATAGTCAGAGTGATCCTCTCTCTCTTTCTCAGGCTCACGCTGGTCATTTGTATTACCCTTGACACTCCCCTCATTCTTGACACTTCCTTCTGAGAGCTCTATCCGGCTAACCCTTTTAGGACCACCTTTGTAGCGTCTCCCCATGTTGAGAAGACCGACGACCTTCTTCTTTCTGTTGATGAGCTTCTTGGATCTTCTTGGCCTTGGACCAAGCTAGTGAACATCTGCTGGAGCTGAGCATTCTGAGCTTGGAGATCTTTGACGGACTGTTCAAGAGCCATTTCTGCTAAAATAAATAGCGAGCAAATGAGAAAATCGATCTTCAATGTACCTGTTATGAGATGTTATGCTATGATATGCAATGTTTATGTGAATGCAATGCAATGTTTTCAAGGACCTTAGAGATTTAAATTTGTTAAACAAGCAATGAACAAACATTTATTAGTTCTCTTTTATTCTTTTTCTTTTAAGTACAAAGATAGTTCGAACAATAAAAAAACATATAAATCCTAAAGCTCTAAGTCTCCATGGGCTTCCTCTTGGTGCCGAGGTAGGCGTTGATGTTTCGCTCCTCGTGAAGTAGCTTGGTCAACTCTAACACTTTCTTCTCGCTTGCATAACACTGAGCTTCAAAGGTATCCCTCTCTTCTTTAAGCTGAACCCAAGATCTCTTCAAGTCTTCAAAATCAGATGGAGAACAGTATAGGACTCGTCACCTATAGCAACAGGTTCCATAATTACTGGTATAACAGGCGCGAATGGCATCTGTGATACGGTGAACTGACTTTGTAGGAATTTTGTATCCAAATGTGCGGATAGCAAGAGTCACCACCGACTTTTATTTTTATCCAATTAAGGGAAGGTAAAAGTAACAGAAAAAGACCTTCGTTAGATTACGAGTTCGGAGAATGGTTATGAAAAGGAAGGTATTAGCACCCCTTTCCATCCGTAGTTATCTACGGGCTCTTAGTTGCTCTAGATCACTTTTAAAATTGCTTTCTGTGTGTTTGACAAAATGTTTTGAAAGATGGCATTTCGCTTTGACTTTGTAATGACTCATGTAGGAGTGTATACAAAGTGTTCGGAAATGTTTTGTTTTGAAAAGAATTTGAACTTGAAAAGAGTGTGTGGTGTGAAAAGCATTTGGTTTAGAGCAAGCAACTAAAAGACTTATTACCCACTCAGAATTGGTCGTTTTCGTACTTCTACGTTCCTTTAGAATAGCGCTAGCCATACCATTAGTTAGTAGGTAGCTCCATTCGTAGGATGTAAGCGGGACATTCGAAGGGACATCGGATGGTCATAGAAGGCAACTTGTAGGAAGTATCCTAGCACATTCGAAGGACTATCATCATTTTCGTGGCGACAATCGAGGGTCAAGATCATGTATTCGGGCGACATCGTGGGTCTTATGATCTTTGTATCGAAGGGACTATGATGATTTGTTTGGAAGGCAGTGCTAGAATACCTCTACGTTCGAGGACATGACCATTTGAATTCGCAAAGGCGAGAGAATTACCCTAAGAGGTGCGTGTGTGAAAGAAGTGTGTTGATTTCAGATATTTTATCTTGAAGTTAGTGGGCTATGTTCAATTTTAGTCTTGCCATACACGCCTAGTTACTAGCAATTGATAGAGTGCGGAAAGTAAAATGCGGAATGTAAAGATGCGGAAAGATAAATGTCCTACGCTATTACATGGCTTTGGGGCAGATACATAATTTAAGATGCGGAAAATAAAAATCCTAAATTAAACTATTACATCCCGGATACAATTACATTATTGAAAAATAAAATGAAAAAACGGAAGAATCGTCGATCGGATTAACTGTGAACGAGAAATCGGAAAATATGATGAAATCGAAATAAGAGAAAATGTTAGAAAAAATGTAATTTTTTATATGAGAAAATTATTACATGCTGGAAATAATGTTAATATGCTAAAATAATTTTTTGGGATTTTTTAGATGCAATTTGGTAATTTAAAATGAATTTACAATGATTTAAATGCAAAATTACAAAATAAAATAAATATGCATGCAAAAATATGTTTTTTAATTTATTAAATTAAATAAAGATTTTTAGAAAACAAATGCAAAAAGAAAATTAATTTTTGACAATTTTTTAATGCATAAATAAAATGTGGAAATTAATTAAAATAGATGCAAAATATTAAATAGAATAGGAAAATAGAAAATATGAGGTTTTGCAAACTTGTAAAAATAAGTGTCATGGCCAGGGATCGAACTGGAGACATGTGAGAGCATCCAACAACAGTACACGCCTTTACCACTACGCCATGTGTGCTTCACTGTTTGAGATCCGGAGTGAGTGGGTTAAACACGTCGCTCTCCCACGCCTCGTCTCGCGCCAACGATCGTCTTCTCCGATTCAAATATTTGAAAATCCAAATTGCCATTGCGCTAAGTCCAACAAACATCAAAAAGCAAGCATACATAATATAAATGAATTCTAAAGGCATGGTTCGATTCCTGGGATCATTCCGAACACATTGGCATAGGTCTTATAGTCCAATTTTTCCATTTAAGAAAAGCCCTAAATCGAGCTCAGAAACCCTAGCTATGGTGTAACACGATTCAGGCCATGGAAATTCAATTGGCTTGCCCAGAAAGCTTGCAAATACATCACTAAACACAAAAACAACAACAAATCGAGTTAATAATGCATGAATGAAGGAATTCGAATTTGAAAAAAGTGTGAGCAAAACGATTTCGAATTTCTTGTTTCTGGATGGTTTTGAATAATGTAAGAGTCTGGATCGACTCTGGAGATGCCAAGGAACGTCTTAGACACCTCAAATTTGATTGAAAACGGCTGGAAGTGTGATCTCCAATTGCTTGCTTGCCACGGATTTTTGACTTTTAGGTTAGGGTTTCTGGAGCAATTTTTTCGTTCTCTTTTGATTGGTATGCATCAGGTATAAGTACTGGATGGATTTGGGATCATTATTGGCAAGAATCAATCACCATTCAATGAAAATCAAATTTGATTTTTGTATAAAATCAAATTTTCAAAACTTGATCAATTCCAATCCAATCTTGCCATTTTTGTCAAATTTCGAAATTTGCTGGACTTTGGTGAGTTTCTTGAATCTCAAGGAAGGAATAAAATCAATCTTTCAATTAATTCTGATTTTATAATTTATTTTAGAATTTAATTTGTATTTAAATGAATAAATTCAAAATTAAATAGAAAAATAAATAAAAAATTCATGGCATTGGGCTTGGATATTCCTAATTGTATAAGGAATAAGTTTGGATGAAGAAAAGCAAGCCCATTTGCAAAAATTTGATTTTAGAAGTATCTCTCTTTGTGCATTCTTTCAAAATTGCCCAACTTGTGAATGGTGTATCTTGCTCAATTTTCCACATTTTGAGTGTTCTTGGACTTTTGGAAAGCTCTAAGAGTCCTCTAACCAACCTTTTGGTCTCATCTCAATTGGAGTTACCATGCTCAATATATCTTCAAAGCAAAAGTTGACTTTTGTTGACTTTGAAAATGACACAATGTTTTGAGCTATACCTCTCAAATGAAGCATTTTTGGACATTCTTGTGAGACATGAAGTTGTAGAGAATTGAATTTCCTTCAAAACAAGAGGTGGTGGAAAAATTTCGAGAAAGTATGAGAAAGTTATGATCAGTCAAAGTTCAGTTGACTTTTCACCTAGAAACCCTAATTTAGAAAGTTTGACTTTTGAGCAAATCTTGAGTTTTCTTGATGAATCATGATCAACCCTTGATCAAATGATGAATGTAACTTCAAAATGAGGATGTTGACCAAAAATTATGAAGTTTGACTGTATGTTGACCACAGTTGACTTTTGTCAATACAACCGATTTTCAACCATCTGAGTAATTGTCTGAGGAAACTTGACTTGTGAGGCTTGAAACTTGACATGGAGAATCTTTGAAGCATATGGGGAGGCATGAAGACCATTGGAGATGTTGGAAGTCCATCTTACCCTGAGAGATACCAAACCCTAGTTTGGGTTGATTGTCTAGGAGAGAGTTTGTCTGATCAACTCTTGAGGAACCCTTGAGTGCAGATGTATGAAATCTTTTGAGTAGATGGAGGGCAAATTTTGGGGTATGACAGCATCATGAGGTTTTGAGCTCGAGCTCGCACCCATTTGAGGTAAGGTTCCCCAGGAATGGAGTTCTGGTGTCCCAAAGCCTTGGTATCAATCTTCTTTACCATGGTCCAAGTGTATATGAACCTTCGTCGGTAATTCTGGAGATCGTGATTGTAGTCGAACACAATATCTTGGAGAAGCATATCATGTGGACCATCTCTTCGAGCAAAACCAAACTGACGTAGAGCTAGAGAAGGGTTGTAAGTAATACCTCCCCTTATACCAAGGAGTGGTACATTAGGGAATTCTCCACAGCGCTCAATGAATGTGAAGTCCTTTTGAGAGAAAAGATTCGAACGGATATCTGAATGAGAGAGTGACATTAGTCTTTGAGACCACTTCAACCTTTGCTCGTTCTTCAAAACTGATGGAGGAAGGTGCGAAATAAACCACCTGGAAAGTAATGGTATGCAACACATGAGAGTTCCTTGTCTTTTAGTAGTACGAGTGTGGAGAGAATGTAGGATGTCTCCAAGTAAAGTGGGCACAGGATTGCGGGTAAGAAACAACTTGATGGCGTTGACATCTATGAATTGATCCGAGTTAGGGAATAGAACCAAACCATAGATTAACAAAGCTACAATGTCTTCGAATGCATGGAAACTCATAACTTTGAGGAATTCTCGGGCTTTCTTTATCAAGAACTTGGCAAGTAAACCCTTAACTCCGCTTCTGGTTTCCCAATTGGCTTCAATGTCTGAGCGCTTAAGATGTAAGGCCTATGCAATGTCTTCGTACTTAGGGACCTTTTCTAAACCGGTGAATGGCATTTGGTCAAGAATAGGTACCCCAAGTAGCTTAGAGAACTCTTCCAAGGTAGGAACTAACTGATAATCTAGGAATGTAAAGCAATGGTGTTTCGGATCGAAGAACTGGAATAGGACATGCATCATATCTTCTTCAAAACCGGAGATAACCAAATCAAGCAGATAACCATGTCTTTTGATGAACTGGGCATGATCAGGAATTTCTGAAACCAATTCTTTGAGCTGAGAAAGTATACCCATGAAGTTGATTCGGATAGTCTTTCTAGAAGCCATAATCCCTACAAAACAGAGCAAAGATAAAGCCATAGGTCCTTGAAATAGTTAGAAATGATATGCAATGCGATGATGTCATGATGTCATGTTTAGCACACACAAACAATTCACACAATGACCCTAGGTTTAAGGCTTGCAAGAGGTATAGGTGATTACCCCACCAAAAGTTTGAGTTGGTTCATCCTATCCTATAATAGTAACCGGGTTCTAGGAATCTCATATCATTGATCTTTCTCGTGCGTTTATTTCAATACGACTACCAAGTGGTCGACCGAAAATATCCCAAAAGTCGATCTTAATGAGCGTAGCATCGAGTATCGACCAACCTTAGTCGCACCAAAGCCGCCATCTCACTACCTTCTAATGGCCAAGATGGGTCAATTAAGGTTCTAAAAGTTTAGTTAGTGCTTGATGACACCACGCCCAAATACTATCCTCAACTTGGAAATGAAGAGTATCGGGACATCCAAAGTGTCACACTAACGTAGCCATCATGTTGACCGTTTCGATATCGTCTAACGGTCGCGACGATTTATTACCTAAAAGGAAACTCGGATCCGGGTGTAGGATCCCCCACAAATATAATACCCAAGCAACCCTTAAAGATAAAGCAAGCAAGTCAAACAGAAAGCAATAAAGGTGATCTAGAAATCCCTAAGGCATTCTCTCTTTAGGGTGAGTCCCCAGCAGAGTCGCCAGTTCTGTAACACGGTGAACTGACTTTGTAGGTTTTTGTATCGCAAATGTGCAGATAGCAAGAGTCGCCACCGACTTTTCTTTTATCCAATTAAGGGAAGGTAAAAATTACAGAAAAAGACCTTCGTTAGATTTTGAGTAAGGGAGAAGGTTATGAAAAGGGAAGGTATTAGCACCCCTTTCCATCCGTAGTTATCTACGGGCTCTTAGTTGCTCTTAGATCACTTTAAAAATTGTGCTTTCTGTGTGTTTGACAAAAATGTTTTGAAAAGGCATTTCGCTTTGACTTTGTAATGATTCATGTAGGAATGTATACAAAGTGTTTGGAAATGTTTCGTTTTTGAAAAGAGTTTGAACTTTGACAAAAGTGTGAGGTATGAAAAGTATTTTGATTTGAGCAAGCAACTAAAAGTCTTATTACCTACTGGTCGTGCATTATTTTACGTTCCTTTAGAATAGCGCTATCCATACCATTAATTGGTAGGTAACTCTATTTGTTGGATGTAAGCGGACATTTGAAGGACATCGTGGTCATAGAAAGAAACTTGTAGGAAGTATCCTAGCACATTCGAAGGACTATCATCATTTTCGTGGCGACAATCGAGGGTTAAGATCATGTATTCGGAGGCGACATCGTGGGTCTTATGATCTTTGTATCGAAGGGACTATGATGATTTGTTTGGAAGGCAACGGTGCTAGAATACCTCTACGTTCGAGGGACTTGACCATTTGAATTCGTAAAGGCAACGAGAGAGAATTACCCTAAGGGGTGCATGTGTGAAAAGAGTGTGTTGATTTCAGATTCATGTTATCTTGAAAATTAGAGTGAGCTATGTTCAATTTTATCTTGCCATACACGCCTAATTACTAACAGTTTATAAGATGCGGAAAGTAAATTGCGGAAATATAAAGTGCGGAAAGATAAATCCTACGCTATTACATGGCTTTGGGGAAGATACATAATTTAAAATGCGGAAAGTAGAAACCCTAATTAAACTATTACATCCCATAAGCAATTACATAATTGGAAAAAAGAAAACGCTAAAAGAAATCGTCCGAAACGGAACAACCTGTGAAAAGATGAGAAATCGGGAAATACAAGGAAATCGAACAAGAGGAAAATGTCAGTAAAAATAATAATTTTGGAATGAGAAAAATATTTCATGCTAGAAATAACATTAATATGTTAAAATAATTTTTTGGGATTTTTTAGAGTTAATTTAATAATTAAAAATCAATTAAAAGTGATTTAAATGATAAATTAGCAATTAAATTAAATATGCATGCAAAAATAATATTTTCAATTTTATAAATTAAATAAACATTTTCTGGAAATAATGCAAAAAGAAAAATATTTTTTGGTGTTTTTTAATGCATGATAAAAATAATTGAAATTAAATTAAAATGCATGAAAATATTAAATAAAAAAAAGGAAAATATGAAAATAGTTGAAAAAAACATGAAGTTTGTAAAAGAAAAAATAGAACCGGTCCTGGTGAGACTCGAACTCATGACCCTTGAGAGCATCTTCAACTGCTAGCGCCTTAACCACTGGGACAAGTGACATCTGGTGTTTGTAAAGTGAAAACCAATTGAATAAGAGCCTACACGCGTCATGGATATGTTTTAAACACAGTCAGCCACGCGTGGACCCTGTTGGAAAGAGAGAGCGAATCAGAGTGAGCCATTACGCCACGCATGCGTCCGCCGATCTTCATCGATCCACGGCCGAGCCCTCCGGTCGTCTTCCCGTGCCAAGAAATCTAAACCTGCGAAATAAGCGGAATAAAAGAGAAAAGAATACCCTACCCCCCTAAATCGAGGGCTGCGAACACGATGGTGGTGTTGGTTTCGATTGAAAGTGCCTGTAAGACCTGGTTCGAATGAAACAGCTCGGAATGCCCTAACTATGGTGTTTCGAGTTTCACACGTATAAGCTTGCATGAGATGGTTCATTCATGACCTATTGGATGCCCTGAGTTCATACAAACACACAAGAAACGTTAACAATGCATGAATAATGAAATTTGAATTTCAAAAGTTTACCAAATCGGAGCAATGTATTGGGCACGATTCTGGATGGTTTGGCTTCAAGTAAGAGTTGATTTTGCTTGCTGGGATATCAAGGAACACGTTTTGATCCTTAAAACACCTTGAAATTGGCCGGAGAATGAAATTCGAATTTTGACAATTCTTGAAAAATTTTGGCAAAGTGTGGGTTGTTGTAAGGGCTAGGGTTTCGTGTCCTTTGTTGTGTGTAATGCTGGGTATTTATAGAGGGTTTTGGGATGGCAAAGAGAGTGAAAAAAGATTTGGTTTTGAATGTGCATTGAATATTTTTCAAATAAAAATCAAATTTTGGAGAAAATTTGATTTTCTCTTCAATGTGAAGGCTAGCACGAATTTGGCATGTTCTATGGGCTATCTTGGACCTCAAGTTTGATATAAATTCACTCCTTTTGAAAAAATATCTTATTTTCATATTTTATATAATTTAATTTTGAATTAAATGGTTTTAAATTCAAAAATAAATCAATAAAATAGAAAATTGTCATGGCCAAGCATCAATGGGTCACAAATAATATCATGAACAAGTTTGGATCATAAAATTATAGGCCCATTTGGAAAAATTTGCATTTTGACCAATATCTCTTTTTGTGCAATTGTTCAAAAATTCCCAACTTGTGAATAGTGTATCTTGCTCAATTTTCCACATTTTTGAGTGTTCTTGGACTTTTTGGAAAGCTCTAAGAGTCCTCTAACCAACCTCTTTGGTTTCATCTCAATTCGAGTTTCCATGCTCAACTCAATATATCTTCAAAACAAAATGTTGACTTTTTGTTGACTTTGAAAATGACCTATAATGTTTTGATCCATAGCTTCCAAATGAAGCATTTTTTGAACATTCTTGTGAGACATGAAGTTGTAGAGAATTGAATTTCCTTCAAAACAAGATGTGGTGGAAAATGTTCTGAGAAAGTATGAAGAAGTTATGCTCAGTCAAAGTTTGGTTGACTTTTCATTGAGAAACCCTAATTTAGAAAGTTTGACTTTTGAGCAAATCTTGAGTTTTCTTGATGAATCATGATCAACCCTTGATCAAATGATGAATGTAACTTCAAAATGAGGATGTTGACCAAAAATCATGAAGTTTGACTGTATGTTGACCACAGTTGACTTTTTGTCCAATACAACTGATTTTCAACCATCTGAGCAATTGTCTGAGGAAATTTGACTTCTGAGGCTTGAAACTTGACATGGAGAATCTTTGAAGCATATGAGGAGGCATGTGGACCATTTGGAGATGTTGGAAGTCCATCTTGATCTGAGAATCACCAAACCCTAGTTTGGGTTGATTGTCTAGGAGAGGGTTTGTCTGATCAACCCTTGAGGAATCCTTGAGTATGGATGTATGAAATATCTTGAGAAGATGGAGGGAAAATTTTGGGGTATGACACCATTGTCTCATGTTCGACAATATCAAGAATTCGAAAATGGTATCTCTAGGGGGCATTTTGTTAGTTGGAAATTTGTAAAGCATGGCTCAAAGGCAAACGTCCCTATTTGTTTAAAGACTAATCTTAGATAAAGTGAGTTTCTGAAGATACTTTACAAGGCCAAAGCAGAAGTACCAGAAAGAATACATGTCGGTTGAGAAGCTGGCCCAGAAGGCCAAACCAAATCGACCAAATCGACCAAACAACCAGAGCAAAATAGTGCCAGAAATAAGACTAAGTCGACAAATTGCATGATGGTCAGTTTGACATGGGTTTGGGTCGAATGAAGGCATCAGTCAAAGTGTTTCTGCTGTCGAAGATGCAGGCTTGGGGACTTAGGAAATTTTGTTATGTTTCAAGAAGATGGATCGAAACCAAAAGTTGTTTCCTCCTGAAGCGCGAAGAAGGCACAATGCGTGGAAGTTATTCTTCTGCGCTTTTCCTTTAAGCTCAATGCAATCAATTTACTTTTAAATTTATCTTTACTATTTTTCGCTTACTTCTACATCATTTACCAAAACAATTTCAACGTAAACTGTTGGTCACGAGTCACCAATAGTCAGAATCCTTTGTGTGTGGAAAGCCATTGTGTTGTTTCCCTTAGGCTCTAGAAACTGTTTCTGGGCCAAGGTCTTTTTCACTTACAGAAGCAGTGAAATTCATGAAAATCTTAGCACGTGTCTTGAGATCAACTGGTCGATCTCGCGAGTAACCCTTAGTTTTAGGACTTAGGGAGAACCAACGATTGTTTACCATTTTCCACAGTAAACAGTGACCTGTTGGATCGATGCTGACTAATAAAAGTAATCAGATCCAAGGGCTCCTATAACGCGCGCATGATACAACAAATACACCAGATTCAATTCAAAAAAATTACATGTCAAGCCCTCATTGGTTGAAGACAGTCATGTAGGTTGTCTTCAACCTCCGGCCATCCTCCATACGTGATCCTCAAACTGAGAAATAAATTCTTCAGACCATTGCCATTTGCTTCGTCTCTTCAAGATGATTCTAATGTTACCCTCGTGAAGAATTTATTTCACTCGTACCATGATCAATTTGAAAAAATCAAAAATAATAATGAGCACTTGTTTCTAGAAATTCTCAGTCAATACTTGATGAAAACACAAATGGTGAAGATCACCAGGATCAGAGAGATGAGGAGAGTGCAATGATACTTTATTTAACAAGGTTTGATGGTTCTACCTAAACAAAGTTCACTTTCAGAGCTCTGAAACTGGACTTTGATAGCAAGATTCATGAAGCTTGAAGGCACGATTCTTGTTCTCTTAACTTCAGTGAGGTTCAAGGAAGAAGAATGAATTGTTAATTTCAAACTGGATTGGCTTTGAGAGTAAAAACGAAGTTGCTGAAAATCTTGTTCGAGAGAGAGTTTGGCAGGGGGTTTTGGTTATCAAAGCTTGAGGAAATGAGTGAGGAATGATCCTCTATTTAATGGGAAGTACATGGAAAAGGTACATCAAAAAACAATGAACACTATTCTCCCTAACAACTTTGAACTCCTGTATTGTAGTCTTCAATTGAGGTATGAAGATAATCCATGCAGATTGTTGCTTCTACGATCAAGTCTTTTCTGATGTAGTTACTTGCCATATAAGTCCCTAAATTTTTCCTAGACTTCCCTTGCGGGTTTTTAACCTACCGGGAAATTTATTTTGTTATGTCTCTAATTTTTCCTAGACCTCCCTTTTGGGTTTTCAGTCTACCAAGACGTTCTTTTTTTGCCTAAGTCGCCCTTTCGGGTTTTCAACTCAGTGAGCTGTTCTTTTATTTATTTAGGTGAAGTATTTCTTGACTACATCATCATTCAGAGGATGTGGGAACTCCTTGCCATCCATAGTTTCAAGATTCAATGCACCGCCAAAGAAGGCTTTCTTGACAATATATGGGCCTTCATAATTGGGAGTCCACTTGCCCGTGGAATCAGAGTTTAAAGAAATTATCTTTCTGAGCACGAGGTCACCTTCTCTGAATACACGAGGTTTGACCTTCTTATCAAAAGCTTTCTTCATTCTTTTCTGGTATAACTGACCATGACATAAAGCAGTCATTCTCTTCTCTTAAATACAATTCAACTGGTCAAACTGATTCTGAATCCATTCAGCATTAGATAATTCAAATTCCATTATCACACACAAAGATGGAATCTCAACTTCAATGGGAAGCACTACTTCCATGCCATAAACAAGAGAGAAAGGGTTTTCCCCTGTTGAAGTACGAACCGAAGTCTGATACCCATGCAAAGCAAAAGGTAGCATTTCATGCTAGTCCTTGTAGGTGATGACCATCTTTTGGATGATCTTCTTCATATTATTGTTTGCAGCTTCAACTGCCCCATTCATCTTGGGTCTGTAAGGTGAAGAGTTGTGATGGACAATCTTGAATTCTTCACAAAGATCCGCCATCATTTTATTATTCAAATTCGAGCCGTTCTCAATGAAGATCTTGCTAGGCACACCATACTGACAAATGTGATTGTTCTTGATAAATCATACCACCACTTGCTTGGTAATATTGGCATAAGAAATCGCTTCAACCCATTTGGTGAAGTAATAAATTGCTACCAAGATGAAATGATGTCCATTAGAAGCCTTGGGTTCAATCATCTCGATCATGTCAATACCCCGCATAGAGAAAAGCCATGGGGAAGAAATAACATTGAGAAGTGTAGGAGGCACGTGAATCTTATCAGCATAAATCTGGCACTTATGGCACTTCTTCGCAAATTTGTAACAATCGGATTCCATTGTCAACCAATAGTAACTTGCTCTTAGCATCTTCTTAGCCATAGAGTGTCCATTGGCATGGCTACCAAAAGAACCCTCACGAATCTCATGCATCAACATGTCTGCTTCATGTCTATCCACGCATTTCAGCAAGACCTGAAGGCTTAAAAAACACTTAGAAGGGGGGTTGAATAAGTTTTTCCCTTTTAAATTTTTATTTTAATCAACAACAAATTAAACACACAGTGATTTTTATCCTAGTTCATTTGAAACTCAAACTACTCTAGTCCACCTGCCAATGTGATTTCGCCTCTCTCAACGAGGACTTAATTTAATATAATCAATCTGATTACAATTGCACAACCAATTGTTATGACTAACAACAATGCGCAAGCCAACTGCAAGTGACTGACCCTCTAAGTCTCTCTAGTCCTAGCCCTCTTGAGAAATCTGACCCAACTGGTCACTCAAAGTACAATTACAAAAATGAACTTCTAACAAGGTGTGTAACGTTGCTTCTAAAAATCTTTATCACAAACGTGATTTTTACACAAGAGTTTAAGCTCAATACAGAAAATAAACTTAACAAAAATAGTATTTGATTTTTGGCAGCGTAAGTTTACTTTTTAGAATTGCTTATGAATAATTGTTGTTCTTCTTTGAACGTATTCTCTTTATATAGCTTCTAGTAAATTATTTCGTTGCATTCCGTTGCGTGTCTTGGATGATGAGAAACGTAATAAATGTTGCTTGTCTGCATGTGCTTTGTTTTCTCAATGAGCCTCGAAAGTTGATCCACTCAAGTACTTAAGCCGTGTTAACTTTAATTAGTAACGGTATTGTAGCAGACTTTGTCTTAGAAGATGACGTATTGATAAATCATGATCTTCTGCAAGCCTTATTCAAAGTATCTTCTAATAGAGGTTTCCTTGGTGCTTCTATCAGAGGTTTCGTTAGCATGCTTCCTTCAGAAGATGCTTTCAGCGTGCGTGTTTAGAAGTTCCATTCATCATTAGAACTTCTATTACTTATTTACTCAACATAATTTGATATTTCTTTATTCTAGAATGCTTGAGTCAGAACATCATCTGAAATGAGAATAATACACATCAGAGTATAATATTTATTATATAAAATTTATTTCACTTATTATCATCAAAACTCTAAGATATGAGTAGAACAAAACTATCTTCTAACAATCTCCCCCTTTTTTATGATGAAAAAATATTTGATTTTGATTAAAAAAATTTGTATATATGAAGAACAAATCTCCCCCAGAGATAGATAATCTCCCCCTGAGATAAATAATTAAGGAAAACTAAGTATATGTTAGAACATCCCTGAGATTGCTCTTTCAGAGCTTTCAGAGATCCTTCTTTCAAAGTTTTTTTCTTCATTTTAGAGCTTGAATCATTTCAGAGTTTGAGGCTTTAGAATTTGGGTTTGTCTTTGCAATGTCTTCTTTCAGAGCTTATGTAATCCTCTATACTTCAGAAGCAAATACACTTGTATATTGTTTGTTAGAAATGTTTGAAACTTTTGTCCTAATAACATGTTATAATTAATCCTATCAAAATCTCAATTTTCTCCCCCTTTTTGTCATAATCAAAAAATCATTGTTTTGAAAAACAAAAAATAGTGTAAAGTTAAGCAAAGTACTGATAACATTAATTTTAAAGATACAAGTGTGAGCAACCCTTTACTATGGATAGTATTGTATGATAGCAAGTACGTGTGTTTGATTGTCTACTTAAGTCTGAAATATATGTGTGCTTGTCCTAACATAATAACATGTTTAAAACTGGTCAAAGTATATTTTTACTCATGTACAAACCTCTTAGGTCGATCCAAAAAGACATGAATCAATACATGTGCTAACTGATCTCACAAAAACAATTTCCTTTTAGTACGAGCTGACTCATACGATTTTTGTATCGATACATGTTAGTTTGATGCCTAAAAAATTTAAGCTTTGCATCGACACATATTATCACGGATCGATCCATATAAACATCAAAAATTGGATTTCACCTCTGTTTGTTGTTTGCATCAATACAAAATCTTTTGTATCGATTCAAATTAGTTTTTTTTATTTTGGAAAATAAATCTCATACAGTATGCATCGATGAATATGTATTTTGGATCGTCTCATACAAGAACTGAGGCTCTGCATACTTGCATGTTTCAAATCTTGCATTAATACATAATTGTCTACATCAATACATTTCTTACATGCATCGACTCATCTGTGCCATGCATCGACTCATGCTATATTTAGTTATCTGGAAGCTTAAATATGCATTGATAAATAAATCACTTGTATCAATACATTCATTGAATTGGGTCGACTCATACGAAACTTGTATCAACGCATAAGTCTGTTTTTCTTCTAACATGTTTTTGTTTCCATATATAAGAAAAGTTTGGAAGTTTAGTTTGACAGGTGTCACAAATACAATTGGTGAGCATTAGAAACCATCTTCTCAATCTCCTTGGTTCAAGAACATTGACACATAATCATCATTAATTATTGGATCAAGGGATCAAAGAGATAACGTTCAGTGGTACGATCGGTGATCTAGTTGAGTTGAAGATTCAGAAGGGGGTTTGGAGAAAAAACTAGAAGGTTTGTCCAACAAGAACGGACGTGTTCTTGTGGGTTTGTTAGTCACAATTGCACAGGGCAGATTCAGCCGTAGTGTAGATTTTGGAGATCGGGGTGATTTCGTAAACAGGTCGTGGAAGCAGTGAATTGTCTATGAATCTTGCAGGTGTATTTTTTATCAGCTCAGATCAAGAGAAGGTTCATATAAGAAGAAGAAGATCTGAGTGATTAGTTTTCTGTCTTTGTATCACAACCTTGTGTTCGCGTTAAAAAGTGACGCGCTAGGGAATCGAATCTGAATTCGGATCCTCTGGCTCGAAACGATTTACTCTTTTGATTTGTTTAAAAAGATGCCGCGAGCATCAAGCTTTATTATTTTCAACACAAGAAATTATGATTATAAAAAAGGGGAAAGCTGTTAACACCCTCAATTGATTATGATATGCATTACGACTAGCGCAAACTAGACGTAACACAATGGGGAGATTCCGGGCAAGGGGGTTTGTTATATAAAGGGAATAGATGGAACACCCTAAATATATATGGTTATCCATAGCTTTATATATGAATATGTTTGATATGTTTGTGTGTTTTTTAATTGTTATTTCTATGATTGGGAAAGTTTCTCCTTTGGATTTTAAGAAGGATAGATTGTATGGGATCCTAGTGTTTGTTATTATTGTGCTCGCAAAGATCATTGGGATCTTCTGCATACATATCCCTTAATGGGAATCAGAGCATTTGTAGCTCGGATCTAAAGGGATCTATGGTTTGTTTGGTTTGAGGAAGAAAGAAATATGCTCGCCAAGGATGAGACCTTGTGCCTACGTATTCTCAAAAGGATGTTGAGAAAGTCAGAGCGATCGTAGTTCCCACTTATGCTAGTGGAAGCAACGGGATGTTAGTAAGAGACATAGACAAATGTCATCTTAATGAAAAATGTATCTAATCTATTTCATCACATACATTTTTGAAAAGTTTGATTGATTGAAATCTTTCATCGTAAGTTATAGGTGTTTTGCTTGAGTGTACAAGCGTTACCACTTACGAGTTTTAGAAAGATGTTTGAAAAAGATGATTGAATCTTTTAATTGTAAGCATTGGGTGTTTTGCTTGAGTGTACAAGCGTTACCACTTACGATTAAGAGATTGTTTTTGTTTGAAAAGAGTTTGAAAAAGTTTTTGATTGCATGTGATATTATAGATGAGATACTACTTCCATAGAGATGATAAACGTCTAAATCTCTAGGAGAAATTGATTGGATTAGAGGGATGCTTTTAAGAAGCCCATGGGTCCTTGTATTGTAAGCCCAAGAGGAGGCATTCCGAGGGTCATCGAGGGTCATCGAGGGTCCTTGTATGAAGCTCAAGAGGAAGCTATAGGGTATGGCAGGTTTTGGCTTTAAGAGGGATTTCACCGGGAAACCATCCCCTTAGGATTAAGAGCAATTTCACCGGGAAATTATACTCTCTCTGGGTTCTATCCTAGCGCGGGTGATTCTTTGTATTGGAAGCCCAATACGAGGCTGTTAAGAGATTTCCTGGTCTCTTTCTTTGTATGATGCCCAAGAGAAGGCTAAACTCAATGAGGAGTTCTTTTGAACGAAGCCCAAGAGGAGGCTGACTCAGCAGGGGAGTGTTATCTAATATGAAGCCTAAGCGGAGGCTAAACTCAGATGAATGAGTTTTCTTATATGAAGCCTAAGAGGAGGCTAAACTCAGATGAAATGAGTTACCTTGTACAAAGCCCAAGAGGAGGCAAATACTATGGGGGGCCTATTGGTTAGACTAGTTGTCATGTTATAACTAGACAGTTATATAAACAAGTGTATGTGTGATATGTGTTCACAGGAGTTTATGAAGGAAGTATAAACAAATGCATGTAAAGTTTATTTACAAGAGTTTATGAAGGAAATATAAACAAGTGTCTGTGAAAAGAACGTTTAAAACGAGCTGTAACTTGATTATTTACAAGTTTGAATGTGTACGAGAAAGTAAATATGTACACGAACGGGTATTTATGTACGAGGAGATGTGGATGTACATAGGAGGGTTGGGACTTACACCATAAGGGAGGCCCATTGGTTTAAAAGCAGTTTCACCGGGAATAATGCTCCTTTTAATACCAATGGTATTCAGTGTATACACAAGCGAAGTGAAAATAAACGATCGAAGTTTGTCTGTACTTGAGTATTTACAAAAAGTATATGTATTATGTACAGGTGAAAATTGGTATGTACATAAAAATAATTGGATATGTACAAGGAAATAATTATGTACATAAAAGAATTTTGGGACTTACACCGTGAGGGAGGCCCATGATCGGTTTAAGAAATTCGAGAGAAAACGAATTCGGTTTTATCGTTTAAATCGGATCGATCATGGAAAAAGATGTAAATTTTGGTGAAAAGTTTTGAAAAAAGATCTTGAAAGTGTTTTGAAAGATGAAATTTACTTACAAGAAGTTTTGAAAAGAATCGGGCTTCGAAAGTTTGAAAAAATCACCTTTGAAAGTGCTTTGAAACGTACTCAAATGTATCGTTTTCGGCTCGATAAAAATATAATCGGATGAAAGTTTTTCTGAAATTTTTTGACACTATCTTAAAATAGATATGTTAATTGACATGTGTACAAAAAATCACCTCAAAATGAGGAGTTTTGATTGGTTTTTAAAGAAGTCAAAGTTTAAAAAAATATGAATAGAAAAACAAAAAGTTTGGCAAAAATGGTCCCGAGGCTACTCGAACCCGGGACCATTAGGCAAACAAGGCATGAATGACTTAAGAGTGAGTGGCAACTGGGCGAAAATACATCCGTGTATTGAAATCAAACAATGCAATTATATTATAAACCAGATTTTTGAATTTGAAAAAACGCGCGCAGGCTTCTTCTTCTTCCTCCAATCTTCAATCAGCCATGGATTCTTCATTTCTCCATGAAATTGCTCGATGTAAACATCAAACTTGATCGTTTCAAGCCCAGGAACATGATGATGTCATTTAATTTCATTTATTTTAAGCCTAACATGATTAAATTTCTCAAGAACACGAAGAACCCTAAATCTGAAAATCCTAATTGAAATCGTGTATGGTTGATGAATTGATCAATTGATTGAGGGTTATTGATCAGTGATAGTGCAGAAACAAAATGGCCAAGAGCTTTTTGAACTGAAAGCAAGGAATCATGGAGTTTGAAGTTCGTGTTCTTACCTCTTGAATCTGAGATCGAAATTGATGATGGAATGTTTCCAGTTGTGTTTTGATGATTCCTACAGCACCAACGGACTTCAAGGATCGTGTGAGGAAGGTCTGCTCACTCTGAAATTGCTTGGATTGTTCTGACCAAGTCCACCTGCATATGGTTCAAAATGGAACTCGAATTTGATGTTAGAGCTGTTACAGGTTGAAGCTAATGATCTACATCATCCATATGGAGTATGTTGCTGATGTTTGAGTGAAAAAATCACAACTTGTTCGAGCCAAACATCCAATTCGATAGTTAAGGCAGTTTTGGGCAAGCTTGGAAGTGTGAAATGCAAATATGATTTCTAGCTATTCTTAGATTGATTTTAAGTTTCAAACCAGTTCTATTAGATGTTTATGACATGTTAGACACCAAATATCTCATGTTTCTTCACAAGTTTTCAAAAATGCAAGAATTCTCAAATTGAAATAAGTTTCTTGAATTTTAAGAAAGAAGTGAGAAAGCTTGTTTTGGCATAGCTTTGGTGTAGTTTCAAATGGCCAATATGACCTCTATTTATAGGTCACAAGTTCTGAATGGCAAGTGAAGGAGAATGGCTTTGGTATTTACAAGTTGCCTTAGAGGGCAAGGAAGTCATTTTTGCAATAAATGCAAAAGGAAGCTTCCTTTTAACCATGGTTAATTTTTCAACTTGATCTTATCCCATCATAATTACTCTCCATCTGATTTTTTATCAGCTCTATCCCTCTTTGCAAGGTGGCATGGCTTCTAGAAGAAGAAACTAAAAAATGACCTATAATCTTGAAAGTTGTACTTGAAAATCAAGGATTTTGCAGCTCTATGTTTCAAAATCAAAAGCATAGCTAGACACCATGGATTTGAGAGTTCTTGGAAATTTTGGAAAGCTTGTTTCAAGGGCTACAACTTTCATGTTTTGAGTTTTTTCCAATTCCAAGTGGAACTATGTGAAAAAATGCCATGAAGTTTGGAAAAAGTGTGAAATTTTAACACTTGAAAAATTTTCTAAGTGTTGAAAATTTTGACTTTTTGTTGACTTTTTCCAAATTTCTTTATTTTTTATGATCATGATGGATCATTTGAAGTATTTTGATGATTGAAAAAGTTTTGTCTTGAAAAAGTTGACCAAAAGTCAAAGTTTGACTTTTCAGTGCAGATGAAATTTCATCAGATGATTCAGAAATGGACTGATGAATTCTGTGAACTTCTGTGATGTTTTGGATCCAGAAATTATGTCAACATGTTGTATTTAAGATATGAAGATCAATCTCTAATCAAAAAAGTCATTCATTGATCAGAAAATCAGTAATTGCTCATCGTCGATAAAAACCCTAATTGGTCGATCCTCGATAGATCATGAGGAAAAATTTGATATCTGAAGATCAGAGGTTGATGATTTGATAAAGATAGATCAATTGAGGTGAATGAAGCTCAAACCCTAATTGATTGCCTCTTGAATTAGATGAAAAATTGATGAAACCCTAATTTTGACCAGAAGCTACATCCGATTAATTCTGTTCTGAACTATTAGTGATGCAATGATGCAAATGTAAGGTGGTATATTAGGTCAAAAATTGGGGTATGACACCTTGTAAATAATATTTCAGCATATTGATATAGAAAATTCTTAATTCCAATTTGGAAATTGAGAGGGAGACGTACCCACACGCGAGGACGATAGTGGGGAACTTCCTTACCAAACTGCTCTGCATATCGTATTCTCTCTCTCTCTCTCTCTCTCTCTCTCTAATTTTACAACATTTTTGTGATTCAATTGGTGTGCAACTTTTCATGTTCATTGATACAAGGATGGAAGAAACTCTTTATTAAAACTCCATTGCCATTGATCATTGAACAAGCATACTCCAATTGTTTGACAAACGTGCTAGCTTGACTTTATTCATTGGAAATAGTATTATAGTGATATGTGCATTGATTTAATATAAATTCCATGTTAATTCATCTTATTCATCTCAATTAAAATCCAGCAAACTATTGCATGTCCAGTTTTCTAGTAGCCAGTTCAAAATAGACGGAAGTCAATTTAGGACCGTGTGTCGCTTTCCGCAGTTTCGCTATTAACTCAGATAAATAATTTTAAATACGTGATAATAAAAGAGGTGATCTATTAACCCCCCCTCTCGATCACTTGCCACACCGTCTAACAAGTGGTATCAGAGCACCGGTTCGTTGGTGCTTTGTGGCTACTTCTAACAATATGGATTCTGGACCAAAGAGGCGAACAATATAGCTCTTATTTTTAATGGTGAAAACCATGGCTATTGGAAAGACTGCACATGAATTCCATTGATAGTAATGTATGGACTGCCATTCAAGATGGACCTTTTCAAATTACCATGACGAATGTGACAGCTGCCGTTGTGCCTAAACTAGAGGCTGATTGGGATGAAAAAGATGAGAAAAAGTGGTCAAGCAATTGGAGAGGCTGAAACATGATAATTTCAGCAATTGGTGTTGATGAATATTATCGGGTATCTCATTACACCACGGCTAAAGAAATGTGGGATGCTTTAGAAGTTGCCCATGAGGGTACTACTGAAGTTAAACATTCCCGAATTAACACACTTAACCAAGAGTCCGAGCCCTTTCACATGAAATAGGGAGAATCTATCTCTGATATGAAAAAGAGATTCGTCCATCTCACTGGTCGTTTGAATGCACTTGGAAAACCTGTTTCCAATGAAAATGCTCGTAATAAAATTATGAGATGTCTTAGCAGGGAATGGAAACATGAAGTTACACCTATCAAGGAATCCAACGACCTCACTACGCTTACCATCACAACTCTGTTTGGGAAGCTGGAAGAACATCAGCAACAACTGGAAAGTTTTGAAAAGCATGAGAACAAGGGTAAGAAGGAGAAGAATAGAGACAAAGAGGGTGAGAAGAAGTCAATAACTCTTTAGGCTTCTAGCTCTAAGTCCTCACAAATAGAGAAAAATGATAATGACTCAAGTAGTGACGAAGATTCAGATGATGAGGAAATTGGACTATTTGTTCAGAGATATAATAAATTTATTCAAAAGAATGGAATAAAACACTCCGACAAGAATCTCACAAAGTTTCGAAGACAATCCATAGAATCAAAGTAGGAGGAAAATAAGACATATAGAGGGAAAAGATCTTGCTCCAATTATGGTAAATCTAGGCAATATAAAACAGAATGTCCTATGAACAAAAAGGACAAAGAACAGGCACCACCAAAGAAGTTCAACAAACAAAGGAACGCTTATATTGTGTGGGAAAATGATAGTGAGTCATCAAGTAATGAAAGCTCCAGTGATAGTGATGAGACTTCAAATCTATGTCTCATGACTCACATCAATAACAAGTCCCACCATAAGAAGAGAAATAATGAAAATAAAGTAAGACAAGCCTACTACAATAATTTTGATTTTTTGACTTTCTCTGAACTGAAAATAGATTTTAAAAAACTGCATAATGAAGTTGTAAACGCTTTTAAACGATTATCCTCCAACAAACAAATCTTTTCTCATTTGGAGGATAAAGTGTATAAAGCTGAGCAAGTTTTAAAAAGTTTAAAAGCTAGTACTGCAGAAATTTCAAAAGATATTGATGTAAATGGATGTGTTGAAACTAGATATTGTGGAGTTTGTCATATTTGGCAACAAGAGGTTAAAACTCTTAATGCCAAATTGGAAAAAGCTTTAGAGCCCAAGGTTACTTATGCCGTTGATCTTATGATTTTTAAGAAATCATTGAATCCACAATATGCTAAATATTATGTTTTAGAAAAGATGCCAAAAGGATTCAATGAGGAAAAGTAAGCAAGTTCATCATCACGATTTATGTCTTTATTGTTGTCATAAAGGTCATACCATCGAGAAATGCAAGTTTAGGAGGTTCCTTGTTCCTAAAGGCATTTATCAACGGAGGCCTAAAGGCAACCATGTTACCACTTACCCACATGGACCCAATGAAAATTGGGTACCTACCTATGTCTTTTGATATTGCAGATTGAGTGTCTTGCATTCGTAGATAGACAAAAATTTCTAGACAGCAGGTGCTCAAGGCACATGACGGGTGACATATCACTTTTCATTGACTTCAAACCAAAGAAGAAGGGATATGTTACTTATGGAGACAATAGCAAATGAGCTATACTCGACAAAGGTAGTATAGGAAATCCCTCTACCACTACTATTTCTGATGTCCATCTTGTAGAGGGCCTTAAACATAATTTGTTAAGTATTAGTCAATTGTGCGACAAGGGTTATAAAGTTACTTTCACAAAAACTTGCTGCATTATTGAACATACTGAACATAACATTGTGTTAAAGGGAATTAGAGTAAACAACATCTATATGCTTGATTTTTTTATGTATCATTAACAAGCAATAAATGTCTAGTCACCTTGAATGATGATTCTTGGCTTTGGCATAGACGTCTAGCGCATGTTAACTTTGATTTGCTAAATAAGGTTGTATTCAAGGATTTAGTAGTCGGTCTTCCAAAAATAAAGTTTTCAAAAGACCACCTATGTGACACGTGTCAAATGGGAAAGCAAACAAGGGTCTCTTTCAAATCCAAAAATGTGATTTCTACTTCACGTTTCCTTGAGCTTCTCCATATGGACCTCTTTGGACCTTCAAGAAAAAAGAGTCTAGGTGGAAACTATTATGGTTTTGTAATCGTTGACGACTATTCTTAATTTACTTGGACCATATTCCTTCATAGCAAAGATGAAACCTTTTCTGCTTTTAAGAGTTTTGCAAAACTCTCCCAAAACAAAATGAATTCAAAAATAATTACAATTCGAAGCGATCATGGAGGTGAATTTCAAAACCATCTCTTTGATAAGTACTATGATAAGCATGGCATTGAGCATAACTTTTCAGCCCCTCGAACTCCACAGCAAAATGGAGTTGAGGAGCGCAAAAATTGCGTTTTAGAGGAGTTGGCTAGAACAATGCTCAATGAGGGTGGATTACCAAAATATTTTTGGCTTGATGCGATTAGCACATCTTGTTATGTTTTAAACAGGATATTAATTCGTCCTATTTTGGATAAAACCCCTTATGAGCTTTTGAAAGGAAGAAAGCCAAATTTATCACATCTTCACATATTCGATTGTAAATGTTTCGTTTTGAATAATGGTAAAGAAGATCTTAGGAAGTTTGATGCAAAAGTGGATGAAGGAATCTTTCTTGGATACTCACAATCAAGCAAAGCATATAGAGTGTATAATAAACATTTACTTACTGTAAAAGAGTCAGTCCATGTTTCTTTTGATGAATCTTATTCGGAAAATGTCGGAAAAGGTATTTCTTTTGTTGGCGAGGTGTATCTTTAGAAGACATACTCAAGGAAGCTGTTCAGGAAATTGGTCAGTCTAAATCAGTTGACAAAGAGGAGGAGGAAGATACTAGTCATGAAAAAGTTGAGGAAGAAGGGACAGCAGAAGTGAAAAGTCTTCCACCAGCCTGAAAATCCTCAAAAGACCATCCTATTGACATCATATCGGGAGACATATCAAAAGGAGTGACGACTCATTCTAATATAAGTAATTTCTGCTATCACTTCGCATTTGTTTCACAAGTAGAACCTAAGAACGCCAAAAAGGCCTTGATTGATGAATTTTGGCTAATGGCCATGCAAGATGAGCTTAATCAATTTAAAAGAAATGATGTTTGGGAACTTGTCCTTCTCCCGCGAGACCATCATAGGCACTAAGTGGGTTTTTAGAAATAAACTTGATGAACACGGATTGGTAACTCGAAATAAAGCTTGCTTAGTGGCACAAGGGTATAACCAAGAGGAGGTCATATACTATGAAGAAACTTATGCTCCATTTGCTCGCCTTGAGGCTATACGTATCTTGCCTGTCCCTTGGTTGTTGCCAACGAAAAGTGATGATCGTCCCTACGAAATGCTAAGGTATCCTTACATGTTGCCTTCTATGACCATATGATGACCCTTCAAATGTCCCTTTACATCCAATAGATAGAGTTACCTACCAACTAATGGTATGAATAACACTACCCTAAAGGAAAGAAAAATAACATGGAAACGACCATTCTGAGTAGGTAATAGACTCTTAATTTCTTGCTCTATCAAAATACTCTTTACACCTCACATTTACTTTCAATAAAAATCTATTCAAACACTTTGTATACATTCCATTGTGAATCATTACAAAGTTAAACACTTTTCCAAAACAAAACATTTCCAAACACTTCAGATAAATTCCAACGAGAATCATTACGAAGTCAAAGAGAAATTCCTTTTCAAAATATCTTTTCAAACACACACACAAAAAACAATTTATAATGTGAGCTAAGAAATTAAGAGCCCGTAGATAACTACGGATGGAAAGGGTACTAATACCGTCCCATTTCATAACTGCCTCCCGTACTCAGAATCTAATGAAGATCTTTTCCTGTTCTTTTCGCCTTCCCTTAATTGGAGACTCTGCTGGGGAAACACCCTAAAGAGAGGTTACCTTAGGGCTTTAGACCACTTTATTGCTTTCATTGTTTCAATTATCTACTTTACTTTTAAGGGTTGCTTGGGTATTATACTTATGGGGGATCCTACACCCGGATCCAGGTTTCCTTAGGTAAGTAGCAATAAATCATCGCGATTGTTAGGCATATACCGAAACGGTCAAAATGATGGCTATGTTAGTGCGACACTTTGGATGTCCCGATGATAGTCATGTTAAGTTGAGGAAAGTATTTGGCGTCTGCATGGTGTCATAAGCACTAACTCAACTTTTAGAACCCTAATTGACCCATCTTGGCCATTAGAAGGTAGTGAGATGGTCGGCTTCGGTGCAGACTGAGGTTGGTTGATACTCGATGCTATGCTCATTAAGATTCGAATTTCGGGATGTTTCGATCGACCACTTGGTAGTCGTATTAAAACAAATCCTACGAGAAAGATCAATGATATGAGATTCCTAAGACCCGGTTACTATTATAGGACAGGTTAAACCCACTTAAACTCTAGTAGGGTAGACACATATACCTCATGTAAGCCTTAAGCCTAGGGCTATTGTGTGAATTGCTTGTGCTTGATACTTGTTTTAAACATGACATCATAACATCATATCATTTCAAACTATTTCAAGGACCTATGGATTTATCTTTGCTCTGTTTTCTAGTTCTTCGATCCGAAACATCACTACTTTACATTCCCAGATTATCAGTTGGTGCCTACATTGGAAGAGTTCTCTAAGCTACTTGGGATACCTATCCTTGATTAGATACCATTCATCGGTTTAGAAAAAGCTCCGAAATACGAAGACATTGCATCAACGTTACATCTAAAGCGATCAGACATTGAAGCTAATTGGGAAACAAGAAGCGGAGTTAAGGGTTTGCTTGCTAAGTTTCTGATAAAGAAAGCTCGAGAATTCCTAAAGGCTATGAGTTTCCATGCATTCGAATACATTTGGCCTCGCTAATCTATGGCTTGGCGCAATTTCCTAATCCCGACCAGTTCGTAGACGTAAACACCATCAAGATATTCCTCACTCGTAATCTTGTGCCTACCTTACTTGGGGACATTCTACATTCTCTCCACACTCGTACTACCAAAATACAAGGAACTCTCATGTGTTGCATACCGTTACTTTCCAGGTGGTTTATTTCACACCTTCCTCAATCATTAATGAAGAACAAGCAAAGATTGAAATGGTCTCTAAGGCTGATGTCACTCTCTCATTCAAATATTCGTTGATGTCTTTTTTCTCAAAAGGACTTCACTTTCATTGAGCGTTGTGTGGAATTCCCTAATGTACCACTCCTTGGCATAAGGGGAGGTATCACTTACAACCCTTCTCTAGCTCTACATCAGTTTGGCTATGCTCGAAGAGATGGTCCTCATGATATGCCAAGAAAGTATAATACCCAAGAAACCCTTAAAAATAAAGCACACAAGTCAAATAGAAAGCAATAAAGTGATCTAAAGACCCTAAGGTAGCCTCTCTTTAGGGTATCTCCCCAGCAGAGTCGCCATTTCTGTAACACGGTGGGTGAACTGACTTGTTTGTTTTGCGTTTTATCGCAAACGTTGCAGATAGCAAGAGTCGCCACCGACTTTTCTTTTATCCTATTAAGGGAAGGCGAAAAGAATAGGAAAAGACTTTTGCTAGATTCTGAGTACGGGAGGTAGTTATGAAAAGGGAAGGTGTTAGCACTCTTTCCATCCGTAGTTATCTACGGGCCCTTAATTGCTTAGCTCACTTTATAAATTTCTTTTTGTGTGTGTGTTTGAAAATGTTTTGAAAAGGAATTTCTCTATGACTTCGTAATGATTCTCGCTGAAATGTATACGAAGTGTTTGGAAATGTTTTGTTTTGGAAAAGACTTTGTAATGATTCACACTGGAATGTGTACAAAGTGTTTTGAAAATATTTTGAAAAGTGTGAGGTGTAAAGAGTATTTTGATTGAGCAAGCAAAAGAGACTTATTTTACCCAGTCAGAACGGTCGTTTCCGTGTTATTTTGCTTTCCTTTAGAATAGCGCTATCCATCCCATTAGTTGGTAGGTAACTCTATCCGTTGGATGTAAAAGGGACATTTGAAGGGACATCGGATGGTCATTTAAGGAAAATTGTAGGGACACCTTAGCATATTCGTAGGGGCGATCATCACTTTTCGGAGGCAACAATCGAGGGACGAGATCATATATTCGTAGGCAACATCGAGGGTCATCGAGGGACTATGATCATTTAATCTGAAGGGACTATGATGATATGTTTGTAAGCGTCTTAACTAAGATATCCCCACGTTCGGGGGACATGACCATTGTATTCGTAAGGCAACAAGAGAGGATACCCTAAGGTGGGTTCATGTGTGAAAAGAGTGTGTTGTATTCAGATATTTATCTTGTGATTAAGGTTAGCTACGTTGATTGAATTAATATTGCCATACACACCTAGTTACTAGCAGTTAATATGTGCAGAAAATAAATTGCGGAAATGTAAAGTGCGGGAAAGTAAAGCCATAGACTATTACATGGCTTTGGGGCAGATACATAATAAGGAGTGTGAAAAGTAAACCCTAATTAAACTATTACATCCCATGAGCAGTTACATAATATTGAAAAACAATGTGCGTGAAAATAAACCTAACTATTACAACCTGGAAACAGTTACAATAAATCGGAAAATATTACGAGAAGGAATGAAACTCAAATCAAACTATCCAGAAAGTTTACAAACATCAGTCTAAACACAAATATGCAATCAAATTGTATTAAAAATATATGAATCAATGAAATCGATTTTGTAGTTTTGAAAGCAAACTGTAATCGTGCTCTTACGATTCTGGGCGTCTGGATGCTTGGTAATGATTTGGAACGAATTAAAGAACCTCCAGGAATGCGTTGGAATTCTTGGAATGCGTTGAATCGAGCTAAAACTCTGGTTGCAAGTTGCTTGTGTGCCACAGTTTTTTCAAGCTTGGTTAGGGTTCTTCAGGCTGCAAAAAAAACTCTCTCTAGGGTTTAGAAACCCTCTGAATTTATAGAGGATGGATCCAGATTGAGAATTGATCATAAAATATATCCCATTCAATGAGAGTATATTTGATTTTCCAATCTTTTCAATTTTTATCAAATGTTTCCAATCTTGTACCAATCTCTTGCCAATCACTCAATTTCGAATTTTTGGCCATTTAATAAGTATATTGCACCTCAAGAATGTCAAATATTTAGCCTTGCATTGATTGTTTTATTTTTGCTATTTTATTTTAATTAAATTGACTTTTAATGAATAAAAAATCAAAATAAATAATATAAAAAGCTCAACGGCGTGGCATTGGGCTTGGAGCTCTAATTGAGATTAGAAACAAGTTTGAATCAAGAAAAGTTAGGCCCATTTAGAAAAAAATTTATTTTCTCAAGTATTTCTCTTTATGCACCTCCTAAAAAATGCTCAACTTGCACAACTTGTATCTTGCTCAAGTATCCCTTTTGGTTTCATCTTCACTGAAGTTTCCATGTTCATGAACACTTCTTTGCAAAAAGATGACTTTTTGTTGACTTTTAAAATAACCTATAATGTTTCGATCAATAACTTCCAAATGAAGCATTTCTAGCCAAAGCTTGTGAGACATGAAGTTGTAGAGAATTTAATTCCATTTAAAATGAGCTTTGGTAGAAAAATTTCTGATAAAGTATGTGAAAGTTATGCCTAGTCAAAGTTCTGTTGACTTTTGTCTAAAAAACCCTACTTTAGAAACTTTAACTTTTGATCAAATCTTGACTTTTCTTGATGAATCATGATCAACCCTTGATCAAATGATGAATATTACTTCAAAATATTTATGTTGACCAAAAATTATGAAGTTTGACTGCATGTTGACCATACTTGACTTTTTGTCCAATACAGCTGATTTTCAACCATCTGAGCAATTGGATGAGCAAATTTGACTTGTAAGGCTTGAAAATTGATATGGTGATCCCATGGAGCATATTATGGTGTATGATGACCACCTAGAGAACTAGAAATCCATCTTGACTTGAGAGGAGAAAAACCCTAGTTTGGATTGATTGCTTAGAAGAGGGTTTGTCTGGTCAACCCTTATGAAATCCTTGAGTATGGAGTTATGGATTGTCTTGAGAAGTAGGAGGGCAAATTTTGGGGTATAACAATTGCCCCTATTCAATCTTCTTGTGTCGGAAGGGTTAGATTGGTATGCTTGCCTTTTGTGACGTGAAGGTAGAAGATGATTGAACACTCGAGTACACCTAAAAATTTGCACTCGTTGTTGTACGGAATGGGATCGCCGGATGATAATGCGCAGGAATGGGCTTATAGATGCCATTTGGAGAAGTTGATGCTGGAGAGTGAGTTGTGCGATAGATCCTGTATTCTTCCTTTGGATGAAAGAGAAATCGAAGATGGGCTTAAGATGTCATCCGGGGGCGGTTGATAATAAGAGAGGATCAGAATAAACCTTCTTCTTGGTTATTTCTGAGATGAATAGTTGTCAGAATGTAGATAGTTTTCCCGTCTTGTTTCGTGTGTTAATCTATGATCTGTCGTCTGGAAATAATTAGTTTAGTCGTTCAGATATCTTTCCCATCTTGTTTCGGGTATTAATCTTTGACCTTCCGTTTGGAAAATAGCTTTTACCTGCTGGGGAAATAAAATCATGACAGGATATGGTTAGTCCTATGCAGATTATGATGCATGCAAGTATATGACAACGCTATGAATAATGTTATTATGATATATGCACATGTTATGACTTTTATGGATAATGTATGAATGTAGATGTTGTGGTATTTCAAAACATATCCATCTTGAAGAAGATAGGCACGTTCTGCTGGAGTTTTTTTTTATTTCTGCCTGGGGATGAAGTCGTTGAAAACCCTGACTAGGGAATAAGAGATGATTCAAATTCCTCCGATGCACTATCTGACCAAATTTCGAGTCTGGATATTGTTGTTGTTGGGAGAATAATAATGATTAAGAGATACTCAGCTGAGGATGAATATCTTGCGTGTAGACCTTGCTTGAGGCGATGTGATATAGAATAACCCATTACTGCTTGGAGACCGATGTAATGTGGTGAAGTTGATAGGATCACTGCTTGGGGACTAATGTGATGAAGATGACAGGATCACTGCTCGGGGACTAACGTGATGAAATTTGAACCTAATGGAGCTGATAGGATCACTGCTCGGGGACTAACGTGATGATGTTTGAAGCTGATGAAACTGATAGGATCACTGCTCGGGGACTAACGTGATGAAGTTGATAGGATCACTGCTCGGGGACTAACGTGATAAAATTTGAAGCTGATGAAGTTGTTAGGATCACTGCTCAGGGACTAACGTGATGATGTTTGAAGTTGATGAAGGTGATAGGACCACTGCTCGGGGACTAATGTGATGAAGTTGAAGTTGATGAAGCTGTCAGGATCACTGCTCGGGGACTAACATGATGAAATTGATAGGATCACTACTCAGGGACTATTCTGATGAATTTTAAGGATCATTGCTCAGGGACTAACGTGATGAGGTTGGAAGTGTTGGAACATTGTTGGGAGGAGATTAGTACTTTGTCGGAGAAGATTTGTCTATGGGGAGCGATGGCTTTGTGGGGGATTGATGATCCTGTGGATGTATTTCCTGTGAAAGTGACTCTGTGGGATGTAATAATGACTTTAGTCATCATCTCAATTCCTAGAGCCTGTAGTAATTATTGTTTCTGCTCGCTTTTCATATGTTTGTGAACAAATGTTTATTGTCAGATGCATATAATCATTCAAAGCAATCATTGGACTTTATGCAAACAAAGCAATAATATTTGGAACTGGAAAAGAGAAATTCACATTAAATTTGAAAAGTGGCCTATAGTCAGGCAGTTTGTATACAAGAGAAAAATATCCTAGTAAGAGGAAATTGTCAGAATAGTAAAAAGCTACGTGGAAACAATCTCGTCGAGTTTCAACTATGCTATTGCTCATATATTTTCGACTATCTCATCTCCTTACTGCCAGAAGAAAGCGATTGAACTGATTTGTACCATTCGAATATTGAAGTCGATGGTAGATTAGTCTATAAGTAGGTGATTTGGACGAGACATAGTCGTACGCTTAAATCCCTAACTTTTGCCTAGACCACCCTTTCGGGTTTCAGTCTGCCGGGATACCCTTTTTTGCCCAAGCCGCTTTTTCAGGTTTTCGACTTGTCGGGTGTATATTTTTTTTGCATATATATCCTTAAATTTTTCCCGAACCTTTTTGGTTCGCCAGGATGCCCTTATTTTTTCCTAGGCCAGTCATCCTAGTGGGTCTCGTTTATCCGTAGTATTTTTTGACTATGTCTGCATTCACAGGGTGTGGGAAGTCTTCTCCATCCATGGTGCTAAGTAACAGCTCCGCCGGAAAAACTGTTTTGATTACAAATGGTCCCTCATAGGTGGGAGTCCATTTTCCCCTGGGGTCACCTTGTGGAAGAATGATGCGCTTGACCACTTGATCACCGACTTTGTAGACTCGGTGCTTAACCTTTTTATTGAACGCTTGGATCATTCGCTTCTGGTATATTTGTCCATGGAAGATGGATGCGAGCCATTTTTCGTCGATCAATTTGATCTGGTCAAGGCGAGTTTGGACCCATTCGTCTCCGTCTAACTCTGCGTCCTGGAGTACTCTGATTGAGGGTATCTGAACCTCGATAGGTAGTACTACTTCCATACCATATACGAGAGAGAGAGAGGGGTTGCCCTATAGATGTTCGTACCGTAGTGCGATAATCGTGGAGAGCAAGTGGAAACATCTCGTGCCAATCCTTGTAAGTCACTGTCATCTTCTGTATGATCTTCTTGAAATTCTTCTTGGCGACTTCCACTGCGCCGTTCATTTTTGGCCGATATGGAGAAGAGTTGTGATGTTTAATCTTGAACTGCATGCAGAGTTCAGTGATCATTTTGTTATTGAGGTTGGTACCATTATCCATGATAATCCTTTCGGGGACACTGTACCCACAGATAAGATTATGCTTGATGAATCGAGCCACAACATTCTTGGTAACACATGCGAACGAGGATGCTTCTACCCACTTGGTAAAGTAATCGATTACAACAAGGATGAAACGATGTCCGTTGGAAGAGGTGGGTTTGATCTCTCCAATCATGTCAATGCCCTACATTGCGAAAGGCCACGGAGCAATCAGAAAATTCAATGGAACTGGAAGTATGTGCACTTTATCTGCGTATATCTGGCATTTGTGACAAGATCGAACATAGCGGTATCAATCGGCTTCCATGGTGTACCAATAGTAACCTTCTCTTTTTAGCCATTGTATGTCCACAGGAGTGGGTACCGAATGCGCCTTCATATAACTCTTCCATGATTCGTTCTCCTATTTTCTGATCTACACAGCGGAGTAAGCAAAAGTCGTGGTTGCGCTTGTATAAGATGCCATTACTGAGAAAGAATTTGGAGGCGAACCTTCTCAAAAATTTCTTATCATTAACAGATGCCCCTGTGGGATATTCCTGAGCTTCGAGATGCCTCTTTACTTTGTAGAACCAAGGTTTCTCTTTTGTTCTTTCAGTATCAAGTTCACAACAGTATGCTGGTTCGTCTAGTCTTTCAATGATGATTTGGGGAGCTTTGTTGTCTTATCTGACCTTGAACATAGATGACATGGTAGCTAATGCATCTACCAACTGATTCTCTTCTCGTGGGATGTGATCAAAAGCGATTTCATTGAAATAAGGGATCAGACTCAACATATGCTCCCGATATGGAATGAGGTTTGGGTGCTTTGTATCCCACTCGCCTTTGATATGACTGATCACCAAAGCTAAGTCTCTATACACTTGTAAGAATTTGATTCTTAAGTTAATAGCAGCTTTGATACCCATGATGCACGCTTCATATTCGGCCATGTTGTTGGTGCAATCGAAACATAGTCTGGCGGTGAAAGGCGTGTGTTCGCCTGTAGGAGATGTAATGATGACGCCAATACCATTGCAAAGTGCGTTCGAGGCTCCATCAAAGACCATGGTCCATCGGGATCCTGGTTCAGGTTCTATGTCTGGTCCAGGTTCCTCGTAATCAGTGACTAACATAATATCCTCATCTGGAAACTCGAAATGCATAGACTGATAGTCATGTACGGCTTGATGACCCAAATGATCAGCTACTATAGTTCCTTTGATCGCCTTCTGTCATACCCCAAAATTTTCCCTCCATCTTCTCAAGATACTCCATACATCCATGATCAAGGATTCCTCAAGAGTTGATCAGACAAATCCTCTCCTAGACAATCAACCCAAACTAGGGTTTGGCATTTCTTAAATCAAGATGGACTTCCAACATCTCCAATGGTCTTCATGCCTCCTCATATGCTTCAAATATTCTCCATGTCAAGTTTCAAGCCTCACAAGTCAAGTTTCCTCAGACAATTGCTCAGATGGTTGAAAATCAGTTGTATTGGACAAAAAGTCAACTGTGGTCAACATACAGTCAAACTTCATGATTTTTGGCCAACATCCTCATTTTGAAGTTACATTCATCATTTGATCAAGGGTTGATCATGATTCACCAAGAAAACTCAAGATTTACTCAAAAGTCAAACTTTCTAAATTAGGGTTTCTCAGTGAAAAGTCAACCAAACTTTGACTGATCATAACTTCTTCATACTTTCTCAGAAATTTTTCCACCACCTCTTGTTTTGAAGGAAATTCCATTCGCTACAACTTCATGTCTCACAAGAATGTTCAAAAATGCTTCATTTGGAAGGTATAGATCAAAACATTACAGGTCCTTTTCAAAGTCAACAAAAAGTCAACTTTTTGTTTTGAAGATATATTGAGGATGGAAACTCCAATTCAGACCAAAAGGGTTGGTTAGAGGACTCTTAGAGCTTTCTAAAAAGTCCAAGAACACTCAAAAATGTGGAAAATTGAGCAAGATACACCATTCACAAGTTGGGAAATTTTAAAGAAGTGCACAAAGAGAAATGCTTCTAAATATCAAAATTTTTGCAAATGGGCTTACTTTTTCTTCATCCAAACTTGTTCCTTATGCAATTAGGAATATCCAAGCCCAATGCCACGAATTTTTATTTTATTTTTCTATTTAATTTGTATTTTATTCATTTAAATGCAAATTAAATTCAAAAATAAAGTATAAAATCAAAATTAAATGCAAATTTGATTTTTCTCTCTTCCTTGAGATCCAAGCAACTCAATTAAACCAGCAAATTTCAAAATTTGCTTGGATATGGCAAGATTTGATTGAAAATTGATCAAAAAGATGGAAATTTGATTTGGAACAAAATCAAATATTTTGTGCATTGATTGATGATTGATTCTTTCTCAAATCAGCTCTAATTCCATCTACTATATATATACAACACATACCACACGAATTAGGGTAGAAAAACTGGCTGGAGAAACCCTATTGAAGCTCAAAAAATCCGTGGCATACAAGCAACTAGCAGCCTTGGATTTAGGTCGTTTCAATTGATTCTAAGCACTCACACACATTCCTTGATACCTCCTGAATTGATCCAGACCCTTACATCATCCAAAACCATCAAGAATCAAGAAATCCGAATTCGGTTTGTTCATATATATTTCGAAATCGATTTCTCATATTCATGCATTTTTAACACGATTTGTTGTTGTTTTTGTGATTAGTAGGCAGTTTGCAAGCATTCTGGGCAATTTGATTGCATTTCCATAGCATGAAACACGATATGCCATGATTAGGGTTCTTGATCACGAATTAGGGTTTCTCGTAAACGGAAAAATTGGACCTCGAGACCACTACCATTGCATTCGGAATGATGTTTCCAATCGATCCATGGTCTTAGATTTTATTTATATTACTTGTGCATGATTTTTGATTTAGCCAGGGTCGTAGCGTCGAGCCAAGGCCGACGCAGGATTTTCAAAAATTTGAAACGAGGAAGATGAAGTTTGGCGCGGAGACGAGGCAGTCAGGGAGCGACACTTGTTTTTCCTTTACTCGCTCCGGTTTCCAAACAGTGATGCACGCTAGCTCAGTTGGTCAAGGCAAGAGGACTCAAGGTTTGAAGGCAAGGTCACCAGTTCGATCCCTGGCCATGACACTTATTTTTTACAAGTTTGCAAAGTTTCATATTTTCTTATATTTTCTATTTATTTCATTTAATATTTTACATGCAATTTTAATTAATTTCAATATTTTTTCTCATGCATTAAAAAACACCAAAAAATATTTTCCTTTTTGCATTATTTCCAGAAAATGTTTATTTAATTTATAAAATTAAAAAATATTATTTTGCATGCATATTTAATTTTATTCATAATTTATCATTTAAATCACTTTTAATTAGTTTTTAATTGTTAAATTATCTCCAAAAAATCCCAAAAAATTATTTTAGCATATTAATGTTATTTCCAGCATGTCATATTTTTCTCATTCAAAATTTTGCATTTTTACTAACATTTTCCTCTTATTCGATTCCTCTCGTATTTTCCGATTTCTCATCTTTTCACAGGTTATCCCGTTTCGGACGATTTCTTTTCTTGTTTCTTTTTAATGTAATTGCTCATGGGATGTAATAGCTTAATTAGGGTTTTATCTTTCGCATTTTAAATTATGTATACGCCCCAAAGCCATGTAATAGCGTAGGATTTATCTTTCCGCACTTTACCTTTCGCATTTTTTGCACACTATAAAGCTAGTAATTAGGCGTGTATGGCAAGATAAAATTGAACATAGCCCACTAATTTTCAAGATAACATGATTCTGAATTCAACACACTCTTTCACACATGCACCCCTTAGGGTAATTCTCTCTCGTTGCCTTACGAATTCAAATGGTCATGTCCCTCGAACGTATAGGTATCTTAGCACCGTTGCCTTCCAAACAAATCATCATAGTCCCTTCGATACAAAGATCATAAGACCCACGATGTCGCCTCCGAATACATGATCTTGACCCTCGATTGCCGCCTACAAAAAATGATGACAGTCCCTTCGAATGTGCTAGGATACTTCCTACAAGTTGCCTTCCATGACCATCCGATGTCCCTTCGAATGTCCCGCTTACATCCAACGAATGGAATTACCTACCAACTAATGGTATGGATAGCGCTATTCTAAAGGAAAGTAAAATAACACGAAAACGACCATTCTGAGTAGGTAATAAGACTTTTAGTTGCTTGCTCTATCAAAATAAATTTCACACCTCACACTTTTGTCAAAGTTCAAACTCTTTTCAAAAAACGAAACATTTCCGAACACTTTGTATACATTCCTACATGAATCATTACAAAGTCAAAGCGAAATGCCTTTTCAAAAAATTTTTCAAACACACAGAAAGCACAATTTCAAAGTGATCTAAGAGCAACTAAGAGCCCGTAGATAACTACGGATGGAAAGGGGTGCTAATACCTTCCCTTTTCATAACCTTCTCCCTTACTCAGAATCTAACGAAGGTCTTTTTCTGTACTTTTTACCTTCCCTTAATTGGATAAAAGAAAAGTCGGCGGCGACTCTTGCTATCCGCACATTTGCGATACAAAAACCTACAAAGTCAGTTCACCGTGTTACAGAACTGGCGACTCTTCCGGGGAGACACCCTAAAGAGAGAATGCCTTAGGGATTTTTTAGAACACCTTTATTGTTTTCTGTTTAACTTGCTTTCTTTATCTTTAAGGGTTGCTTGGGTATTATATTTGTGGGGGATCCTACACCCGGATCCGGGTTTCCTTTTAGGTAAGTAAGTAGCAATAAATCGTCGCGACCGTTAGACGTATATCGAAACGGTCAACATGATGGCTACGTTAACGTGACACTTTGGATGTCCTGATACTCTTCATTCCCAAGTTGAGGATAATATTTGGCTTCTGCGTGGTGTCATCAAGCGCTAACTAAACTTTTAGAACCTTAATTGACCCATCTTGGCCATTAGAAGGTAGTGAGATGGCCGGCTTTGGTGCAGACTAAGGTTGGCTGACACTCGATGTTACGCTCATTGAGATCAGACTCTTGGGATATTTTCGATCGACCACTTGGTAGTCGTATTGAAATAAACGCCTATGAGAAAGATCAATGATATGAGATTCCTAGAACCCGGTTACTATTATAGGACAGGATGAACCAACTCAAACTTTTGGTGGGGTAATCACCTATACCTCATGCAAGCCTTAAACCTAGGCTCATTGTGTGAATTGTTTGTGTGTTCTAAACATGACATCATGACATCATCGCATTGCATATCATTTCTAACTATTTCAAGGACCTAGGGATTTATCTTTGCTCTGTTTTGTAGGGGTATTATGGCTTCTAGAAAGACTATCCGAATCAACTTCGTGGGTATATCTTCTCAGCTCAAAGAATTGGTTTCAGAAATTCCCGATCATGCCCAGTTCATCAAGAGACATGGTTATCTACTTGACTTGGTTATCTCCGGTTTTGAAGAAGATATGATGCATGTCCTATTCCAGTTTTTCGATCCGAAACACCATTGCTTTACATTCCCAGATTATCAGTTGGTTCCTACCTTGGAAGAGTTCTCTAAGCTACTTGGGATACCTATTCTTGACCAAATGCCATTCAACGGTTTAGAAAAGGTTCCTAGGTACGAAGATATTGCATCCACCTTCCATCTTCAGCGCTCAGACATTGAAGCCAATTGGGAAACTAGAAGCAGAGTTAAGGGTTTACTTGCCAAGTTCCTAATTAAGAAAGCCTGAGAATTCCTCAAAGTTATGAGTTTCCATGCATTTGAAGATATTGTGGCCTTGCTAATTTATGGTTTGGTTCTATTCCCTAACTCGGATCAATTCATAGATGTCAACGCCATCAAGTTGTTCCTTACTCGCAATCCTGTGCCCACCTTACTTGGAGATATTTTACATTCTCTCCACACTCGTACCATCAAAAGACAAGGAACTCTCATGTGTTGTATACCGTTGCTTTCCAGGTGGTTTATTTCGCACCTTCCTCCATCAGTTTTGAAGAACGAACAAATATTGAAGTGGTCTCAAAGGCTAATGTCACTCTCTCATTCAGATATCCGTTGGAATCTTTTCTCTCAAAAGGATTTCGCCTTCATTGAGCGCTGTGGAGAATTCCCTAATGTACCACTACTTGGTATAAGGGGAGGTATTACTTACAACCCTTCTTTAGCTCTACGTCAGTTTGGTTTTGCTCGTAGAGATGGTCCACATGATATGCTTCTCCAAGACATTGTGTTCGATTACAATCACGATCTCCAGAATTACCGACGAAGGTTCATACACGCTTGGGGCATGGTAAAGAAGATTGATACCAAGACTTTGGGGCACCAAAACTCCATTCCTTGGGAACCTTACCTCAAATGGGTGCGAGCTCGAGCTCAAAACCTCATGATGCCATTCACGCTTTGTTTTACGGTAATTATGGAACCGTTGCTATAGGTGACATACCTATCTTGTTCCCCATCCCGACATGCCTCTGATTTTGAAGACTTGAAGAGATCCTGGATTCGCTTAAAGAAGAGGATACCTTTGAAGCTCGATGTTATGCAAGTGAGAAGAAAGTGCTAGAGTTGACAAAGCTACTTCACGAGGAGCGGAACATCAGCCTACCTCGGCACCAAAGGCGCCCATGGGAGACTTAGAGCTCTAGGATTTATATGTTTTCTTTTATTGTTTTGAACTATCTTTTGTACTTAAAAGAAAGAATGAAGAAGAGAACTAATAAATGTTTGTTCATTGCTTGTTTAACAAATTTAAATCTCTAAGGTCCTTGAAAACATTGCATTGCATTCGCATAAACATTGCATATCATAGCATAACATTGCATCACAGGTACATTGAAGATTGGTTTTCTCATTCTCTCGCTATTTATTTTAGCAGAAATGGCTCTTGAACAGACTATCATAGATCTTCAAGCTCAGAATGCTCAGTTTCAGCAGATGTTCACCAGCTTGGTCCAAGGCCAAGAAGATCTGAAAAAGCTCATCAATAAGAAGAAGAAGGTTGTTGGTCTCCTCAACATGGGCAGACGCTACAAAGGTGGTCCTAAAGTGGTCAGTCGGATAGAGCTCTCCGAAGGAAGTATCAAGAAGGAGGATGAGCAAAGTGACAAGGGTGATGGCGAAGGTAGCCAGCATGAGCCTGAAAAAGACTATGATAATGGCCAATATTCTGATGAAGATGACAAGTATAAGCAACTTGAAGACCGTCGAATCTTGTGGAAAACTGAAGATGTCAGGTTGAATTTTGATGATCGAGTCTTGTTCGGTGTGATTCCTCCCAAGTTCAAAGTTCCAACTTTTGCTAAGTATGATGGCATGTCTTGCCCTAAGCTGCATTTGAAATCCTATGTTCAGAAGATTAATCCCCACACTGATGACAGAAAGTTGTGGATGCACTATTTTCAAGAGAGTTTATCCGGAACTCAATTGGAGTGGTATTATCAGCTAGAGAATGACCGTATTCGTACTTGGAGTGACTTGGTGATGCTTTCTACGAGTATGAGTACAAGAATTGACACTCGCATGCAACTACAAAGCATGTCTATGGGTCGGGACGAGAAGTTCAAGGAGTATGCTCAGAAATGGAGAGATCTAGCAGGCAGAGTTCAACCACCCTTGTCCAATAGGGAGTTGGTCGATATGTTCATGGGAACACTGACGGGCCCATTCTTCAATCATCTGATTGGAAACTCTTCAGCCGGATTCACCGTACTTGACATGACGTATTGAAGTGGTATCAAGAGTGGAAAGATTGAGAGTCATCTTCAAATGTTGCGAAGAGATCTTTTGGTGGTAAGAAGGAAACCAATGCTGTGTATGGTCAGAAAAGCCGAGCCAAGACCGACCGCGCTCAATCTGTGGGGGCAGTTGTGATCTCTAATCCTACATCAGCGCAACCTCAACGAGACAGCGTAGCAGCGCCACGAAGATAGTTTACGAAGATCAACATGTCATTGTCGCAAGCCTTGCAACACATGTTGAAAGAAGAGCTGATAACCTTGAGGGACCCTCCTCAAAATGTCAACACTTCCTCTCCGAGATACAATCCTAATGCTAAGTGTGCTTACCATTCCAATAGCCCTGGACATAACACTGATGATTGTTGGGCTCTGAAGAACAAGATTCAAGATATGATTGAAGCTAAGCAGATTGAGTTTGATCCTCCTGTTGAGACTCCGAATGTGATCAACGCGCCTATGCCTAACCATAGCAAGAGTTCCAACGCTATTGGTGACGATACTTACGTCTTCAACATAGATGACTTGACTATTCCTCTGATGACTGTTAAGAAGAATTTGCTGCAAGCCGGTGTCAATCCAGGATGCCCAGAGAACTGTCGTTGGTGCCCATCTGCACCTGATAGTTGTGCTTGGTTGAGAAGGCGTGTTCGGTGCATGATGGATAACCGTGAAATACTATTCACGAAACCACATGGAGGCACGTGTGAAGACATGTCTAAGAAACTGAACATCGAAGATGTGAGTGAAACGGTACCGTCTGCATGGGATACCTTGGGGCAGCCAAGTGGAAAGTTTGATTACATGGTGAAGTACACTGTTCCTGAAAGCTACAAGATTCCTATTGAAGAAGTTAAGGCGACCGGATGGGGTGACGATTTCCCAGAAGACTATGCTGATGTTAACACAATAAGGATTTCCTCTACTGATCTTGTGCCTAGAGTGGCGCCTCTCATTATCACTTCTCCAAGACCAGTTCCATATTCCTCCGACAAAGCTATTCCTTGGAATTATGGAGCTGATGTTTACTATCATGGTGTCAAGCAAGACCCTCTGACTATTGAAGATCTTACAGTTGAAGCTACCGTTCTTGACATTGACAACATCACCGGATCAAGTAAGGTGACCAGAACCGGAAGGGTTTTCTCTCCAGAAATCTCTCCTCCAAAAGACGCTGCGACTCCAGCTCGCATTCCAGCTATTCAATCCATTCCCCAAGCTAGAGGGAAAGAACTAGTGACTCGTCCTGCTCAGCCAGAAGTACCAAAGGAAGTTGCTGAAGACACCTCCAAACGAGAAATGGAGGAAATTCTGAAGATTATCAATAAAAGTGACTACAACGTTGTGGAACAGTTGGGACAAACTCCGTCCAAGATCTCCATGCTTGCTCTGCTCTTGTGCTCCGAGGCTCATGCTAACGCCTTGGTGAAATTTCTGAAGAATGCTCACGTACCGCGAGACACTACTACTGACCAGTTTGAAGTTTGTATTGCTAGCTGGCTGCCAACAACGGCCTAGGCTTCTCGATCTTGATTTGACTCTGCGGGAAAGAAACACAACAAAGCCTTGCATCTCTGTTGAATGCAAGGCGTTACTTATCTCATGTTTTGGTGGATACGGTTACTCTGAATATCCTCCCGAAGATTGCTTTTGATCGACTTGATATCGAAGGGTTAGTTCGAGACCCGTGATATAATTGTGAGAGCTTTTGATGGTTCTAAGCGAGCATGCTTGGAGAGCTCATTACGCGGTCAAAGTCGGTTCCCGACTTTTGATTCCACTTTCTTTGTCATGGACATCCGTCCGCTTACTCTTGCCTACTTGGGCGCCCTTGGATACATGGGGTGGTATTACCTCTACCTTGCATCGAGTGAAGTATCCGTGAAGGGAAATTTGTTACTGATATGTGGTGAAGAAGAATACATGGTCGATCATCTCGAGTCATTCCGATACCTCGAGGTGGAAGGTGAATTCTTGAGACTCCTGTCAAGCTTTTGAAACAATCCCAGTCATGTCTGTGACTCTCCCGCCACTGAAGTTACACAAGCTTAGCCTAGGATGGCCTCATTGAAAGATGCTCAAGCTGCTGTTGAAGAAGGAGGTAGTGCTACTTGGGGACAGCTCCGATATTCCTTTCAAATCGACAAGGCGGTTTAGGCTTCACCATCAAGGTCGAGAAGATGACATGCATGAGCGTGCGACCAACTTCCTTTCCGCATCGGCCAGTGGAATCCATGCTATAGAAGGCGGCGACGACGACATCGGCAAGTGGATATTCCCAACCGGACAATGGGCTCGGCAATTGGAAGGCGAAGGCGTCATACCAATCTCCTTTAGCAGGGAGTAATTGGTCTTGTTTTTGTTTTGCTTTTCGTATTTTCTATGTTTTGAACAATAAACTCTAAAGCCTAGTGCCTTACCGGGGCATCGTGGCTCGTTTGTGAGGTTATTATCATCATTTGCATATTTTCATTCAATAAAATTGTTGGACTTTTGCATTCAATAGTTGCTTTCTTCTTTTACTTTATCACCCTTCAAAAGCTATGTGTTTCTTACACACCCACGTGATACAACTGCGAATCACTCCGAATCTCGTTGATAACGCTATGTTATTGCTAAATATGACTTGATAATCCGATCTACCAAGCGAAGGCGAAGGTGAGGAAGATTGTGAAGTGCCAGGAGAACTTGCGGACTGCTACAGCAAGAAGCGAGTTATCTGACCACCGAAGAAGCAAGTTGAGGTTGTGAATTTGGGTGATGAAGACAGAAAAGAGATCAAGATAGGAGCGGGTCTTGAGAACAATGTTAAAGAAGGATTGATTCAAATGCTACGAGACTATATTGAGGTTTTTGCTTGGTCCTACGAAGACATGCCGGGTTTGGACATTGATATTGTGGTACACCGATTGCCGACAAAAGAAGGTTTTCTCCCAATAAAGCGAAGGTTAAATGCATCGTCTGAGATGTCAGAGAAAATCAAAGCCGAAGTTATGAAACAGTTCAACGCCGGTTTCTTAGCTGTTACTTCCTATCCACAATGGGTTGCGAATGTGGTTCCTGTGCCTAAGAAGGATGGTAAAGTTCGAATGTGTGTGGATTACAGAGATCTGAACAAAGCGAGTCCGAAAGATGATTTCCCACTTCCTCATATTGATGTTCTGGTCGACAACACCGCTCAACATAAGGTATTCTCCTTCATGGATGGCTTCTCCGGTTACAATTAAATCAAAATGGCTCCTGAAGACTTGGAGAAGACTACTTTCGTTACACAGTGGGGCATTTTTTGCTACAAGGTTATGCCGTTCGGACTGAATAACGCAGGCGCCACTTATCAGGGTGCTATGGTGACATTATTTCATGACATGATTCATCACGAGATAGAGGTCTACGTCGACGACATGATAGCTCGATCCGGTGAAGAAGAACATCTTGATCATTTGCAGAAACTCTTTGACAGATTGAAGAAGTACAGACTAAGACTCAATCCTAACAAGTGCACCTTTGGAGTCAGGTCCGGAAAGCTCCTAGGGTTTGTTGTCAGTGGTAAAGGTATTGAAGTCGATCCCGCCAAGGTTAAAGCGATTCAAGAGATGCCAGCTCCCCGCACCGAGAAGGAAGTCAGAGGTTTCTTGGGCCGATTGAACTACATTGCGATTCATTGCACATCTAGCGCTACTTGTGAGCCAATCTTCAAGTTCTTTGAAGAAAGATCAAGTGGTAGAATGGAGCGGCGATTGCGGATCGCTTTTGACAAAATCAAGGAGTACCTACGAATCCTCTATCCGATGCCGACCACGAAGGAAGACCTCTTATCATGTACTTGCGGTACTAGAGAGCTCAATGGGGTGTGTGTTGGGGCAACATGGAGTGCAGTCGAAAAGAGCATGCAATATACTACCTTAGCAAAAGTTTACCGTGTGAAACAAGATACTCACACTCAAGAAAACTTGCAACGCTTTGGCTTGGGCTGCTCGCCGACTAAGGCGGTATATGTTGACTCACACTACTTTGTTGATTTCAAGATGGATCCGATAAAATACATTTTGAGAAACCAGCTCTCTCGGAAGAATAGCAAGATGGCAAATGATCTTAACCGAATATGACATCGGTACACTTCTCGAGAAAGCAATCAAAGGAAGTGTAGTAGCCGATCATTTGGCTCATCAAGCCGTAGATGACTATCGATCTATGCGATTCAATTTCAGACGAAGATGTTTTACTAATTCTTGATTGTGAAGAACCGAGGCCAGACGAAGGACACGAACAAGGATCCCGATGGACCATGGTCTTTGATGGAGCCTCAAACGCACTTGGCAATGGCATTGGCGCCATCATTACATCCCTACAGGGACACCGCCTTTCACCGCGATTGTGTTTCAATTGCACTAACAACATGGCGAATCTGAGCGTGCATCATGGGTATCAAAGTTGCTATTGACTTAAGAATCAAGTACTTGCAAGTGTATGGAGACTCAGCGTTGGTGATCAGTCATATTAAGGGCGAGTGGGATACGAAGCATCCGAATCTTATTCCGTATCGAGAGCATGTCCTGAGTTTGATCCCCTACTTCGAAGAGATTTCTCATATTCCACGAGAAGAGAATCAGTTGGCAGACGCATTAGCTACTATGTCACCTATGTTCAAGGTCAGATGGGACAACGAGGCTCCCCAGATCATCATTGAGAAGTTTGACGAACGTACTGTTATGAGCTTGATACAGAAGAGAAACCTTGGTACTACAACGTGAAGAGGTATCTTGAGACTCAGGAATATCCCGCAGGGGCATCTGTCAAGGATAAGAAGTTCTTGAGAAGATTTGCATCCAAATTCTTCCTCAACAACGGCATCTTATACAAGCGCAATCACGACTTGTGCTTACTCCGCTGTGTAGACCAGAAAACAGCAATACATATCATGGAAGAGTTACACGAAGGCGCATTTGGTACTCATTCTAGCGGACATACGATGGCTAAGAAAATTTTGAGAACAGGTTACTATTGGTCCACCATGGAAGCTGATTGTCACCACTACGCTCGATCTTGTCACAAATGCCAGATTTATGCAGACAAAGTGCACGTACCTCCAGTATCTCTGAATGTCCTAACAGCTCCTTGGCCTTTTGCAATGTGGGGCATTGATATGATCGGAGAAATCAAGCCCACGGCTTCCAACGGACATCGTTTCATCCTTGTGGCAATTGACTATTTCACCAAGTGGGTAGAAGCAGCCTCGTTTGCATCCGTTGCCAAGAATGTTGTGGCTCGTTTCATCAAGCACAATCTTATATGTCGGTATGGCACTTCTGAAAGGATTATCACGGATAATGGCTCTAATCTCAACAACAAGATGATCACCGAACTCTGCACGCAATTCAAGATCAAGCATCACAACTCTTCTCCGTATCGGCCTAAGATGAATGGCGCAGTGGAAGCCGCCAATAAGAATATCAAGAAGATCATACAGAAGATGACAGTGACTTACAAAGATTGGCATGAGATGTTACCACTTGCTCTTCATGGTTATCGCGTTACAGTACGAACATCAACAGGGGCAACCCCCTTTTCTCTTGTGTACGGTATGGAAGCAGTCCTACCCATCGAGGTTCAGATACCCTCGACCAGAGTCCTCTAGGACGTAGAGTTAGGCGAAGATGATTGGATCCAGACTCGCCTTGACCAGATTAACTTGATTGATGAGAAACGGCTCGCGTCCATCTGCCATGGACAGATCTATCAGAAGCGAATGATTAGAGCATTTAACAAGAAGGTCAAGCACCGAGTCTACCAAGTTGGCGATCTAGTAGTCAAGCGCATCATTCTTCCACAAGGTGATCCCAGGGGCAAATGGACTCCCACCTATGAGGGACCATTTGTAGTCAAGACAGTATTTTCCGGCGGAGCTATGATACTTAGCACCATGGATGGTGAAGACTTCCCACACCCTGTGAACACAGACATAGTCAAAAAATACTACGCATAAAACAGACCCGCTAGGTCGACTGACCTAGGCAAAAATAAGGGCATCCTGGCGAACCAAAAGGGTTCGGGCAAAAGTTAAGGATATATACAAAACATGTACACCCGGCAAGTCGAAAACCGGAAAAGGTGGCTTCGGAAAAAAAGGGTATCCCGGTAGACTGAAAACCCGAAAGGGGCGGTCTAGGCAAAAGTTAGGGATTTAAGCGTACGACTATGTCCCGTCCAGATCACCTGCTCCCAAACTACTATCAGCATTCAAGATTCAAATGGCGAAGATCAATTCATTCACTTTCTACTGACAGCAAGGAGATGAGATAGTTGAAATATATGAGTACTAGCATAGTTGGAACTTAACGAGATTATTTCCGCATAGCTTTTTACTTTCTTTGTGTACAAACTACTTGGCCATACGCCACATTTCAAATAAATACAAGTTTCCTTCTCTTTACAATTTTTGCTATTGTTGTTTGCATAAAGTCCAACGCTTGCTTTGAATGATTATATGCATCTGACAATAAGAATCTATTTCACAAACATGCGAAAAGTGAACATGCAAAAGTAATTACTACAGACTCCAGGAATTGAGATGACGACGAAAGTCACCAAGGTATCCCCCTGCAGAGCATGATCCCCATAGAGATGTCGCTCACAACAAACCTTCCCCAACGGAGTAGAGGAGAATCCCCAAGCAGTGGTTCCACTCAACTTAGCCGGATCACACCCGTCCTTGAGCCATAACATTGCATCCCCAGCCAAGATATTTATCCCCGGCAGATGTCTCTCAACCATTTTTTTTCCCAAGTAGCAGTATCCAGACCTAGAACTTGGTCAGATAGTGCACCGGAGGAAACCTACATTTTTTATCCCCCAGTCAGAGATTCCAACGGGCTCCAGATTCTTCTAACCCGGTCTCCCGACAACTCTCAATCACCCTCCAACGAGATCTACACCCAGGATCCCCGGTAGAGTACCTCCCAGACTCTCCCCAGCAGGGTCTATTTATGAAACTCTCAACAATATCTAGGCCTGAAACTTGGTCAGATAGTGCACCGGAGGAATCAAAGTTATCTTTCTTCTCGGGATCTCCATCCTCAAACAGAAGTCAGAAATCTCCAAGCAGAACATCCGCATCTTCTTCAAGATGGATATGTTTTGAAATACCACAACATCTATCATTCATACATTTCTCATATATGCATATGTCATTCATACACATCGCCATGCATCATTCCTTGCATAAGACTAATCAATATTCTATCAGAATTTCTCTTGTTTTCTCCAAAACAGGTGAAAAATCGCTTCTGACGCAAACAGGTCCAGGATTAAGACCTGAATCCAGACGGGAAAACTATCTGAACGACCACCCTCGTTGTCCTCCGACAACGAATCCAGGATTAATACCCGAAGCTATACGGGAGACCCTATCTGTACGATCACAAGTTATCCTCCGATAATAGGCAGTGGATCAATACCCGATGCACAACAGGGAAGATATCCACATTTTGCCAACTACTATTCCCCTCAGAGTAATCAGCACGAAGATCTACTCTGACTCATTCTTATTATCAAACAGCAACTACAGAGTCTGGTGTATGACTCAGTTGCCTTCGATGGCATCTTAAGCCCATCTCCGACTACTTGTCAACAACTCTCCACTTTCAGAATGCTGCATATTTGGTTAAAAATCAATACAAATCAATAACTTCATTCAAAGATGAGCATGAAGTCTAGCGTACAACTCCCTCCGGATGGCATCGTAAGCCCATCTCCATGCTCCTTCCAGAAACGTCTACAGAGCCTAGCATACGGCTCACTCCCCAGCATCGATCTTTCCAGATTGCATCTTAAGCCCATCCCCGTCAGTTCTCCTATCAACAATCTCGAGTCTAACGTATGACTCATTCCCCAGCGAAGTCTCCAACTTCTCCAAATGGCATCTGTAAGCCCATTCCCGCATCATCAACCAACCGCGAGTGCAAATTTTCAGGTGTACTCGAGTGTTCAATCATCTTCTACCTCCAGGTCACGAAAGGCGAGCACGCCAATCTAACCCTTCCAATACAAGAAGATTGAACAGGGGCAGCTGTCATACCCCAAAATTTTACCTCCATCTTCTCAAGATACTCCATACATCCATGATCAAGGAGTCCTCAAGAGTTGATCAGACAAATCCTCTCCTAGACAATCAACCCAAACTAGGGTTTGGCATTTCTCAAATCAAGATGGACTTCCAACATCTCCAATGGTCTTCATGCCTCCTCATATGCTTCAAAGATTCTCCATGTCAAGTTTCAAGCCTCACAAGTCAAGTTTCCTCAGACAATTGCTCAGATGGTTGAAAATTAGTTGTATTTGGACAAAAAGTCAACTGTGGTCAACATACAGTCAAACTTCATGATTTTTGGCCAACATCCTCATTTTGAAGTTACATTCATCATTTGATCAAGGGTTGATCATGATTCACCAAGAAAACTCAAGATTTGCTCAAAAGTCAAACTTTCTAAATTAGGGTTTCTTAGTGAAAAGTCAACCAAACTTTGACTGATCATAACTTCTTCATACTTTCTCAGAAATTTTTCCACCACCTCTTGTTTTGAAGGAAATTCCATTCCCTACAACTTCATGTCTCACAAGAATGTTCAAAAAATGCTTCATTTGGAAGGTATAGATCAAAACATTACAGGTCCTTTTCAAAGTCAACAAAAAGTCAACTTTTTGTTTTGAAGATGTATTGAGCATGGAAACTCCAATTGAGATGAGACCAAGAACACTCAAAAATGTGGAAAATTGAGCAAGATACACCATTCACAAGTTGGGAAATTTTAAAGAAGTGCACAAAGAGAAATGCTTCTAAATATCAAAATTTTTGCAAATGGGCTTACTTTTTCTTCATCCAAACTTGTTCCTTATGCAATTAGGAATATCCAAGCCCAATGCCACGAATTTTTATTTTATTTTTCTATTTAATTTGTATTTTATTCATTTAAATGCAAATTAAATTCAAAAATAAAGTATAAAATCAAAATTAAATGCAAATTTGATTTTTCTCTCTTCCTTGAGATCCAAGCAACTCAATTAAACCAGCAAATTTCAAAATTTGCTTGGATATGGCAAGATTTGATTGAAAATTGATCAAAAAGATGGAAATTTGATTTGGAACAAAATCAAATATTTTGTGCATTGATTGATGATTGATTCTTTCTCAAATCAGCTCTAATTCCATCTACTATATATATACAACACATACCACACGAATTAGGGTAGAAAAACTGGCTGGAGAAACCCTATTGAAGCTCAAAAAATCCGTGGCATACAAGCAACTAGCAGCCTTGGATTTAGGTCGTTTCAATTGATTCTAAGCACTCACACACATTCCTTGATACCTCCTGAATTGATCCAGACCCTTACATCATCCAAAACCATCAAGAATCAAGAAATCCGAATTCGGTTTGTTCATATATATTTCGAAATCGATTTCTCATATTCATGCATTTTTAACACGATTTGTTGTTGTTTTTGTGATTAGTAGGCAGTTTGCAAGCATTCTGGGCAATTTGATTGCATTTCCATAGCATGAAACACGATATGCCATGATTAGGGTTCTTGATCACGAATTAGGGTTTCTCGTAAACGGAAAAATTGGACCTCGAGACCACTACCATTGCATTCGGAATGATATTTCCAATCGATCCATGGTCTTAGATTTTATTTATATAACTTGTGCATGATTTTTGATTTAGCCAGGGTCGTAGCGTCGAGCCAAGGCCGACGCAGGATTTTCAAAAATTTGAAACGAGGAAGATGAAGTTTGGCGCGGAGACGAGGCAGTCAGGGAGCGACACTTGTTTTTCCTTTACTCGCTCCGGTTTCCAAACAGTGATGCACGCTAGCTCAGTTGGTCAAGGCAAGAGGACTCAAGGTTTGAAGGCAAGGTCACCAGTTCGATCCCTGGCCATGACACTTATTTTTTACAAGTTTGCAAAGTTTCATATTTTCTTATATTTTCTATTTATTTCATTTAATATTTTACATGCAATTTTAATTAATTTCAATATTTTTTCTCATGCATTAAAAAACACCAAAAAATATTTTCCTTTTTGCATTATTTCCAAAAAATGTTTATTTAATTTATAAAATTAAAAAATATTATTTTGCATGCATATTTAATTTTATTCATAATTTATCATTTAAATCACTTTTAATTAGTTTTTAATTGTTAAATTATCTCCAAAAAATCCCAAAAAATTATTTTAGCATATTAATGTTATTTCCAGCATGTCATATTTTTCTCATTCAAAAATTTGCAGTTTTACTAACATTTTCCTCTTATTCGATTCCTCTCGTATTTTCCGATTTCTCATCTTTTCACAGGTTATCCCGTTTCGGACGATTTCTTTTTACTGTTTTCTTTTTCCAATAATGTAATTTCTCATGGGATGTAATAGCTTAATTAGGGTTTTATCTTCCGCATTTTAAATTATGTATCTGCCCCAAAGCCATGTAATAGCGTAGGATTTATCTTTCCGCACTTTACCTTTCCGCATTTTAATTTCCGCACACTATAAACTGCTAGTAATTAGGCGTGTATGGCAAGATAAAATTGAACATAGCCCACTAATTTTCAAGATAACATGAATCTGAATTCAACACACTCTTTCACACATGCACCCCTTAGGGTAATTCTCTCTCGTTGCCTTACGAATTCAAATGGTCATGTCCCTCGAACGTATAGGTATCTTAGCACCGTTGCCTTCCAAACAAATCATCATAGTCCCTTCGATACAAAGATCATAAGACCCACGATGTCGCCTCCGAATACATGATCTTGACCCTCGATTGCCGCCTACGAAAAATGATGATAGTCCCTTCGAATGTGCTAGGATACTTCCTACAAGTTGCCTTCCATGACCATCCGATGTCCCTTCGAATGTCCCGCTTACATCCAACGAATGGAGTTACCTACCAACTAATGGTATGGATAGCGCTATTCTAAAGGAAAGTAAAATAACACAAAAACGACCATTCTGAGTAGGTAATAAGACTTTTAGTTGCTTGCTCTATCAAAATAAATTTCACACCTCACACTTTTGTCAAAGTTCAAACTCTTTTCAAAAAACGAAACATTTCTGAACACTTTGTATACATTCCTACATGAATCATTACAAAGTCAAAGCGAAATGCCTTTTCAAAACATTTTTCAAACACACAGAAAGCACAATTTCAAAGTGATCTAAGAGCAACTAAGAGCCCGTAGATAACTACGGATGGAAAGGGGTGCTAATACCTTCCCTTTTCATAACCTTCTCCCCTTACTCAGAATCTAACGAAGGTCTTTTTCTGTACTTTTTACCTTCCCTTAATTGGATAAAAGAAAAGTCGGTGGCGACTCTTGCTATCCGCACATTTGCGATACAAAAACCTACAAAGTCAGTTCACCGTGGTACACCTTCTAAGTAGTATACTGGATGTCTTATTCGGTCAAGATCATTTGCCATCTTACTATTCTTCCCGAGAGAGTAGGTTTCTCGAATATGTATGATATCGGATCCATCTTAGAGATCAACAAGGTAGTTTGAGTCAACATATATTGTCTTAGTCGGCGAGCAGCACAAGCCAAAGTGCTGCAAGTTTTCTTAAGCTGTGAGTATCTTATTTCACAGTCGGTAAACGTTTTGCTAAGGTAGTATATTGCATACTCTTTTCGACCAGACTCGTCATGTTTCCCCAACACGCACCCCATTGAGTTCTCTAATACTGTTAAGTAGATGATGAGATGTCTTCATTTGACGGGTGGCATCAGGATAAGAGGATTTTGTAGATACTCCTTGATTTTGTCAAAAGTTGTCTGGGAATCATCCTTCCATTCCATTACTTGATCTTTCTTCAGTAACTTGAAGATTGGCTCACAAGTAGCAGTTAGATGTGCAATGAATCTGGCAATGTAGTTTAATTGTCCCAAGAAACCTCTGACAACGAATCCCAGAAGTTTACCGGATCTGACTCCAAAGGTGCACTTGTTAGGATTAAGCCTTAGTCTGTATTTCTTCAGTCTATCAAACAACTTTCGCAAATGATCGAGATGTTCTTCTTCAGTTTGTGATCGAGCTATCATGTCGTCGACGTAGACCTCTATCTCATGATGAGTCATGTCATGAAACAAAGCTACCATGGCACGTTGATATGTGGCGCCAACGTTCTTTAGTCCGAATGGTATGACTTTGTAATAGAATGTGCCCCACTGTGTAACGCAAGTAGTCTTTTCCATGTCTTCGGGAGCCATTTTGATCTGATTATAACCGGAGAAACCGTCCATGAAGGAGAAAACTTTGTGTTGAGAGGTGTTGTCAACTAGGACATCAATATGAGAAAGTGTGAAATCGTCTTTCGGACTTGCTCTGTTCAGTTCTTGGTAGTCCACACACATACGTACTTTTCCATCCTTCTTAGGTACGGGCACCACGTTTGGAACCCACTGTGGATAAGAAGTAACGGCTAGGAAACTAACATTGAACTGTTTCATAACTTCGGCTTTGATTTTCTCGGACATCTCAGGACGCATACGACGAACCTTCTACTTTATAGGGAGAAAACCTTCTTTTGTTGGTAGTTGGTGTACTACAATGTCAATGTCTAAACCTGGCATGTCTTCGTAGGACCAAGCAAAAATCTCGATATAGTCTCGCAGCATCTGAACCAATCTCTTTTTGGCATTTCTCTCAAGACATGCTCCCATCTTGATTTCCTTTTTGTCTTCATCGGTACCTAGATTCACAACCTCGACTGACATCTCGTGTGGCTGTATAACATGTTCTTCCTATTGTAGTAGCCTGACAAGTTCTCCTGGCACTTCACAATCTTCCTCACCTTCGTCTTCGGCTTGGTAGATAAGATTATTGAAGTCATATTTAGCCATAGCATAGTCGTTATCGACGAGATTCGGAGTGAATCTGCAGTGTATCATGTGGGTGTGTGTAAGAACACATAGCTTTTTGAAGGGTGATAAAGTAAAAGAAAGAAAAGAGCACAGTATTTGAATGCAAAAGTCTAATGATTTTATTGAATGAAAATATGCAAATGACAAATAATAACCCTCACAAACGAGCCGTGGTTCCCCGGGCAAGGCACTAGGCTTAAAGTTTATTGTTTGAAACATAGAAAACGAAAAGCATAACAGAAAACGCAATTACTCCTGTCTAAAGGGGATTGGTATGACATCTTCAATCTTCCAATTGTTGAATCCGTCGTCTAGAGTCGGGAGGATCCAATTGATGTCGAAGTTGTCGTTGTCGTCGTCTTCTATAGCTTGGACTCCGCTATTGTTGATGTGGAAAGGAAGTTTGCCGGCACGTTCGCGGTGTTGTAATACAGTGAACTGACTTTGAGATTTTTGTATCGCAAATGTTGCGGATAGAAAGAGTCGCCACTGAATTTTCTTTTATCCAATTAACGGAAGGTGAAAAGAATAGGAAAAGACCTTCGTTAGATTCTGAGTAAGGGAGAAGGTTATGAAAAGAGAAGGTATTAGCACCTCTTTCCATTCGTAGTTATCTATGGGCTCTTAGTTGCTCTTAGATCATTTAAAAAAGTGCTTTCTGTGTGTTTGACAAAAAATTTTTGAAAAGGCATTTCACTTTGACTTTGTAATGATTCATGTAGGAATGTATACAAAGTGTTCCGAAATGTTTTGTTTGAAAAGAGTTTGAACTTTTACAAAAGTGTGTGGTGTGAAAAAAAAGTATTTTGATAGAGCAAGCAACTAAAAGTCTTATTACCTACTCAGAATGGTCGTTTTCGTGTTATTTTACGTTCCTTTAGAATAGTGCTATCCATACCATTAGTTGGTAGGTAACCGTATTCGTTGGATGTAAGGGACATTCGAAGGGACATCGGATGGTCATAGAAGGCAACTTGTAGGAAGTATCCTAGCACATTCGAAGGGACTATCATCACTTTTCGTAGGCGACAATCGAGGTTCAAGATCATGTATTCGTAGGCGACATCGTGGATCTATGATCTTTTTATTGAAGGGACTATGATGATTTGTTTTGAAGGCAACGGTGCTAGGATACCTCTACGTTCGAGGGACTTGACCATTTGTATTCGTAAAGGCAACGAGAGAGAATTACCTTAAGGGGTGCATGTGTGAAAAGAGTGTGTCAAATTCAGATATGTTATCTTGGCATTATGAGTGATCTATGTCCAATTTTATCTTTCCATACATGCCTAATTACTAGCAGTTTATAGGGTGCAGAAAGTAAATTGCGGAAAGTAAAATGCGGAAAGGTAAAGTCCTACGCTATTACATGGCTTTGGGGCAGTTACATAATAGGAGTGCGGAAAGTAAAAGTCCTAATTAAACTATTACATCCCATAGACAGTTACATAATTGAAAAGAAAATGAAAGAAAATTGTCCGAAACGTTACAACCTGTAAGCAGATACATAATCGGAAGATACGAGAAAATTGCATAAGATGAAAAATGTTAGTAAAAACATGATTTTGAATGGAGAAAAATATTTTAAGTTAGTAATGGCAATAAGATGATAAGATAATTTTTTGGTAATTTTCTGAATTTTTTTTGATAATTAAAAGCAATTAAAAGACAAATTAATGATTAATTAGCAATTAAATAAAATATGCATGCAAAAATATCAATTTTAATGTGAAAAATTAAACAAGTATTTTTCTGATTAAAATGCAAAAAGAAAATATTTTTGGTGATTTTTAAATGCATGAGAAAAATATTTGAAGATTAATTAAATTGCATGAAAATATTAAAAATAAGAAAATAGAAAAAAAAAACATGTTAGTTTTCAAAGGTTGTAAAAAAGGAATGGACATGCCAGGATTCGAACCCACGCCCTTTGAGGAAAACACACGCCTTCTTGCCATCTGAGCCAAGCGTGCTTGGTGTTTAGGATCTAAAAACAATTGATTATATACGTAAACGTGTCATGATTTCTTATTTTTCAAACACAGTCAACCGTGTGGGACCCAGGATGCATGGATGGACGAATCAGATTGCATAGAATTGCCACGCACGCTTTGCCGGAGTCAGCCAGGTCAACGACGCCGGAGCCCTAGCTCCGGTCGTCTTCTCCGACCAAACAAATTTTAAAACCTGCAAAATACGAAAAATAAATGGCAAAGGGACACCCTACCCCACTAAATCGACCCTTGCGAATCCAATGGTGGTGTTAGTTTTTCCTGAAAGTGCTTGTACAAGCTGGATCGAAGCAAACAACTCCAAATTCCCTAGCAATGGCAATTCGAAATTTCTGCGTGCAAGCTTACATGTAATGGTTCAAATGCACTCTAATGGATGTCCTGAGTTCAAATATGCAAACGAAAACAGTTAACAACGCATGAATTGTAAAAATCAAAATTGAGAAAAATACCAAATCAGAGCTATGTGTATATCGTGTTCTGGGCAGTCTGGGCTTTTGTATTTATAGAGCAAGAATTGGAAGTAAAAAGAATGAAAAATGATCTCTTCTTCAATGTAAAAATATTCCTCTTTAAATTCAAATCAAATCTTTTCAAAAATTTGATTTTTCTTCCCTTGCATGAGCTAGCACGAATTTGGCAAGTTGTGTGGGCTATCTTGGACCTCAAGCTTGATAAAAAACCAACCCAATTCAAATTATACCTTGTTTCCATATTTTATTTATTTAAATTTGAATTAAATGCTTTTAAATTCAAAAATAAATCAAAAACATAAAAGGAGGTCGTGGAAAGGCATCAAGAGGTCACAGATAATATTATGATCAAGTTTGGATCATAAAATTATAGGCCCATTTGGAAAAAATTGGATTTTGACAAGTATCTCTCTTTGTGCAATTGTTCAAAAATACCCAACTTGTACAAGGTGTATCTTGCTCAATATTCAACATTTTTGAGTGTTCTTGGACTTTTTAGAAAGCTCTAGATGTCCTCTAAACAACCTCATTGGTTTCATCTCAATTGGAGTTTCTATGCTCAATAAAACATCAGTATAAAAAGTTGACTTTTTGTTGACTTTGAAAAGGACCTGTAATGTTTTGATCCATATCTTCAAAATTAAGCATTTTTTGAGCATGCTTGTGAGGCATGAAGTTGTATAGAATTGAATTCTCTTCAAAATGAGAGGTGGTGGAAAACTTTCTGATAAATTATGAGAAAGTTATGCTCAGTCAAAGTTCAGTTGACCTTTCTTTAGGAAACCCTAATTTGGAAAGTTTGACTTTAAAGCAAATCTTGAGTTTTCTTGATGAATCATGATCAACCCTTGATCAAATGATGAATGTGACTTCAAAATGAGGATGTTGACCAAAAGTCATGAAGTTTGACTGTATGTTGACCACAATTGACTTTTTATCCAATACAACTGATTTTCAACTATCTGAGCAATTGTCTGAGGAAACTTGACTTGTGAGGCTTGAAACTTGTCATGGAGATTCTCTGAAGCATATGATGAGGCATGATGACCATTGGAGATGTTGGGAACCACCTTGATCTGAGAATTGCCAAACCCTAGTTTGGGTTGATTGTTTAGGAGAGGGTTTGTCTGGTCAACCCTTGTGAAATCCTTGAGTATGGATGTGTGAAATGTCTTGAGAAGTAGGAGGGCAAATTTTGGTGTATGATAGGTGTATCATCTTCTGACTTTTGATAGTGAAGCCTAAACCATTATTATCAGATTTGAACAAAAAATCGGGGAGCTGACCCTAAATAGTACAATCTCCTTCTTCAACCACAACTTTGGCGTCATTCAGTCAGGCCATCTTCGGTGGAACTCTAGTAACTTCACGAATGACAGGGGATTCAATAGGCATGACTCGTGGAATTTCTTAGAAGGCTTGATAGAGGATTTCGATGCATTCACCTTCCATTTTGATGTATCAGAATGACTGCAGATGGCTTACCATATATTCTTCTTCATCGCATACCATAACAATCTTCCTCTTCACTGGGTACTTCAGCTTCTGATGTAGGGTGGAGGTAACAATTCCTGCCCCATGTATGCAAGGGCGTCCGAGTAGGAAAGATTAAGTTGGACGAATGTCCATGACAAAGAAAGTAGGGTCAAAAGTCTCGAAACCGACTTTAACTGGCAGGATGAGCTCTCCAAGTACTGTTCTTTTCAAACCATCAAAGGCTCTTACAATTATGTCGTTGGGCTTCATGACCACTTCTTCACCATTAAGTCGGTCGAGAGTGCTCTTCGGCAGCACATTCAGAGCAGAACCAGTGTCCACCAATATGTGAGACAGTGTAGTGCCCTTGCATTCAATGGAGATGTGCAAGGCTTTGTTGTGTTTCCTTCCGGCAGGAGTTAAATCGACATCAGAGAAACCTAAACCATTATTAACGGTCAGGCTAACAATACAACCTTCAAATTAATCAACAGTAGTGTCTTGCGGTATGTGAGCATTCTTCAGAAATATTACTAAGGCTTTAGCATGAGCCTTAGAGCACAATAGAAGAGCTAGCATGGATATCTTGGACGGAGTTTTTCCCAACTGTTCCACAATATTGTAGTCGCTCTTCTTGATGATCTTCAAAAATTCCTCCATTTCTTGCTTGGAGGTATTCTCAGCAACTTCCTTTGGTACTTCTGTATGAGCAGGATGAGTTACTGGTTCTTTCCCTCTCGCTTCGGGAACTGGTTCGATAACATGAATGCGAATTGGTGTAGTAGTGTCTTTTAGAGGAGAGATCTCTGGAGGAAATACTCTTCTGGTTCTGGTTACCTTACTTGATCTAGTGATGTTGTCGATGTCAGGATTGGTAGCTTCGACTGCGATGTCTTCAATGGTCAAAGGTTCTTGTTTGACTCCATGACAGTAAAATTTGGCTCCATAATTCCAAGGTATAGCTCTATCAGAGGAATATGGAATTGTTCTGGGAGAGTTAATAATGAGAGGTGCCACTCTAGGCACAGGATCTACAATGGTGATCCTTATTGTGTTCACATCAACATAATCTTCTGGGTAATCGTCTCCTCATCCGGTTGCCTTGATGCTTTCGATTGGAATCTTGTAACTTTCGGGAGCAGTATATTTCACCATAAAATCATGCTTTCCACTTGGCTGCCCCAAGGTATCCCAGACTTCTGGTACGGCTTCGCTTATGTCTTCGATCTTCAGATTCTTAGAAATGTCTTCACACAGATTCTCCACAGTTGGTGGTTTCAGAAATAGCACTTCTCGGTTGTCTATCATGCGTTGAATACACCTCTTCAACTTAGCACATCCATCAGATTTAGATGCAAACCAACGACAGTCATAAGGGCATCCTGGAAATACACCGGCTTGTAGCAAATCTTTCTTAACAGCATTAGAGGAATAGTCAGCTTGTTCACGTCATAAACATAGGAGTCATTGTCAATAGTATTGGAACTTTTACCATTGTCGGGCATTGATGCATTGATCACATTCGGAGTCTCGACAGGAGGGTCAAATTCAATTTCCCTTGCTTCAATCATGTCTTGAATCTTGTTCTTCAGAGCCCAACAGTTGTTGGTGGCGTGCCCTGGGCTTTTGGAGTGGTATGCACACCTTGCATTAGGATTGTACTTTGGAGAAGAAGTATTGACGTGTTGAGGAGGATCCCTCAAAGTAATCAGCTCTGCTTTCAACATGTGTTGTAATGCTTGAGACAACGGCATGTTGATCTTCGTAAACTATCTTCGTGGTGCGTTCTGGCTATGTGTGTTGTCTCGTTGAGGTTGTGCTGGTGTAGGATTGGAGATCACGACTTCCCCCACAGATTGAGCGTGATCAGTTTTGTCACGGCTCTTTTGACAATACACATCATTGGCTTTTTTCTTACCACCAGCAGATCTCTTTGCAGCATTTGAAGATGACTCTAATTGAATCTTTCCGCTCTTGATTCCAGCTTCGATACCTTCGCTTGTCAATATCAGCTCGATGAATTCGGCTGAAGTGTTTCAAATCAGATGATTGAAGAATGGGCCTGTTAGTGTTCCCATAAAAATTTCAACCAACTCCCTATTAGACAAAGGGGGTTGAACTCTGCCTGCTAGATCTCTCCATTTCTGGGCATACTCTTTGAACTTCTAGTCACGACCCATAAACATGTTCTGTAGTTGCATGTGGGTAGGTGCTAATTCAGCATTGTACTGGTATTCCTTGTAGAAAGCATCTACTAAGTCATTCCAAGTATGAATGTGGGTACTCTCTAGCTGATAATACCACTCCAACTGAGTTCCAGATAAACTCTCTTGAAAGAAATGGATCCACAATTTCCTGTCTTCAGTATGAGGATGGATCTTCTGAACATAGGACTTAAGATGCAGCTTTGGGCAAGAAATGCCATCATACTTGGAAAAGGTAAGGAACTTTGAACTTGCGGGGAATTACCACACCAGGTACAAGACTCAGATCATCAAAATTAAGCCCTGACATTTTCAGATTTTCCACGGCATTCAGACGGTCTTCAAGTTGCTTGTACTTTTCGTTGTCGGGAGGATACTGCTCGCTCACATAGTCTTCCTCTTCATTTTCGGATTTATGATGTCTTCCTTCGTTGTTCTTGATACTCCCTTCAGTTTCACCGCTCTTGTCTTAGAGTTCGAATTGTCTGACCACCCTAGTTGGACCCTTGTGATTTCTTCCCATGTTGAGAATACCAATGGTCTTCTTCTTCCTGGTGATGAGATTCTTCAGATATTTCTGGCCTTGGGCCAAATTGGTGAACATCTCCTGGAATTGAGCATTTTGAGCTTGGAGATCTTTGACAGTTTGTTCAAGAGCCATTTCTGCTGAAATAAACAACGAGAGAATAAGAAAACTGGTCTTCAACGTACCTATTATGAAATGTTATGCCATGATATGCGATGTTATGCAATGCATCGCATAACATCGCATATCATGGCATAACATTTCATAACAGGTACATTGAATATCGATTTTCTTATTCTCTCGCTATTTATTTCAGTCGAAATGGCTCTGGAATAGACTTTCAAATATCTCCAGGCTGAAAATGCCAAATTTCAGCAGATGTTCGCCAATTTGGCCCAAGGCCAGAAAGATTTGAAGAATCCCATCACCAGGAAGAAGAAGACCATTGGTATTCTCAACATGGGAAGAAATCACAAGGGTCCAGGTGGTCGACAATTTGTTCTCGGTGATGTGAGTATCAAGAACAACGAAGGAAGCCATCATGTCCGAGAAATGAAGACTAGCTATCCTCCCGACAACGAAAAGTACAAGCAACTTGAAGACCATCCGAATGGCTCTGAAAATGTCGTGGCTTAATTTTGATGATCCGAGTCTTGTACTGTGTCCCGCGTTCAAAGTTCTACTTTGCCAAGTATGATGGCATCTCTGCCCGCTTCATCAAGTCCTATGCTCGAAGATCCATCCTCATCTTGAAGACAGTTATGGATCCATTTCTTTTAAGAGAGTTTATCCGAACTCGCTTGAGTGGTATTATCGACGAGAGTACCCACATTCATACTTGAATGACTTAGGCTTTCTAAATACGATACAATCCAATTGGCACCTACCCGCAAGCAACTATAGAGCATGTCTATGGGTCGTGACGAGAAGTTCAAAGAGTATACCCAGAAATGGAGAGATTTTGCAGGTAGAGTTCAACCACCCTTATCTAATAGGGAATTGATTGATATGTTCATGGGAACACTGACAGGCCCATTTTTCAATCATCTAATTGGCAACTCTTCAGCTAGCTTCACCGAGCTGATACTGACAGGCGAACATATTGAAGCAGGCTTTTTGGTGGTAAGAAAGAAGTCAACGCCGTGTATGGTCAGAAGAGTCGTGACAAAACTGATCACACTCAATCGGTGGGGCAGTCCTGATCTCCAATCCCGCGCCAGCGCAACCTGAACAAAATAACGCGCGTAGCCAGAATGCGCCAAGAAGACAATTTACAAAGATCAACATGTCGTTATCTCAAGCACTACAACACATGTTGAAAGTAGAGCTCATTACTTTGAGGGATCCTCCTTAATACGTCAACACTTCCTCTCGAAAGTATAATCCTAATGCAAGGTGTGCATACCACTCCAACAGCCCAGGGCACGGCACCAGCAACTGTTGGGCCTTGAAGAACAAGATTCTAGACATGATTGAAGCAAGGGAAATTGAATTCGACCCTCCCGTCAAAACTCCGAATATGATCAACGCACCAATGCCTGACCATGGAAAAAGTGCCAATGCTATTGACAATGACTCCTATGTTTATGATGTGAACAAGCTGACTATTCCTCTGATGACTATCAAGAAAAAATTGCTGCAAGCCGCTGTATCTCCAGGGTGCTCGGACGACTGTCGTTGGTGTGCAATTGAATCTGACGGATGTGTTTGGTTGAAGAGGCGTATTCAACGCATGATGGACAACCGAGAAGCGTTATTTCTGAAACCTCCATCTTTGGAGAATTTGTGTGAAGATGTTGCTAAAAATATGAAAATTGAAGATGCATGCAAAGCCATACCAGAACTCCGGGATACCTTGGGGAAGCCAAGTGGAAAGTTTGATTTCATGGTTAAATATACCGCTCCTGAAAGTTACAAGATTCCAATCGAAGACATCAAGGCAACCGGATGGGGAGACGATTACCCAGAAGAGTATGCTGATATGAACACAATAAGGATCACCTCTACCGATCCTGCGCCTAGAGTGGCACCCTTGATTATTACCTCCCCCAGACTAATACCATATTCATCTAACAAAGCTATACCTTGGAATTATGGAGCCGAAGTTTACTATCATGGCGTCAAGCAAGAACCTTTGACCATTGAAGACATTTCAGTTGAAGCTACCAATCCTGACATCGACAACATCACCGGAACAAGCAAGGTAACCAAAAATGGAAGAGTATTTTCCCTATAGATCTATCCTCTAAAAGACACTACTACACCAATTCGCATTCCTGCTATCGAACCAATTCCCGAAGCTAGAGGGAAAGAAAAAGTAATTCATCCTACTTAGACAGAAGTACCAAAGGAAGTTACTATGGATACCTTCAAGCAAGAAATGGAGAAAATTCTGAAGATCATCAAGAAGAGCGACTACAATGTTGTGGAACAGTTGGGACAAACTTCGTCCAAGATATCCATGCTAGCTCTGTTATTGTGCTCTGAGGCTCATGCTAAAGCCTTAGTAAAGTTTCTGAAGAATGCTCACATACCGCAAGACACTACTGCTGATCAATTCGAAGGTTGTATTGCTAGCCTGACCGCCAATAATGGTTTAGGTTTCTCTGGTGCTGATTTAACTCCTGCTAGGAGGAAACACAACAAAGCCTTGCACATCTCCATTGAATGCAAGGGCACTACATTATCTCATGTATTGGTGGATATTGGTACTGCTCTGAATGTTCTGCCGAAGAGCGCTCTCGACCGACATAATGCTGAAGAAGTGGTCATGAAGCCCAGTGACATAATCGTAAGAGCTTTTGATGGTTCTAAAAGAATAGTACTTAGAGAGCTCAACCTGCCAGTTAAAGTCGGTTCCTATACTTTTGACTCTACTTTCTTTGTCATGGACATTCGTCCAGCTTATTCTTGCCTACTCGGACGCCCTTGGATACATGGGGCAGGCGCTGTCACCTCTACCCTACATAATAAGTAGAAGTACCCAATGAAGGGGAAGATTGTTACAGTATGCGGTGAAGAATATATAGTAAGGCATATGCAGTCATTCCGATACATCGAAAAGGAAGGTGAATTCATCAAAACCCTCTATCAAGATTTTGAATAAATTCCACGAGTCATGCCTGTTGACTCTCCTGTCACTCCTGAAGTTACTAGAGTTCCACCGAAGATGGCCTCACTGAAAGACGCCAAAGCTATGGTTGAAGAAGGAGGTTGTACTATTTGGGGTCAGCTCCCCGATTTTCCATTAATATCTGACAAGACTGATTTAGGCTTCGCTATCAAAGGTTAGAAGATGATAAGACGCAAAGGTATCAGCAAACTTCCTTTCGACATCAACAAAAGCGGAGTCCATTCTATAGAAGACGACGATGGCGACTTCGACATCAACAATTGGATCTTCCCAACTCCAGACGACGGACTCAACAATTGGAAGACTGAAGATGTCATACCAATCTTCTTTAGACAGGAGTAATTTCTTTTTCTGCTTTTATGCTTTCGAACATTAAACTTTAAGCATAGTGCCTTACCCGGGGCACCACAGCTCGTTTGTGAGGGTTATTATTTTTCATTCGCATATTTTCATTCAACAAATCATTGGGCTTTTGCATTCAAATATTTTTCTCTTGGTCTTTCTTTTTACTTTATCACCCTTTCAAAAAGCTACGTATTCTTACACACACCCACATAATACACTGCAGATTCACTCAGAATCTCATCAATAACGACGCTGTTATTGCTAAATATGACTTCGATAATCCGATCTACCAAGCCGAAGACGAAGGTGGGGAAGATTGTGAAGTTCCAGGAGAACTTTCCAGGCTACTACAATAGGAAGAACATGTTATACAACCACACGAGGAGCCAGTCGAGGTTATGAATCTAGGTACTAACGAAGACAAAAAGGAAATCAAGATAGGAGCAGGTCTTGAGAGTAATGTCAAAGAGAGATTGGTCCAGATGCTGCAAAACTATATCGAGCTTTTTTCTTTGTCCTACAAAGACATAACAGGTATAGACATTGACATTGTGGTACATCGACTACTGACGAAAGAAGGTTTTCTCCCTGTGAAGCAGAAGGTTTGTTGTATGCATCCTGATATGTATGAGAAAATCAAAGCCGAAGTTATGAAACAGTTCAATGCTTGTTTCCTAGTCGTTACTTCTTATCCACATTGAGTTGCGAACGTGGTGCTCATACCTAAGAATGATGGTAAAGTACTTATGTGTGTGGACTACCGAGATCTGAACAAAGCAAGTCCAAAAGACGATTTCCCACTTCCACATATTGATGTCCTGGTTGATAACACCGCTCAACACAAGGTTTTCTCCTTCATGGATGGTTTCTCCGGTTAAAAGTAGATCAAAATGGCTCCCAAACCCTCTCCTAGACAATCAACCCAAACTAGGGTTTGGCTATCCTCAGATCCAGATGGACTTCCAACATCTCCAGTGATCATCATGCCTCCTCATATGCTTCAAAGAAACTCCATGTCAAGTTTCAAGCCTTACAAGTCAAGTTTCCTCAGACAATTGCTCAGATGGATGAAAATCAATTGTATTGGACAAAAGGTCAACTGTGGTCAACATACAGTAAAACTTCATGATTTTTGGTCAACATCCTCATTTTGAAGTCACATTCATCATTTGATAAAGGGTTGATCATGATTCATCTAGAAAACTCAAGATTTGCTCAAAAGTCAAACTTTCCAAATTAGGGTGTCCTAAAGAAAAGTCAACTGAACTTTGACTGAGCATAACTTTCTCATACTTTATCAAAAAAATTTCCACCACCTCTCATTTTGAAGGAAATTCAATTCTCTACAACTTCATGTCTCACAAGCACGGTCAGAAAATGCTTCATTTTGAAGATATGGATCAAAACATTACAGGTCCTTTTCAAAGTCAACAAAAAGTCAACTTTTGTAATGAAGTTTTATTGAGCATGGAAACTCCAATTGAGATGAAACCAAAGAGTTTGTTTAGAGGACACTTATAGCTTTCTAAAAAGTCCAATAACATTCAAATATATGGAAAATTGAGCAAAATACACCTTGCACAAGTTGGGCATTTTTGGACAATTGCACAAAGAGATATACTTGTCAAAATCCAATTTTTTCCAAATAGGCCTATAATTTTATGATCCAAACTTGATCATAATATTATCCATGACCTCTTGATGCCTTGCCACGACCTCCTTTTATTTTTTTGATTTATTTTTGAATTTAAAACCATTTAATTCAAATTTAAATTAAATAAAATATGGAAATAAGGTATAATTTCAATTGGGTTGGATTTTTATCAAGCTTGAGGTCCAAGATAGCCCACACAACTTGCCAATTTCGTGCTAGCTCATGCATGGGAAGAAAAATCAAATTTTGAAAGATTTGATTTTATTGAAAAGAGAAAATATTTTTGCATTGAAGAAGAGATCTTTTTTCATTCTTTTTGCTTCCAATTCTTGCTCTATAAATACCCAACACATGGACAAAGACAAAGGACGAAACCCTAGCCCTTGCAAGCAATCCTTATTTTCAAAAAAATTCTTCAAAGTTGGCAAATTCGATTTTCAATTTCCAGCCAATTCCAAGGGGTTTTCAAGCATTCAAGCGTGTTCCTTGATATCCCAGCAAGCATTCCCAGCCTTTACACAAAGCCAAGACTACCCAGAACACGATATACACCTTGCTCCGATTTGGTATTTTCTAAAATTTCGATTTGTATGATTCGTGCGTTGCTAACTGTTTTTGCTTGCATATTTGAACTCAGGACATCCATTAGAATGCATTTGAATCATGACATGTAAGCTTGCACGTCCAGAACTCGTGTTGCCATTGTTAGGGTTCAAAAACTGGAAAGCTTCGAGCCGGCTTGTACAATTGTTTTCAGGCAAAACTAATACCACCATTGAACTCGCCATGGTCGATTTAGGGGGGTAGGGTATCCCTTTGCCATTTATTTTTCTTATTTTGCAGGTTTGAGAATTATAGCCATCGGAGAAGACGATCGGAGCAAGGGCTCCAGCGTTGTTGACGTGCGTTGACTCCGGCGAGGCTGGCGTGGCATCATGGAGCAATCCGATTCGTTCATTCATAAACCACTGGGGCCCGCGGCTGATTGTGCGTTGAAATCCCAAAATCAGGACACGTTTTCCTTGATAATACTTTATTTCCAGTTGCCAAACACCAAATGCAGTTTGGCTCAGTGGTGAAGGCAAGCAGGCGTGTGTTTTCACCAGATGGTCCCTGGTTCGATTCCTGGCAAGACCATTCCTTTTTACAGACTTTGAAAACTAACATGTTTTTTCTATTTTCTTATTTTTTTTAAATATTTTCATGCATTTTAATTAATCTTTAAATATTTTTATCATGCATTTAAAAAACACAAAAAATATTTTCTTTTTGCATTATTATCAGAAAAATGTTTATTTAATTTTTAATATTAAAATTAACATTTTTGCATGCATATTTTATTTAATTACTAATTAATCATTAATTTGACTTTTAATTGTTTTTAATTATCGAAATCGATTCCGAAAATTACCAAAAAATTACCTTATCATCTTATTGTCATTACTAACATAAAACTTTTTTCCTCATTCAAAAATCATGTTTTTACTAACATTTTTCCTCTTATGCAATTTTCTCGTATTTTCCGATTATGTATGTGTTCACAGGTTGTAGCGTTTCGGACAATTTTCTTTCGTTTTCTTTTCAATTATGTAACTGCCCATGGGATGTAATAATTTAATTAGGAATTTTACTTTCCGCACTCCTATTATGTAACTGCCCCAAGGCCATGTAATAGCGTAGGACTTTATCTTTCCGCACTTTACTTTTCCGCAATTTACTTTCTGCACCCTATAAACTGCTAGTAATTAGGCGTGTATGGAAAGATAAAAATTAGACATAGATCACTCATAATACCAAGATAACATATCTGAATTTGACACACTCTTTTCACACATGCTCCCCTTAGGGTAGTTCACTCTCGTTGCCTTACGAATACAAATGGTCAAGTCCCTCGAACGTAGAGGTATCCTAGCACCGTTGCCTTCAAAACATATCATCATAGTCCCTTCGATACAAAGATCATAGACCCACGATGTCGCCTACGAATACATGATCTTGACCCTCGATTGTCGCCTACGAAAAATGATGATAGTCCCTTCGAATGTGCTAGGATACTTCCTACAAGTTGCCTTCTATGACCATACGATGTCCCTTCGAATGTCCCTTCTACATCCAACGAATAGGATTACCTACCAATCAATGGTACGGATAGCGCTATTCTAAAGGAACGTAAAACAACATGAAAACGACCATTCTGAGTAGGTAGTAAGACTTTTAGTTGCTTGCTCTATCAAAATACTTTTCACACCAGACACTTTTGTCAAAGTTCAAACTCTTTTCAAAACAAAACATTTCCGAACACTTTGTATAGATTCCTACATGAATCATTACAAAGACAAAGCGAGATGCCTTTTCAAAACACTTTTTTGTCAAACACACAGAAAGCACAATTTTAAAGTGATCTGAGAGCAACTAAGAGCCCGTAGATAACTACGGATAGAAAGGGGTGCTAATACCTTCCCTTTTCATAACCTTCTCCCTTACTCAGAATCTAACGAAGGTCTTTTCCTGTTCTTTTCACCTTCCCTTAATTGGATAAAAGAAAAGTCGGTGGCGACTCTTGCTATCCACACATTTGCGATACAAAATCTCAAAGTCGGTTCACCGTACATGTAATGGCGAATCATTGGGAGACACCCTAAAGAGAGAATGCCTTAGGGATTTCTAGATCACTTTTACTGTTTTTTGTTTGACTTGCTTGCTTTATCTTTAAGGGTTTCTTGGGTATTATATATTTGTGGGGGATCCTACACCCGGATCCAGGTTTCCTTTAGGTAAGTAGCAATAGATCGTCGCGACCGTTAGGCTACGTTAGTGCGACACTTTGGATGTCCTGATACTCTTCATTCCCAAGTTGAGGATAGTATTTGGCTTCTGCGTGGTGTCATCAGCACTAACTAAACTTTTAGAACCTTAATTGACCCATCTTGGCCATTAGAAGGTACTGAGATGGTCGACTTTGGTATAGATCGAGGTTGGCTGATACTCGATGCTACGCTCATTAAGATCATACTTTTGGGATATTTTCGGTCGACCAGTTGGTAGTCATATTGAAATAAACGCCTACGAGAAAGATCAATGATATGAGATTCCTAGAAACCGGTTACTATTATAGGACAGGATGAACCAACTCAAACTTTTGGTAGGGTAAACACATATACCTCATGCAAGCCTTAAACCTAGGGCTATTGTGTGAATTGTTTGTGCTTGCTAAACATGACATCATGACATCATCACATTGCATATCATTTCTAACTATTTCAAGGACCTAGGGATTTATCTTTGCTCTGTTTTGTAGGTATTATGGCTTCTAGAAAGACTATCTGAATCAAATTCCTGACCATGCTCAGTTCATCAAAAGACATGGTTATCTGCTTGACTTGATTATCTCCGGTTTTGAAGAAGATATGATGCACGTCTTATTCCAATTCTTCGATCCGAAACACCATTGCTTTGCATTCCTAGATTATCAGTTAGTTCCTACCTTGGAAGAGTTCTCTAAGCTACTTGGGATACCTATTCTTGACCAAATGCCATTCACCGGTTTAGAAAAGGTTCCTAAGTACGAAGACATCGCATCAGCGTTACATCTAAGTGTATCACGTTAAAAGGTGACGCGCCTGAGAATGCGAACGTGAGTTCGGATCTTCTGGTACGCAACGATTTAAATCTTTTGATTTGTTTATAAAGATGCCGCGAGCATCAAGCTTTATTATTTTCAACACAAGAAAGATGATTTGATGATTATGAAAAAGGGGAAAGCTGAAATACCCTCAATTGATATTGATATGCGTAACGACTAGCGCAAACTAGACATAACGCATTGGGGAGATTCTGAGTAAGGGGGATTGGTATATAAAGGGAATAGATGGAGCACCCTAAATATATGTAGTTATCTGACTTTATATATGAATATGTTTGATATGTTGTGTGTTTTTAATTGCTATTTCTATGATTGGGAAAGTTTCTCCTTTGGATTTTAAGAAACAGAGATTATGTGGGATTCTAGGTTTTGTTATTATTGTGCTCGCAAAGATCGTGGATCTTACGCATACATATCCTAGTGGGAATCAGAGCATTTGTAGCTCGGATCTACAAGGTTCTATGGTTTGTTTGGTCTGAGGGAGATAGAAATTTGCTCGGCAAGGATGAGACCTTGTGCCTACGTATTCTCAAAAGGATGTTGAGAAAGTCAGAGCAATCGTAGTTCCCACTTATGCTAGTGGAAAGCAACGGGATGTTAGTAAGAGACAGACAAATGTCATCTTAATGAAAAATGTATCTAATCTATTTCATCACATACATTTTGAAAAGTTTGATTGATTAAAATCTTTCATCGTAAGTATTAGGTGTTTTGCTTGAGTGTACAAGCGTTACCACTTACATGTTTAAGAAAGATGTTTGAAAAAGATGATTGAATCTTTTAACTGTAAGTATTGGGTGTTTTGCTTGAGTGTACAAGCGTTACCACTTACTGTTAATAGATGTTTTTGTTTGAAAAGAGTTTAAAAAGTTTGAAAAGTTTTTGATTGTATGTGATGTAATGGATGAGATACTTCTTCCATAGAGATGATAGATGTCTAAATCTCAAAGGAGAAATTGATTGGATTAAAGGGATGCTTTTAAGAAGCCCATGGGTCCTTGTATTGTTAGCCCAAGAGGAGGCATTCCGAGGGTCATCGAGGGTCCTTGTATGAAGCTCAAGAGGAAGCTATAGGGTATGGCTGGCTTTGGCTTGAAAGGGATTTCACCGAGAAATCATCCTTTTCTGAATAAGAGCAATTTCACCGGGAAATTTTACTCATTGGGGAATTTGAAAGTGATTTCACCGGGAAACCATCCTTTCAGGGTTCTATCTTAGCGCGGGTGATTCTTTGTATTGGAAGCCCAGGCTGTTAAGAGATTTCTGTCTCTTTCATTGTATGATGCCCAAGAGGCTAAACTCAATGAGGAGTTCTTTTGAACGAAGCCCAAGAGGAGGCGACTCAGCAGGGGTGTGTCTTATCTGAAGCCTAGCGGAGGCTAACTCTGTGGGAGAGTTTCTTTGTATAAAGCCCAAGAGAAGGCTGACCCATGCTGGGGATAAGTTATCTTGTATGAAGCCCAAGCGGAGGCTAAACTCAACTGGTGATGAGTTGTCTTGTATGAAGCCCAAGCGGAGGCTATACTGTGGGGAACCTATTGATTAGTCTAATTGTTATGTTATTATTAGACGGTTGTATAAACAGGTGTGTGTGTGTGATATGTATTCACAGGAGTTTATGAAGGAAATATAAACAATGCATGATGTTTATTTACAGCAGTTTATGAAATATAAACAAGTGTTTGTGAAACGAGCGTTTAAAAGCAGTAACTTGATTATTTACAAGTTTGAACTGTGTACAAGGAAATGAATATGTACACGAACGAGTTTTTATGTACAGACAAAGATGGATGTACATAGGAGGGTTGGGACTTACACTGTAAGAGAGGCCCATTGATTTGAAAGTAGTTTCACAGGGAATAATGCTCCTTTCAATACCAATGGTATTCAGTGTACAGATGAAACAGAAATGATTGATCAAAGTTTATCTGTAAAAAGTATTTTCAAAAGAAAGAGTATCTGTATTATATACAGATAAAAAGTTTTGAAAAAGAAGTATCTGTGTTATGTACAGATAAAAATTTTGTTTAAAAAGAAGTATCTGTGTTATGTACAGATAAAAGATTTTGAAAAAGAAGTATCTGTGTTATATACAGATAAAAAGTTTGTTTTAAAAAAATGTTTGACAAAAGTTTGATATGTACAAGGAAATATTATGTACATAAAAGAATGTTATGGGACTTACACCGTGATGGAGGCCCATTGGTTTGAAAGTTTTACTCGGAGAATTCTTCCTTTAAAACCAATGGATTCGGCGTATAGACAAACGAATGAAAACAAATGAAAGAAATTTGTTTATGTTTGAATATTGACAAAGATGTTTTGAATATGTACAAATAAAACTAAATATGTACATAAAGGATTGGGACTTACACCATAAGGGAGGCCCATGATCGATCGAGAAATTTGAGAAGAAACGAATCCAGTTTTATCGTTTTAAATCGGATTGATCATGGTAAAAGATGCAAGTTTGATGAAATGTTTTGAAATGTGAGGTTCATTTATGAAAAGTTTTGAAAAAAATCGGAAGTCGAAAACTTGAAAAATTCACCTTTTAAGGAGGTTTGAAAAGTGTTCGGAACGTCATTTTCGGCTCGATTAAAAATTAATCAGATGAAAATATTTTTGGATTTTTTTGACATAATCATAAAATATATGTATTAAATGACAAGTGTGCAATAAATCATCTCAAAATGAGAAGTTTTGATTGGTTAAAAAAATTGTTGAAGTTTGATAAAAAAAAACATGAAAATATTGAAGTTTTGTAAAAAAAGAATGAAAAAATGGTCTTGCTGGGTTTTGAACCCATGACCTTTGGGTGGGGCACGTGTCACAAAGAACTAAGAGCAAGCCAGGAACCACTAGGCCAACGCGTTTGAATGTGTTAGTGGATTAAAACACGCGTTGATATAATATTGGTTAATTTGAATTTTTAAAACTGAAGAACACCAAGAACACGCGCGTATTCTGGGTTCATGGTTTTTGATTTTCAGAACCTTTGATCCAAGCTATCTCCCTCGTTTCTCAATGGAATTGGACGATGTAAACATCAAAGTCACTCGTTTTTTCCTCACGAACATGATGGCATATGTTAATTTCATTTATTTTCAGTTAATCACGTTTTGATTTCGGAAACTCGAAGAACCCTAGAAACTGATTTTTCAAATTAAATGATGTATTGTTCATGATTGTTTGATTTTATTGAGGGTTAAGAATCGTTTTTAGTGCAGAAAGAGAATGGCCAAGAGCTTTTCTCAATTGGTGCAAGGAATATGGAGTTTGAAGTTCGTGTTCTAACCTGGAAAAGTTGAGATCGAATTCTGTTCTAGAGCACTTCCAGTTGTTATTTCTTGATCTTTAGAGCACCAACGGCATGTAGGGATCGTGTATGAATGGTCTGCACCTCATGGAATTGCTTGGATTGTTCTATAGAAGTCGACCTGCATCAATGAAAAACAGAAACTGGAAATCGATGTAAATCGTGTTACAGGTTATAACCAATGGTCTGGATCACTCATATGATGTATGGTGATGATGTTTGAATGATCATAACATGGTTTGATCCAGCAAAAATCCAAATTCGAAAGCTTAGGCAGTTTTGAAGTTTTGAAAAATTGAAAAGTGAAAACTGATTTTCTCTTGCTTTTAGTTTGATTTTAAGTTATGAACAAGTTACATGTTGGTACTGAAACATGTTAGACACCAAGATTTACCATGTTTTTAACTCAAACTAAAAAATGCTATGTTTCTCAACTTTGCACTAATTGCTTGATTTTCAAGAAAGTGAAAGAAAGCATGGATTTTGTGAAGTTTCTTGGTGTTGATTTAAGCTTGAATTGAGAGCTATTTATAGGCAAGAGTTCTGAAAATGTTAGGCAAGGAAGTACAAGCCATTTGGTGAATCAAAGCTTGCTTAAGGGGCAAGATTGTCCTTTGGCTTTTGAAAAGGAAGGTTCCTTTTTTTACCATGTGCAAAATTATTCAACTTGATCCAATCTTCAATCATCACTTTTCACTGATGTTTATCAGTTTGATGAGTCATTTTGGCAAGGTGGCAAGTGGTTAAAATGAGAAAATCACAAAATGACCTATAATTGAAGTTTTGAACTTTGAAAAATCAAGTTTCATGGACCCTTTTGTTTCAATTTCAAAGACATAGCTAGCCTCCATGGATTTTGGAGTTCTTGGACATTTTGGAAAGATTTTTCCATGATCTACAACTTTCATGTTTTGAGTTTTTTCAAATTCCAATTGGAACTAGGTGAAAAAATGGCTTGAAGTTTGGAAAAAATGTGAAATTTCAACACTTAGAAATTTTTTTAAGTTATAGAAATTTTGACTTTTTGTTGACTTTTCCAAATTCTTTGATTTTTTATGATCATGATGGATCATTTGAAGTATTTTGATGATTGAAAAAGTTTTGTCTCGAAAAATTTGACCAAAAGTCAAAGTTTGACTTTCCTGTGCAGATGAAATTTCATCGACGTTTACGAAATTGGTGATGAATTACGAACCTCGTGATGTTTTGAATCCAGAAATTAGGTCAAGATGTTGTATCTAAGATATAATGACCAATCTCTATCCAAAAAAGTCAATTACTGCTCAAAAAATCAGAGAATTCTCTTGCACGATCAAAACCCTAATTGGTCGATCCTCGATTCATCTGTGAGAAAATTTGATATCTGAGGATTGAAAGCTGATGATTTGATCAAGATAGATCAAATGGAGTGAGAAAATCTCAAACCCTAATTGGTTGGCTCAAGAATCAGATGAAAATCTGATGCAACCCTAATTTTGACCTGTGAATGCTATACCCGATTACCTTCTGTCAGCTTGACAATGTTTAAGGTAAGTGGAAATGATATTACTAATTATCAGCCTTGTGATATAGTATGGTAATGAATTCTGAAGATGCTACCAATTATCAGCAAAGTGATAACTATAACAAGGTAAATCTTGAGAAATGAGTTGTTGCGTATTCAGCTTTGTGAATAACAGACAGTGTTCTATCCAGGAATGAACTGGAGAGAAAGAAGTTAATCAAGACATTGTTCCCAACGAGGGATAATCTCAACTGGTGAATATGATAGAGAGAAGAAAATGCATTTCTCTGTTTGGGGACTTTGCCCGCGAAAAAGGAAGACATATCCTTTCTGTTTGGGAATACTCCGTTGGGGAAACAAAGAAAAAGTATCTTTTCTGTTTGGAGATATTCTGCTGGGGATATGATATACTCGTATGAGTATATATATAACCAGTGATTTGGAAGCAAACATTTTGAGAGATGCAAAAAATGCAATGAATGATGCTATTACGTATGAATGTCATGAATGTTATATGCATGCTAACAATACTTGACAAAAACACTTAAAGGGATATTTGAGAAAAGGACTGCGTCGCAGTTCGAACAAATACTTGGTGAAAATTGCAGCAATGGTGCAGATATTCACTAATGAAGAATTTGAGTTGCATGGTTTACACTTTCCGAGAAAGGTATTTCATTGGCAACTTGGTCGGGGATTCTTTTTTGATAAGAATACCGTCCTTTGATGATTTCTGATGAGGAGAAGACTGCTGTAGCAGTTGGCGACTCCACTGGGGATCGAAACATTCTTGGAGAAACGGTTGAAGTTATTTCCGTGTTCATAGTTTCAAAGGAGAATTTTGCTTTTGTTTCAAAATTTTGAAGTAAAAATTCATTTAAAACATTTTAGTTTCAAAAAGTGATTTTCACAATAAAAGCGTTATTTTGCAAAACAGAATAAAGTAGGAATTGCAAACAAAAGGCACAAGGCTCAAATTTATTGAATAGAATGGTAATCAGCCAAAGGCGTGATTCCATGAACTATTTACAAAAGTTGGAAATGATAATTTATTAGGAAAAGGCTACATTGAAAGTAAATAACCACTACTATCCCTAACAACTTTGAATTCCAACTGTGCTTGTTGCTTCAGAAGAGTTGATTGAAGATCCGTTGATGGAAGATTCTTCATGTGGACAAAATACAGACTGACTACAGTTACTTTGTCGTTTTGTATCCTTGTTTTTGCCTAGATCGCCTTTTCGGGTTTCGATCTATCGGATAATTCATTTATTGTCTCTAATTTTTGCCTGATCGCCTTTTCGGTTTTCAATCCACCGAGGCTCATTTTGCCTAAGCCGCCTTTTCGGTTTTCGACTTACCGAGCTGTTCTTTTGTTTTTTAGACAAAGTATTTTTTGACTGCGTCAGCATTCACAGGATGCGGGAGTTCATCGCCGTCCATGGTTGTGAGAGTCATAGCACCGCCAGAGAAGCTTCTTTTGACGATGTATGGGCCTTCGTAATTAGGAGTCCATTTGCCCCTAGAATCTGTTTGAAAAGACAGAATCTTTTTAAGCACGAGGTCGCCTTCTCGGAATTCACGAGGTCGGACCTTTTGTCGGCTTTCTTCATTCTTCTTTGATAGAGTTGTCCGTGACACGAGCGGTCGGTGCTTTTCTTCAATTAAGTTCGGTTGGTCGTATCGCTTTGACACCATTCAGCCTCGGATAGCTTAGTTTCCATGAGAACTCATTGACGGGATCTCAACTTCTACGGGAGCACTTCCATGCCGTATACTAGAGAAAAAGTTGCCCTGTTGAAGTGCGTCTTGATACGATACCCATGCAGAGCAAATGGCAGCATTTCGTGCCAGTCTTTGTAAGTGATGACCATTTTCTGGACGATCTTTTTGATGTTCTTGTTGGCGGCTTCAACAGCGCCGTTCATCTTTGGCCGGTAAGGAGACGAGTTATGATGCTCAATCTTGAATTCCTCACACAGTTCTTTCATCATTTTGTTGTTCAAGTTTGATCCATTGTCAGTAATGATCTTACTTGGAATTCCATATCGGCAAATGAGGTTGTTCTTGATGAACCTCACAACCACTTGTCTTGTGACGTTGGCGTGAATCTTGACCCATTTGGTGAAGTAATCAATAGCCACTAGAATGAAGCGATGTCCGTTGGACGCTTTTGGTTCAATCATTCAATCATGTCAATGCCCCACATGGAGAATGGCCACGGAGAGAGAACGTTGAGTAGAGTCGGAGGCACATGGATCTTATCTGCGTAGATCTGGCACTTGTGACATCTTTTAAGGTGTTTGCAGCAATCAGATTCCATTGTTATCCAATAGTGTCCTGCTCTTAAGATCTTTCTGGACATTGCATGCCCGTTTGAATGGGTTCCAAAGGATCCTTCATGCACTTCATGGATGATTGTATCCGCTTCTTGTCTGTCGACGCATCTGAGCAGAACCATGTCAAAGTTTCTTTTGTATAGAACATCTTCATTGAGGAAGAAATTCCTAGAAAGCCTCCTCAGAGTTTTCTTATCTTTGTACGATGCCCCGAGTGGGTACTCTCGTGTTTTAGCAGTCTAGAAATCTCATTTGGGATCTCTTCTTCAACTTCTTTTTCAGCGAATTCATAGGGGATTTCAGAGTTGAGAAAGAGCGTAGAGTTATTGCTTTCAATGGATTTGTCCATCTGTTTAATCTGCATTTTTTATTTATGTTTGATTAAAAAAAAGTTTTTATCATCATTTTTTTTTTTGAAAGTTAATGTGAAAGTGTTGCAGATTAATTTTTCATTATGATTTTTTTTTTATTGTTATCGTGTTTTTTAGGATTATCATTTCCAGAAAAGGGTAAAAATTAAAATAAACACAGAGAGTGGAAACAAAACAACGCATTTTATTTATGTTTCACAATATGAACAGGGCCCTAAAATACAAACTCATTTGTCTTGGGCAAGACAAAGAGAAATTATTTAAAAACTAAACCCTTATAAAACATCTCTTCGCTTTGGGCGAAGCGAGAGTTCAAAACAAAAAGCAAAGATAAACTACTTAGAGCTATGAACATTAGTCCTAACTTCAACAGGTTTCCAATAGTGACGAACTCCTTGGAAGTCGAGGTACTCGGGTAATTTTCCGCTTGGTTTAACCCTTGAGTAAAGTTTGATTGCTGGCTGAGCAGGCTTTGAGGACTCTGAACGATGGCCTTTGCCTTTGGTGCTGCTAAAGCGATCTTCTTAATTAACAGATCGGGAAGTATGAGAGATAGCCTTTGTACTTCCTGTTGATCTTTGTGTTGAATACTGGGGATGTTCCTTCCAGTCTTCGGAGTGAAGAGATTCGTTGTCAGCGACACTTTCCGCATCGTATCCTGAATCATACTCTTGATCTTCAGTGATCATGTTAATGTAGTGGTAAACAGGATCTGGCTTGGTGAAATCCACAGACGTGTTGAAACAGAGATCTTCATTTGGGACCTCGATCTGTTGATTAGTTTGAGAAGATGAGTATTCCTCTTCTGGTTGACTTGGGCAGCAATTTCCCTCCATCGTTGCGCATATTCCTTGAATGTCTCTCTTTCCTTTTGAGACATGGAGCGGAGTTGATCCCTATCAGGAGCCATATCCAAGTTGAATTTGTATTGCTGGACGAAGGCTTTACCTAAGTCGTTGAATGATTGGATATCCGTGCTGTCTAAACCCATGTACCACTTCAGTGCGGCACCGGTGAGACTATCTTGGAAGTAATGAATTAACAGCTGATGATCCTCATTGTACGTAGACATTTTCCTAGCATACATTGTAAGATGACTCTGAGGACAAGAATTCCCTTTGTACTTTTCAAAATCCAGGATTTTGAATTTCGAGTATTTTTACGAGGGACTAAGCGAGAGATCTGGCGCTTTTCCCAAACAATTCTTTCCTTGAATCGTTTTATCTCAAGTGCAATTTGAGGAGTTGTTCACGGAGATTCTCCATTGAACCACGGCGTTCGTGCTATTTCGGGCGTGATGAACTTCTTCGTGAGGTGTGCACTCGGGCGAATTTGAGAGACCGACATTGTTACTTGTGGAAAAGTTATTCCACGTTGTGGAGTGAACGTAGCGTTTTGCTGCAAAGTAGGTATTTCAAGCGAGGTTGTTTGAGAAGTCGGTTGGCGAACTCCAATGCCGAAGTTAAAAGGCATTCCCCATGGATAGCCCTCTGGCATGCTGAAAGGTGAACTACTGACTGCGACAGCTGAAACTGGAGTAGTAGTATCCTCTGAAGTTGCTATTTGGTTATGACTGCTCGATGCTGCTTGTTGACTTTGCGCTGTGGCAAGCGAGTTGACCAAAGATGTGAGTCTTTCCACTTCTTCTTGTAGTGTAGTTACCGTACTACGGAGTTCAACGTTTTCTTGCTCAAAATTCTCCATTACTTTTCTTCTTTTTGATCTGGTATCGTACGTTCGAGTTGGCTGCGGACGCAGTCGAGAAACTCTAAGACGCGACAACTTGACAATTTTTCTATCTGGAAAATGACAGTTCAAAATTGTGAATGATTAGACTCTAGATGGTAGACTTAAATGCAAAGTATGATGCATGAATATGATTGTAAAGAAAAGAAAATTTCCAAAGAATTTACGCTAAACGAGATATTTCTGGCAAATATTTGGATGGAAAACACAAATTTTATTGATTAATGAAGGAAGATTACAACAATTGTTTTTTGTTGGAGCATTGCTCACACAAATGATACAATAAATGATAAAATTACAAACTAAATTAAACTAATTAAACATCTTCGTCGGATGGCGATCAAAACTTGATGCGACTTGACTTGATTTCCTTCCCATAGTGAGCTTTTAGTTTGGCTTTCTCGGCTTTTAGCTTGCTAATGACTCTCTTCCACTCGTTGGGAGCGGGCTTGCTGGTTGTCATTTCCTCGAGCTTTCTTTTCCTTTCCTTGACGTATTTCTGGATGGCGTTATCCTTCTGGCGAATCTTCTCATCTTTCTCCATGAGCCATTCATCCTGGAAGTAGAGCGTCTTTTCATGATCTTTGACTTGCTTCTTGAGCTTCTTATTCTCAAGGTTAGTCTTAAGGAATTTGCTTTCCAAAGCTTCTTTCTCAAACCTTATCTTGGTCAAGGCTTCTTGGTATTCTCCCACAGCTTCAACGGGAAAATTTGTTGATTTGGAAGCGACTGAGAACATGGGATCCTCATAAGCGTAAGGCATTCGAAATTCCTTCGCTCTTTTCTTTATCCAAGAAGTGTAGGTTTCCATGGCTACACAATTCTTCGCTTTCCCTTTTCCTTTCTTTCGGATGTGATGCCAAGCTTTGATCATCCTAGCCTTCAATCCTTGGGAATCCTCTCCTTCATGATAGAAGTAGCTTTCTACTGTAAAACCGGGAGGTTTACCAGAATTTGCGTATCCGAGCTGACGTTTTGCTAGGAATGGGTTGTAGTTGATTCCTCCTTTCGTACCAATGAGAGGTACGTTGGCAAATTCTCCACAGCTCTCAATGATTTCCATCTCATTGTTTGCCAAGGTATACCAATGGATATCGTCGTTTGTAAGAGACATGAGTCTTCTGGACCAATGCCACTCGTCTTTGTTTTCGCGGAAGATAGGAGATTTAGGCAGGTGTGAGACAATCCATTTGAAAAACAGAGGTACACAACACACGATAGTTCCATCTCCTTGACGATTCCTATGATGAATAGAGACGTACGTGTCACCAAGCAGAGTGGGAACGGGATTTCCAATCAGAAAGATCCTTATGGCGTTGATATCAACGAAATTTGGGACGTTGAAACAACACCAATCCATAGAGGAGTAAAGCTAAAATAGCTTCAAAGGCTACCATACTACCGGGAGAATTTGAGAGCCTTCTCCATTAGGAACTTTGAAGTTAGTCCTAAGAGTTTTCCTCGGTAGTTAGGTTTTGTCTATCTCGGGTTTCTTTAAATGAGTCATTGTTGCAATGACTTGTGACTTAGGAATGGCTTCCAAACCATTGAAAGGCACTTTGTCGATCTTGAGATTCCTAGGATATGCATACTCTTCCAAAGTAGGCATCAACCGATAATCGGGAAAGTGAAGCGTGATAGGCGGATCGTAGAATTGAGCGAAGGTTTTGAGAAGTCCTTCATCAACGTTAGCGTTCAAAAGAGTTAAAAGAGTTCCATAGCGTTTTCTGAAATCCGAGGGATCTTCTACCAAGGATGCTAACTCTTTCAACTTTCCTACGTCAGGAATCCTAAAACTGTATCTTTTGGTGAATCTTCCTCGACATCCATCACTCTAACCTAAAATATTTTACAAAGAAAACATCTCTAAATTCTTTGGAAATGGAGAGAAAATGAAGTTTTTTGTTTTTGAATGAATGAATGAATGCATGAATGCAACAAACATGGTTAGTAGTTATACACACGGGCAAGCGTTCGAAGTCACGAGCATGAAGCCAACGATAAGAATCAACGGGGTTAAGTTCTAAGGGCTTATTCATCGTGAATCGGGTTCTCTCGATAATGAGCTCAACACTCCCCTTCAAAACATTATTGGATTTGTTGAATACTCGATGGTCCAATAATATTTTCAAGAGAAACTCGCCTGATCGTAGTATCGCATGACAATTACTCTAGGCTTACACCCGAATAATCTCTGCACTACATCCTAATGGCGGGATGGTTTATGTGTTCTGATCCACTCGACTTCTTAAGTTCCCCGAAAATACACGTTTCGCAATTACTTGCTTAAACACAATACCCTCAAGACAACCTCCCTGCGCGGAAATATTAACTTCGAAAGCATTGAACCTCACGTATTAATATCTCCACCTAGATCTTAAAAATGTTTCTTAAATCCGGGTTAGGATTTCTTTCCATCAAGTGAAATCGCGAAACACACAATAAAGAAAAACAGATATATGCAAAATATGAAAAGCTTATCCCCTTTCTTTTCTTTTTGAAAACAAAAAAGCTTGGTGCTCTCGGGCGGTAACGCGTTTTCTTTTTGAAAAATCAAAGTTTCAGTATCGCTCACCAGCGAGGTGCCGTGAGTTCGGATCTTTCACGTTTAAATCTTTTGATTTGTTTATAAAGATGCCCGAGCATCGCTTTATTATTTTCAACAAGAAGATGATGATTATGAAAAGGGAAAAGAAATACCCTCAATTGATATTGATATGCGTAACGACTAGCGCAAACTAGACATAACGCATTGGGGAGATTCGAGTAAGGGGATTGGTATATAAAGGGAATAGATGGAGCACCCTAAATATATGTGACTTTATATATGAATATGTTTGATATGTTGTGTGTTTTTAATTGCTATTTCTATGATTGGGAAAGTTTCTCCTTTGGATTTTAAAAATAGATTATGTGGGATTCTAGGTTTTGTTATTATTGTGCTCGCAAAGATCATGGATCTTCGCATACATATCCCTAGTGGGAATCGGAGCATTTGTAGCTCGGATCTACAAGGTTCTATGGTTTGTTTGGTGCGAGGGAGATAGAAATTTGCTCGGCAAGGATGAGACCTTGTGCACGTATTCTCAAAAGGATGTTGAGAAAGTCGAGCAATCGTAGTTCCCACTTATGCTAGTGGAAAGCAACGGGATGTTAGTAAGAGGCAGACAAATGTCATCTTAATGAAAAATGTATCTAATCTATTTCATCACATACATTTTGAAAAGTTTGATTGATTAAAATCTTTAATCGTAAGTATTAGGTGTTTTGCTTGAGTGTACAAGCGTTACCACTTACATGTTTAAGAAAGATGTTTGAAAAAAGATGATTGAATCTTTTAGCTGTAAGTATTGGGTGTTTTGCTTGAGTGTACAAGCGTTACCACTTACTGTTAATAGATGTTTTTTGTTTGAAAAGAGTTTAAAAAGTTTGAAAAGTTTTTTGTATGTGATGTAATGGATGAGATACTTCTTCCATAGAGATGATAGATGTCTAAATCTCAAGGAGAAATTGATTGGATTAAAGGGATGCTTTTAAGAAGCCCATGGGTCCTTGTATTGTTAGCCCAAGAGGCATTAGAGGGTCATCGAGGGTCCTTGTATGAAGCTCAAGAGGAAGCTATAGGGTATGGTGGCTTTGGCTTGAAAGGATTTCACCGAGAAATCATCCTTTTGAATAAGAGCAATTTCACCGGAAATTTTACTCATTGGGGAATTTGAAAGTGATTTCACCGAAACCATCCTTTCGGGGTTCTATCTTAGCGGGTGATTCTTTGTATTGGAAGCCCAATAGGAGGCATTAAGAGATTTCTGTCTCTTTCATTGTATGATGCCCAAGAAGGCTAAACTCAATGAGGAGTTCTTTTGAGCGAAGCCCAAGAGGAGGCGACTCAGCAGGGAGTGTTGTCTTATCTGAAGCCTAAGCGGAGGCTAACTCTGGGAGAGTTTCTTTGTATAAAGCCCAAGAGAAGGCTGACCCATGATGGGGATAAGTTATCTTGTATGAAGCCCAAGCGAGGCTAAACTCAACTGGTGATGAGTTGTCTTGTATGAAGCCCGGAGGCTATCTTGTGGGAACCTATTGATTAGTCTAATTGTTATGTTATTATTAGGCGGTTGTATAAACAGTGTGTGTGTGTGTGATATGTATTCACAGGAGTTTATGAAGGAAATATAAACAATGCATGATGTTTATTTACAGCAGTTTATGAAATATAAACAAGTGTTTGTGAAACGAACGTTTAAAACGAGCGTAACTTGATTATTTACAAGTTTGAACTGTGTACAAGGAAATGAATATGTACACGAACGAGTTTTTATGTACAGACAAAGATGGATGTACATAGGAGGGTTGGGACTTACACTGTAAGAGAGGCCCATTGATTTGAAAGTAGTTTCACAGGAATAATGCTCCTTTCAATACCAATGGTATTCGTGTATGAGATGAAATGATTGATCAAAGTTTATCTGTAAAAAGTATTTTCAAAAGAAAGAGTATCTGTATTATATACAGATAAAAAGTTTTGAAAAAGAAGTATCTGTGTTATGTACAGATAAAAATTTTGTTTAAAAAGAAGTATCTGTGTTATGTACAGATAAAAGATTTTGAAAAAGAAGTATCTGTGTTATATACAGATAAAAAGTTTGTTTTAAAAAAATGTTTGACAAAAGTTTGATATGTACAAGGAAATATTATGTACATAAAAGAATGTTATGGGACTTACACTGTGATGGAGGCCCATTGGTTTGAAAGAAGTTTTACTCAGGAGAATTCTTCCTTTAAAACCAATGGATTCGGCGTATAGACAAACGAATGAAAACAAATGAAAGAAATTTGTTTATGTTTGAATATTGACAAAGATGTTTTGAATATGTACAAATAAAACTAAATATGTACATAAAGGATTGGGACTTACACCATAAGGGAGGCCCATGATCGATCGAGAAATTTGAGAAGAAACGAATCCAGTTTTATCGTTTTAAATCGGATTGATCATGGTAAAAGATGCAAGTTTGATGAAATGTTTTGAAATGTGAGGTTCATTTATGAAAAGTTTTGAAAAAAATCGGAAGTCGAAAACTTGAAAAATTCACCTTTTAAGGAGGTTTGAAAAGTGTTCGGAACGTCATTTTCGGGTCGATTAAAAATTAATCAGATGAAAATATTTTTGGATTTTTTTGACATAATCATAAAATATATGTATTAAATGACAAGTGTGCAAATAAATCATCTCAAAATGAGAAGTTTTGATTGGTTAAAAAAATTGTTGAAGTTTGATAAAAAAAAACATGAAAATATTGAAGTTTTGTAAAAAAAGAATGAAAAAATGGTCTTGCTGGGTTTTGAACCCATGACCTTTGGGTGGGGCACGTGTCACAAAGAACTAAGAGCAAGCCAGGAACCACTAGGCCAACGCGTTTGAATGTGTTAGTGGATTAAAACACGCGTTGATATAATATTGGTTAATTTGAATTTTTAAAACTGAAGAACACCAAGAACACGCGCGTATTCTGGGTTCATGGTTTTTGATTTTCAGAACCTTTGATCCAAGCTATCTCCCTCGTTTCTCAATGGAATTGGACGATGTAAACATCAAAGTCACTCGTTTTTTCCTCACGAACATGATGGCATATGTTAATTTCATTTATTTTCAGTTAATCACGTTTTGATTTCTGGAAACTCGAAGAACCCTAGAGAAACTGATTTTTCAAATTAAATGATGTATTGTTCATGATTGTTTGATTTTATTGAGGGTTAAGAATCGTTTTTAGTGCAGAAAGAGAATGGCCAAGAGCTTTTCTCAATTGGTGCAAGGAATATGGAGTTTGAAGTTCGTGTTCTAACCTGGAAAAGTTGAGATCGAATTCTGTTCTAGAGCACTTCCAGTTGTTATTTCTTGATCTTTAGAGCACCAACGGCATGTAGGGATCGTGTATGAATGGTCTGCACCTCATGGAATTGCTTGGATTGTTCTATAGAAGTCGACCTGCATCAATGAAAAACAGAAACTGGAAATCGATGTAAATCGTGTTACAGGTTATAACCAATGGTCTGGATCACTCATATGATGTATGGTGATGATGTTTGAATGATCATAACATGGTTTGATCCAGCAAAAATCCAAATTCGAAAGCTTAGGCAGTTTTGAAGTTTTGAAAAATTGAAAAGTGAAAACTGATTTTCTCTTGCTTTTAGTTTGATTTTAAGTTATGAACAAGTTACATGTTGGTACTGAAACATGTTAGACACCAAGATTTACCATGTTTTTAACTCAAACTAAAAAATGCTATGTTTCTCAACTTTGCACTAATTGCTTGATTTTCAAGAAAGTGAAAGAAAGCATGGATTTTGTGAAGTTTCTTGGTGTTGATTTAAGCTTGAATTGAGAGCTATTTATAGGCAAGAGTTCTGAAAATGTTAGGCAAGGAAGTACAAGCCATTTGGTGAATCAAAGCTTGCTTAAGGGGCAAGATTGTCCTTTGGCTTTTGAAAAGGAAGGTTCCTTTTTTTACCATGTGCAAAATTATTCAACTTGATCCAATCTTCAATCATCACTTTTCACTGATGTTTATCAGTTTGATGAGTCATTTTGGCAAGGTGGCAAGTGGTTAAAATGAGAAAATCACAAAATGACCTATAATTGAAGTTTTGAACTTTGAAAAATCAAGTTTCATGGACCCTTTTGTTTCAATTTCAAAGACATAGCTAGCCTCCATGGATTTTGGAGTTCTTGGACATTTTGGAAAGATTTTTCCATGATCTACAACTTTCATGTTTTGAGTTTTTTCAAATTCCAATTGGAACTAGGTGAAAAAATGGCTTGAAGTTTGGAAAAAATGTGAAATTTCAACACTTAGAAATTTTTCTAAGTTATAGAAATTTTGACTTTTTGTTGACTTTTCCAAATTCTTTGATTTTTTATGATCATGATGGATCATTTGAAGTATTTTGATGATTGAAAAAGTTTTGTCTTGAAAAATTTGACCAAAAGTCAAAGTTTGACTTTCCTGTGCAGATGAAATTTCATCAGACGTTTCTGAAATTGACTGATGAATTCTGTGAACCTCTGTGATGTTCTGAATCCAGAAATTAGGTCAAGATGTTGTATCTAATATATAATGACCAATCTCTATCCAAAAAAGTCAATTACTACTCAAAAAATCAGAGAATTCTCTTGCACGATCAAAACCCTAATTGGTCGATCCTCGATTCATCTGTGAGAAAATTTGATATCTAAGGATTGAAAGCTGATGATTTGATCAAGATAGATCAAATGGAGTGAGAAAATCTCAAACCCTAATTGGTTGGCTCAAGAATCAGATGAAAATCTGATGCAACCCTAATTTTGACCTGTGAATGCTATACCCGATTAATGTTGTTTGAACTGTTAGTTGTGCAACAATGCAAATGTAAGGTGGTATATTAGGTCAAAATTTGGGGTATGACACTAAGGCGCTCAGACATTGAAGCTAATTGGGAAACAAGAAGCAAAGTTAAGGGTTTACTTGCTAAGTTCCTGATAAAGAAAGCCCGAGAATTCCTCAAAGCTATGAGTTTCCATGCATTCGAAGATATCTTGGCCTTGCTAATCTATGGTTTGGTTCTATTCCCTAACTCGGATCAATTTATAGATGTCAACACCATCAAGATATTCCTTACTTGCGATCTTGTGCCTACCTTACTTGGAGATATTCTACATTCTCTCCACACTCGTACTACTAAAAGACAAGGAACTCTCATGTGTTGTATACCGTTACTTTCTAGGTGGTTTATTTCGCACCTTCCTCCATCAGTTTTAAAGAATGAGCAAAGGTTGAAGTGGTCTCAAAGGTTAATGTCACTCTCTCATTCAGATATCCGTTGGTGTCTTTTCTCTCAGAAGGACTTCACATTCATTGAGTGTTGTGGAGAATTCCCTAATGTACCACTCCTTGGCATAAGGGGAGGTATTACTCACAACCCTTCTCTAGCTCTACGTTAGTTTGGTTATGCTCGAAGAGATGGCCCGCATGATATGCTTTTCCAAGATATTGTGTTCGACTACAATCACGATCTCCAGAATTACCGACGAAGGTTCATACACGCTTGGGGCATGGTAAAGAAGACTGATACCAAGACTTTGGGGCACCAAAACTCCATTCCTTGGGAACCTTACCTCAAATGGGTGCGAGCTCGAGCTCAAAACCTCATGATGCCATTCACGCCTGTTCTACCGGTAATTATGGAACCTGTTGCTATAGGTGACGTACCTTATACCATTCTCCATCCCGACATGCCTACTGCTTTCGAAGACTTGAAGAGATCCTGGATTCAGCTTAAAGAAGAAAGGGATACATTCGAAGCTCAGTGCTATGCAAGCGAGAAGAAAGTGCTAGAGTTGACCAAGCTACTTTACGAGGAGCGAAACATCAACGCCTACCTCGGCACCAAGAGGAAGTGCCCATGGGAGACTTAGAGCTTTAGGATTTTGTTTTTTTTTTATTTTATTTTTCTGAACTATCTTTTGTACTTAAAAAGAAAGAGAATAAAAAGAAAACTAATAAAGTCTGTTCATGCTTATTTAACAAATTTAAATCCTTAAGGTCCTTGAAAACATTGCATTGCATCTGCATGAACATCGCATATCATGGCATAGCATCTCATAACAGGTACATTGAAGACCGGTTTTCTCATTTTCTCGCTATTTATTTTAGCAGAAATGGCTCTTGAACAGACTGTCAAAGATCTTCAGGCTCAGAATGCTCAGTTCCAGGAGATGTTCACTAGCTTGATCCAAGGCCAAGAAGATCTGAAGAAGCTCATCAACAGAAAGAAGAGGGTCGTTGGTGTTCTCAACATGGGTAGACATTACAAAGGTGGTCCTAAAGTGGTCAGCCGGATAGAGCTCTCAGAAAGTGTCAAGATTGAGGGAAGTGTCAAGGGCAACGAAGACGACCAGCGTGAGCCTGAGAAGAAGGAAGAAGATTATGAGAATGATCAGTACTCTTATGAGGATGACAAATACGAGCAACTTGAAGACCGTCTGAATGCTGTGGAAAATCTGAAGATGTCAGGGCTGCATTTTGATTATCTGAGTCTTGTCCCTGGTGTGGTCATTCCTTCCAAGTTCAAGGTTCCTGCTTTTGTCAAGTATGATGGCATTTCTTGTCCGAAGCTGCATTTGAAGTCCTATGTTCAGAAGATCAACCCCCACACTAATGACAGAAAGTTGTGGATGCATTATTTTCAAGAGAGTTTGTCCGGAACTCAATTGGAGTGGTATTATCAGCTAGAGAGTGACCATATCCGTACTTGGAGTGACTTAGCAGATGCTTTCTACAGACATTATGAGTACAATGCTGAATTGGCACCCACTCCCATGCAACTACAGAGCATGTCTATGGGCCGTGATGAGAAGTTCAAGAAGTATGCTCAAAAATGGAGAGATCTAGCAGGCAGAGTTCAGCCACCCTTGTCCAATAGGGAGTTGGTTGACATGTTTATGGGAACACTGACAGGCCCGTTCTTCAATCATCTGATTGGAAACTCTTCAGCCGGATTCACCGAGTTGATATTTACAGGAGAGCGTATCGAAGCTGGTATCAAGAGCGGAAAGATTCAGGTATAGTCGTCATCAAATGCTGCGAAGAGATCTTTTGGTGGTAAGAAAGAAGCCAATGCTATGTATGGTCAGAAAAGCCGAGCCAAGACCGACCGCGCTCAATCTGTGGGGGGCAGTTGTGATCTCCAATCCTACATCAACACTTCTCCGAGATACAATCCTAATGCAAAGTATGCTTACCACTCCAACAGCCCAGGGCACGACACTGACAACTGTTGGGCTCTGAAGAACAAGATTCAAGATATGATTGAAGCTAAGCAGATTGAGTTTGATCCTCTTGTTGAGACTCCGAATGTGATCAACGCGCCTATGCCTAACCATGACAAAAGTTCCAATGCTATTGACAAGTCCTCTTATGTTTTCAACATAGATGACTTGACCATTCCTCTGATGACTGTTAAGAAGAACTTGCTACAAGCCGGTGTCAATCCAGGATGCCTAGAGAATTGTCATTGGTGCCCATCTGCACCTGATGGTTGTGCTTGGTTAAGAAGACGTATTCAGTGCATGATGGATAACCGGGAAGTGCTATTTCTGAAGCCATCACCTGTGGAGAATTTGTGTGAAGACATGTCTAAGAAACTGAAGATCGAAGATGTGAATGAAACCGTACCAGAGATGTGGGATACCTTGGGGCAGCCAAGCGGAAAGTTCAATTATATGGTGAAGTATACTGTTCCTGAAAGCTACAAGATTCCTATTGAAGATGTTAAGGCGACCGGATGAGGAGAATATTTCCCAGAAGACTATGCTGATGTTAACACAATAAGGATTTCCTCTGTTGATCCCTGTGCCTAGAGTGGCACCTCTCATCATTACTTCTCCCAAACCAGTTCCATATTCCTCCGACAAAGCTATCCCTTGGAATTATGGATCTGAGGTTTACTATCATGGCGTCCAACAAGACCCTCTGACCGTTGAGGATCTTATAGTTGAAGCTTCCATTCCTGACATTGACAACATCACCGAATCTAGTAAGGTGACCAGAACCGGAAGAGTGTTTTCTCCAGAAATCTCTCCTCCAAAAGACACTGCGAATCCAACTCGCATTCCAGCCATTGAACCAATTCCCGAGACTAGAGGGAAAGAACCAATGAATCATCCTGCTCAGCCAGAAGTAACAAAGGAAGTTGCTGAGGTCACCTCGAAACGAGAAATGGAGGAAATTCTGAAGATTATCAAGAAGAGTGACTACAATGTTGTGGAACAGTTGGGACAGACTCCACCCAAAATCTCCATGCTTGCTCTGCTCTTGTGCTCTAAGGCTCATGCCAAAGCCTTAGTGAAGTTTCTGAAGAATGCTCATGTACCACAAGACACTACCACTGATCAATTTGAAGTTTGTATTGCTAGCCTAGCTGCCAGCAATGGCCTAGGCTTCTCTGATGCTGATTTGACTCCCTGCCGGAAGGAAACACAACAAAGCCTTGCACATCTCTGTTGAATTCAAGGGCATTACATTGTCTCATGTTTTGGTGGATACCGGGTCTGCTCTGAATATCCTACCAAAGAGTGCTTTGGACCGACTTGATGTTGAAGGATTGGTTCTGAAGCCCAGTGACATATTTGTGAGAGATTTTGATGGTTCTAAGCGAACAGTACTTGGAGAGCTCATTCTGCCTGTTAAAGTCGGTTGCCAGACTTTTGATTCCACTTTCTTTGTCATGGACATCCATCCAGCTTACTCTTGCCTACTTGGACGCCCTTGGATAATGGGGCAGGCGTTGTTACCTCCACCTTGCATCAGAAGCTGAAATACCCAGTGAAGGGGAAGGTTGTTACGGTATGTGGTGAAGAAGAATATATGGTCAGTCATCTACAGTCTTTCCGATATCTCGAGATGGAGGGTGAATTCTTCGAAACTCCCTGTCAAGCTTTCGAAACAATCCCCAGAGTCATGCCTGGTGACTCTCCTGTCACTCCTGAAGTTACACAAGCTCCGCCTAGGATGGCCTCGCTGAAGGATGCTCAAGCTGCAGTTGAAGGAGGAGGGAGTACTATTTGGGGTCAGCTCCCCGATCTTCCTTTCAAATCTGACAAGACTGGTTTAGGCTTCACCTTCAAAGGTCAGAAGATGATGCGCCGTGAACGTGTCGGCCAACTTCCTTCCGCATCAGCAAATATGGAGTCCATGCTATAGAAGACAACGACAACAACTTCAACGTCAGCAAGTGGATCTTCCCAACTCCCGACAACGGACTCAGCAATTGGAAGACTGAAGACGTCATACCAATCTCCTTTAGACAGGAGTAACTTCTCTTGTTTTTGTTTCTACTTTTCGTTTTCTATGTTTTGAACAATAAACTCTAAAGTGTAGTGCCTCGCCCGGGGCATCATGGCTCATTTATGAGGGTTATTATCTGTCATTTGCATATTTTCATTCAATAAAATCGTTGGACTTTTGCATTTAAATGTTGTTTTCTTTCTTTTACTTTATCACCCCTTCAAAAGGCTATGTGTTCTTACACACACCCACGTGATACACTACAGAATCACTCTGAATCTCGTTGACAACAGCTATGCTATTGCTAAATATGACTTCGATAATCCGATCTACCAAGCCGAAGACGGAGGTGAGGAAGATTGTGAAGTGCCAGGACAACTTGTCAGACTGCTACAGCAAGAAGAACGAGTTATACAGCCACACGAAGAGTCAGTTGAGGTTTTGAATTTGGGTACTGATGAAGACAGAAAAGAGATCAAGATAGGAGCGGGTCTTGAGAACAGTGTCAAAGAGAGAATGGTTTAGATGCTACGAGACTATATCGAGGTTTTTGCTTGGTCATACAAAGATATGCCAGGTCTAGACATTGACATTGTGGTACACCGATTGCCGACGAAAGAGGGTTTTCTCCCAGTGAAGCAGAAGGTTCGTCGCATGTGTCCTGAGATGTCTGAGAAAATCAAAGCCGAAGTTATGAAGCAGTTCAATGCCGTTTTCTTAGCTGTTACTTCTTATCTGCAATGGGTTGCAAACGTGGTACCCGTACCTAAGAAGGATGGCGAGGTACGAATGTGTGTGGATTACAGAGATTTGAACAGAGCGAGTCCGAAAGACGATTTCCCACTTCCTCATATTGATGTTCTGGTTGACAACGCCGCTCAGCATAAGGTTTTCTCCTTCATGGATGGTTTCTCCGGTTACAATCAGATCAAAATGGCTCCCGAAGACATGGAGAAGACTACTTTTGTTACGCAGTGGGGAACTTTCTGTTACAAGGTCATGCCGTTCGGACTAAAGAACGTGGACGCCACTTATCAGCGTGCTATGGTGGCATTATTTCATGACATGATTCATCACGAGATAGAGGTCTATGTCGACGACATGATAGCCCGATCACAGACAGAAGAAGAACATCTCGATCATTTGCAGAAACTATTTGACAGACTGAAGAAGTACAGACTAAGGCTTAATCCCAACAAGTGCACCTTTGGAGTCACATCCGGTAAACTCCTAGGGTTTGTTGTCAGTGCAAAAGGTATTGAAGTTGACCCCGCCAAGGTTAAAGCTATTCAAGAAATGCCAGGTCCCCACACCGAGAAGGAAGTCAGAGGTTTCTTGGGATGATTGAACTACATTGCCAGATTCATTGCACATCCAACTGCTACTTGTGAGCCAATCTTCAAGTTACTGAAGAAAGATCAAGTGGTAGAATGGAACGACGATTGCCAGATCGCTTTTGACAAAGTCAAGGAGTACCTACAGAATCCTCCTATCCTGATGCCGCCTTCTGAAGGAAGACCTCTTATCATGTACTTGACAGTGTTAGAGAATTCAATGGGGTGTGTGTTGGGGCAACATGACGAGTCTGGTTGAAAAGAGTATGCAATATACTACCTTAGCAAAATGTTTACCGACTGTGAAACAAGATACTCACAGCTCGAGAAAACTTGCAGCGCTTTGGCCTGGGCTTCTCGCCGACTAAGACAGTATATGTTGACTCACACTACGTTGTTAATCTCCAAGATGGATCCGATAAAATACATATTTGAGAAACCAGCTCTCTCTGGCAGAATAGAAAGATGGCAAATGATCTTGACCGAATACGACATCCAGTATACTTCTTAGAAAACGATCAAAGGAAGTGTAGTAGTCGATCATTTGGCTCATCAAGCCGTAGATGACTATCAGTCTATGCAGTTCGAGTTTCCAGACGAAGATGTTTTGTTAGTTACTGATTGCGAAGATCCAGGACCAGACGAAGGACCTGAACAAGGATCCCGATGGACCATGGTCTTTGATGGAGCCTCAAAACGCACTTGGCAATGGCATTGGCGCCATCCTTGTATCCCCTACAGGTGGACATACGCCTTTCACCGCCAGATTATGTTTCAACTGCACTAACAACATGGCCGAATACGAAGCGTGCTTCATGGGTATTAAAGTTGCTATTGACTTAAGAATCAAATTATTACAAGTGTATGGAGACTCAACTTTGGTGATCAGTCAGATTAAAGGCGAGTGGGATACGAAGCATCCGAATCTCATTCCATATCAAGAGCATGTTCTGAGTTTGATCCCCTACTTTGAAGAGATCACTTTCAATCATATTCCACGAGAAGAGAATCAGTTGGCAGACGTGTTAGCTACTATGTCATCTATGTTCAAGGTTAGATGGGACAACGAAGCTCCTCAAATCATCATCGAGAAGTTTGAGGAACCAGCATATTGTTATGAGCTTGATATAGAAGAGAAACCTTGGTACTACGATGTGAAGAGGTATCTTGAGACTCAGGAATATCCCGCAGGGGCATCTGTCAACAATAAGAAGTTCTTGAGAAGATTTGCATCCAAATTCTTCCTCAACAACGGCATCTTATACAAACGCAATCACGACTTGTGCTTACTCCGTTGTGTAGACCAGAAGACAGCAAAACGCATCATGGAAGAGTTACACGGAGGTGCATTTGGTACCCATTCCAGTGGATACACCATGGCTAAGAAGATTCTGAGAACAGGTTACTATTGGTCCACCATGGAAGCTGATTGTCACCGTTATGCTCGATCTTGTCACAAATGTCAGATATACGCAGACAACCATGGATGGTGAAGATTTCCCACACCCTGTGAATGTAGACATAGTCAAAAAATACTACGCATAAACGAGACCTGCTAGGTCGACTGGCCTAGGCAAAAATAAGGGCATCCTGGCGAACCAAAAAGGTTCGGGCAAAAGTTAAGGATATATACAAAACATGTACACCCGGCAAGTCGAAAACCTACAAAGGCGGCTTGGCAAAAAAGGGTGTCCCGGTAGACTGAAAACCCGAAAGGGGCGGTCTAGGAAAAAGTTAGGGATTTAAGCGTACGATTATGTCTCGTCCAGATCACCTACTTCCAGGCTACTATCAGCATTCAAGTTTCAAATGGCGAAGATCAATTCACTCACTTTCTACTGGCAGCGAGGAGATGAGATAGTCGAAATATATGAGTGCTAGCATAGTTGACACTTAACGAGATTGTTTCCGCATAGCTTTTACTTTTCTTGTGTACTTGGCCATACGCCACCTTTCAAATTAATACAAGTTCTTTTTCTTTACAGATTTCACTGTTGTTGTTTGCATAAAGTCCAACGTTTGCTTTGAATGATTATATGCATCTGACAACAAATATCTACTTACAAAAATGCGAGAAGAGAACGAACAAGGATAATTACTACAGGCTCTAGGAATTGAGATGACGACAAAAGTCACCAATACGTTCCCCTGCAAAGTACAATCCCCACAGAGATATCGCTCACCACAAAACTTCCCCAACGGAGTACGCATTTTCCTCCACTAGTCCCGACATTCTAAGCTTCATCACATTAGTCCCCGAGCAGTGATCCCAATCAAACTGAACCATGTTACATCAGTCTCCAAGCATTAACGGTTCATCTCCAGCAGAGGTACTTATCCCCAGCAGAGTATCCCTCAGCAATCATCATTCCCCCGGCAACAGCAATATCCAGACTCGAAACTTGGTCAGATAGTGCATCGGAGGAAATCTACATCTTTTATTCCCCAGCCATAGGTTTCAACGGGCAGCCAGCCCTTATAGCCCTGTTTCCTAGCGACAATCAAAATCTCTCCAGCAGGATCTACGCGCAAGATCCCCAGTAGAGCGCCTCTTAAATTCTCCCCAGCAGGGTCTGCGTACGAGATCCTCGGCAATGTACCTCTCGGACTCTACCATCCTCAGCAGTATAAACATCCAGACTCGAAACTTGGTCAGATAGTGCATCGGAAGAATCAAGGTTATCTTTCTTCTCAGGGTTTCCAATCCATTTCGTCCCCAAACAGAAGCCAGAAATCCTCAAGCAGAGCATCCACATCTTCTTCAAGATGGATATGTTTTGAAATACCACAACATCTATCATACATTATTCATAAAAGTCATAATTTTTGCGCATGTCATTCATACACATTGTCATGCATCATAAATCTGCATAAGACTAACTATATTCTATCAAAGTTTCTTTTGTTTTCCCCAAAACAGGTGAAAATCACTTCTGAAACAAACAGGTCCAGGATTAATACCCGAAGCCAGACGGGAAACCCTAACGAACGCCCAAGTTATCCTCCGACAATAGATCCAGGATTAATACCCGAAGCCAGACGGGAAACCCTATCCAAATGATCACAAGTTATCCTCCGATAACAGGCATTGGACCATGTCACACCCCAAAATATGCCCTCTTAACTCCAAGTTATATGAGTCAAGCATCATAGTCATCTGCATATGCTTCCGTTAAGTCATTGACATTAAACAATCATTCATTCATCGCATCTGCATCATTAGTTGTATTTAAGTTGATCAAAAGTCAGTCTAAATCGACATTTGCATCGTTTTGTAGTTGTAAAATACCTGATGTTTCACTTCATGCAATTTTATCTCCTTACTTGATTCTTGCATCATGTTGAGTTGTTTTTATGTCGATAATATTGAATTTTCGGTTTGATAAACAGACTGTTAAAAGAGATTGGACACTGTGTAGAAAATTAGCAGAAAAATATTTCAAGTTTTTGCCTTTTAGTCACTGCTTTATGAATCTACGTGTCGCGTAGATCATTAAAATGTGTTATCTCTAATTTTTCGATACATTTCGAAGTCTCATTTTTAACCATAAGTATTTTAAAGCCGAATATTCTTTATTATCATTTTATTTCGATTTTGATATTTTTAATAATTTTTCTTTAATCTTTGACACCCTTAATTTATTTTAATGTGTTCATTTTATTTTTTCGGATAATTTATTGTCCGAATTTTTATCATTTTTGACAATTTTAGGTGTCCAATTTTTATCTTTAAAAATCAAAACAAAAATATTTTTGGGTAGATTATTTTTTAATCTCTTGGGCTTTGTGGCCCATTTTATCAAAAGGGCATTTTTGACATTTATAAGAAGTTGTCTAAAACCTAATTTATATTATAAATACATGTGTGTTACTGTTACAAAAGGGGAGAACAATCGAAAATGTGTGAGAGAGGCGGATCTGAGAATCAAAAAATAAACTTGAAGAGTTTCTCTTCATCTAGATATAAAGAAAGTCCCTTCTCTGTTCATCATTTTCCTCCGAACCTCACAAACTCCCAGTAACCACATACAACAGCCGCCGCTCAACCTTCACACTCCATCCATTCCCTCCACTGCATCTCTTCAACCGACTACCTCCCTTTGTTCAAGAACCCTCCGCACACCTTCGTCCCTTCTCCTTCCGCCATACCCATTATTTCGACACCAACAACCTCTATTTCTCTCCGCCGCTGCTCTGTCTCACCTCCTTCACTCTGTCAACCGCGACACTCCCTCCTCCAAAACAACTCGTCCTCATTCTTCTTCACACCAAAACAACCCGTCCTCATTCTTCTTCACACTAAAACACCCAGCTTCTCCTTCTTCATCCTCCCACCGCAGTTACTAAACCACCATTCACCTCCTTGTTCTGTCACCTTCATCATCACCTACCCTTCATTCGAAATCCAACAACATCTCACCCTCTGCCGCGATACAAATTCCATGTTCTACTAAACACCATCCCAGTTACCATCGCCTATCCACCTCTACAACTCCGCTGTAACTCGCCTCTGCTACCTCCGCAAGCTCTGTCTCACTCTTCTCCTTCGACCCAACGCAGTTCCGCAGCCCAACATAACTTTTTCTCATCACAGAACTCACCGCCGTGAACCCTCTGCTCCACTCTCATCCCTCCATCTAACTCCAAACTTCCTCAACTTCACTGCCTTCCAAACCCAAAACCTCCATCACCAAAACTCACTCTCATTCCCAGCAGCTACTCACATAATTCGCTCATCTCAATCACTCCTCTCGCCGTGTCCCTCACCGTGACCCCCTTCCCTTTCATCCATACCCTATCTCACTGTCTTCGACAAGCCACTCTCAGCCTAGCAAAACTCTGCAGAAATTTCTCCCTAAACACCTATTCACTCAGAGCTCTCAACCCTAATTTCTTCTTCAAATTTCACACTGAAATTTGAAGTGGAAAGAGCTAAACCACTCACTTATCTCATTCAGTCCAGAAAGTAGAGGGAAAGAAACTTACCAAAACCAACAGCCACCACAACTTCACTCAGGTAACATAGTTGCTACTCTCCTCTTTGCATTTTAACTTTGAGCTTCAGCATATTCTTCTGTATACTTCAGTTTCGCCATTCTGCATCATATTTCGTGACTAAACATTAGCTTTCACCATAATACAAACTAAATACAAAACAGATGTTTTAGGTTTTCTTTTTGTTACCTAATACCTTTTTCTGCTATCTTGATTGTCTTGTATCCGAAATCGACATAATATCAATGACAAGTCCAAAGAGAAGCTACCTTTCGATTATCACTCCATGAGGCTGAGATATTCTGCTAGTTTACTTAAACCCTACCTTATTTGTCATAAAAAGCATAACTTATATCAAAATACAAATTGAGCGAAGTGATGAACGTTTTCAGTTTTTCATGTTACCTGATGTAGTTCTGTTAGTTTGAATGCCTTATACCCGAAATCTGTGTGATATCGATGACAAGCTCAAGGAGAAACTACACTTTGTTTAGTACTCCACAGAGCTGAGATATTCTGCCAGTCTAGGTTATCCTGTATACCATTTCGTAAACAAACGTGAAATTTCAATACAACGCAAACCATGAGACGAATGTTTTGAAATTTTTATGTTACCTGAGATGGTTTTTGCTGTCTGGAGGTTTCGAAATCCGAACGTATCGCCGATGAAAGCTCAAGGAGGAAACTAATCACTGATTGGTACTCCATAGGGCTGAGGCGATATACTGATGTTGTGTCCACACTTTGATGGTTTTCCTTGCAAAAGGGTAACGAAGGTTACTATTCTGAACATTGGAACTTCAAAAATTGAAAGTTATGAGAAAATGTTAATCTTACTGATTGGATACTCAGAGATGATCCAGAAGTGACCACGAACACATCGCTTCGTTGAGATCGCAAGGGAGATCCGGATTCAAATATGAATCAATCGTGTTGGTAACCGTCGAAACTTCGGGTTGTTGATTCAGAAAACACACGATGGTTCTGGTTGGGGATTTTATAAAAAGAAATTGGGTTGAAGTTTGGATTTGTGAGAGCGCCGGAATCAACGAAGGTTGGGTGTGGGTTCACGGAAACTGTTTCTGAATCGGCCATTGTTTCCTCTTCTTGCTCGTTCGCTATTTCGCGTGAGAAAGATGAAGTGATTTGGGAATTGGGGTTTCTTGACCCAATCGCCCGGACCTGCTTTCCTTGGTGAGGGCCTGGACCCGAGTTGAACCGGTCCGACCCAATTATCCAATCGGTTCTACTTAAACCCACATTTTTATTTACTTATTATCTTATCCTTTTTTCCTTTTCTTATATAATTTTTGTTTATTCATTTCATTACTTATTTTCATTTTATAAAAAAAAAAAACAAACAAAAAGATTTCCAATCAATATTTAATTGATCTTTAATTTTATTCACTAAAACATGATATTTTTAACTCATTTTTATTAAATATATTTTATTTCATTTTTCTAACAAAATTTATTTGGATAAGTCAATTGTTCCTCAATTTATATTTACTTTCATATGCTTGAATTGTCTGTTTGCTTATTCACTATTATACACGTCACGAATGATTACTATAAAAGTAACTCTGATTTTTCTTTTGGTTGGCTCACGAGCCAATTTCTCATAGGGTCTCATAGTTGGGGATGGGCATGGCCATCCTCACGAGATTAATTAAAGCCCTTGTTGCTTTAATTAATCATAACCCGAAATTAACATTGGTCTATATACCAATTTTCCATGCACCAGGGTCTCATGGTTGGGGATAGGAGCACCTATCCTCACGAGGTTAGTCAAGTCCATATACTTGACTAATCATAACCCGCTTCCATTTCATCTCAGCACGCGTATCAGAATACTTTCATAATTAAAATCTCAAACCTCGATCCAACGTCGAGTTCCTTTTCAAAAATATTTTTCTAAACGAATATCCTATTTCTCCCTCCTCCCAAGCATATGGTAGTCAGTCCAGTATCGACCCTCGACCATATGCTTGGTGTCTTTAATTGAATTTAATTAACGTGAACCATGTTTCACCTCACTTTTCTTAATAAAACTTTTGGGTAGAAAAAGATGATTCGGATGTTTCTGTCCACTCATCCGAGTAATTGGGGCGTTAGCCGTTGAACGCTTATGGTTCGATACTCGTCTCCCACATAAAAACAAAATGACTCATTCAAACCCTTTTTATCGCTCAAATGCGATCGTTAAACTCTTTTCCGATAAAGAGCGTGCAATAGTCATTTCAAATACAAACGAGGACTTAGGCTTTTCGAACAAACAAAACAAGTCCTAGTTCAAGGTATTTGAAATGTCTAAGCGCATGATTTTTCTTATAAAATCAACACAACCAATTCAAACCATTTTCAAGAGGAACTACAGAGTTTTGACTTTCCCATTGCACAAGGGAATATGTAGGCACACGGTTCAAAAGCCGTGCCAAACTCAAAATAATAATAAACCAATTCCGTTTCCTTTTTCTTTTATAACTTAGAGATTAGCGAATATACACACACACTTAGAACTAAATGGGTCCCATCGAGTACGATGGATGTATGGGGTGCTAATACCTTCCCCTTACATAACCGACTCCCGATTCCAATTTTTGGTCGTAGACCGTCTTATCCGCTTGTATGGGGTTTTATCTATATTTTCCCGTTCTTTTTAGAACAAATAAAATTAGGTGGCGATTTCACTAGTTTTCGAGATATAAATGATTTTTGAAAATCGAGTTGCTACAGTTGGCGACTTCATTGGGGAAAAATTGACTAAGCGTGTCAACCCTAGTTTAGCTCTTCGTATGTGTGTTTATTATCGCTTTATTTTTATTACTCTATTTTATGTTTATAATTTAGTTATTTATTTCCTATTGCTTTAATTATTACCTTGTTAATATATTATCTTGTATGGGAATAATGGATGAGACTATAGGAAAAGCCCACTACCAAGGCTATAGAACACATAAATTAAAGTGGTTGCGTAGTATTGATTTGCTAGACGGAAATGTCTTGTAAGTTGGTGCGAAGATCACACCTAGGGGAGGTTCTTTCGAAGACATTATCGCCGATTGCAAGCTGTTTTTGCATTGACGATAATGTTGTTAGAAAGGATTATTTCCCTAGTTTGACCTTTAAGGAAACCTAACCTTTGGGCCTTAAAATACTTAAATGAGACGTTCTTGGATATATCGTCTAATCACAAATCTATTTGTGGTGAAAATGATATAGCCACGTTGGGATCAATGATTTTGAATATCCCGTGTAAATCCTTGTGTCGAGGATTACGTTTGTTAGATCGTTAGACCTGCTTTGTCTATTCGGGATAATACGTAACCCTCCCTCGAACCAAATTCTCTAAGACAAAAATATTGCAGCCTTGCAAGTATCATTTGCGATGGACTCTAATATTAGAATTTGTGTTTGTTGTATAAAAAAAATCCTAAGAGCCATCCGGGGGGAATTGTTGGGTAGACGTCGAAACCATGTCCAACCGTCCCTTTTAAACCCTTGTTTGTTTAACTTTACATGTGATTTTGCGCTCACCATCAATATATATTGCATCACATTGCATTCTTACATGCATTATTATCATGTTGCATTCTTACATGCATTACCATTGCATTGCATTTGTATTCTTTCATACATTATCATGCATCTCATCTTCATCAGAAAAGCTCATTTCATCTCTTTCGTCCAAAAATATCAAACTGATTACCCGACACGCGGTCAGAACTCGAAGGATGTCTCAAAGGGCTATAGACGAGCTTCAACGTAGTCAAGAACTATTGAAAGCAGAAGTTAAGCATTTGAAAAGTCAGATGAGTCTGGTCATGGATCTCCTGCAAGTTTTGTCGAAGAGAGAATACAACACCACACTAATTTTTGCAAATTTGGTTACTGCTCTATCATCTGATGCCTCCATGGGTCAAGGACATACACATTGCGAACTCGCCAGTTCAAAATCATCCTACTAGGCATCATCATCAGCCTTCATCTTTGAAGATTCCTCGACAACAGCAATTGCTTACTCCCTGATCAAGGAAGAGGGAACCAAATCAGCATGGTAATCCGCATTATCGCTGATATGCTCAACATGATATTCAGTCAATCCTAATATCATATTCTCGTCCATTTCCATACCTAATTTAGAGTGGTGTTGTGATACCAAGGGAGTTGAAGCCAGTGTCAGCGATTGTTAAAGCTTGGTTTGATGAGCGTGTCAGATGTGCTTTTCATGCTGACTCAGTAGGACGTGAAACTGAGAATTATTTTGCCTACAAATGCAAAGTTTGAGAATTAGTTGGTGACAAGATTCTATCTTTCAAACAAAATGGCTCAAGCTTAGACATTTTTCTTGCAAATTCTGATGATAGCAATTTTGGGGAACTTCCAAAGCTCATTGGGACAATTGCTCACCAAGAGGGAGTTGAGACTCTGAAGAATAGTGATGAAGTATACCAGATGACCACTTCAGAAAGAGTGGTATCCTCCAGCAAGGATATCTCAAGATTCTAGCAAAGGGAAATCAGTCGTAGCATCGACTCATTATCCTGCATCACCAAATTTCAAGCCTCTGCATCAACAACCTTTGTCTAATCTTCCTCAATTTCAAAGTCGGAACTCTCAAAATCAAATTGTACCTCGGAATAATCTAGAAAGAATGAAGGCTCCTCTTGATCCAATTCCGGTGACTTACAATCAACTTCTTCCATATCTGATTCAAAATTCATTGGTCGTTCCTAAATTTCTTAACCCACCAAATTCATTCCTTCTCGGGTATGATTTTAATGCGCGATGTGGATATCATGTTGGAACAATAGGACACTCAACAGAGGATTGCAATCCTTACAAAGCCAAAGTTCAACAACTAATTGGCCAGAAGTACTTGACGCTTCAAGGAGGAAATATTTTTGTGAATGGCAACCCCGTACTCAAGTGAGTACCAAGATTGCAAGAAACGCCCTCTAAAGTTGTCGAAACAGAAAGGATAACTCATCCTCGAAGTTGGCGATCCTCGGGGCACCTTTATCGCTTTTCACTGGCATTTTCTTTGATTGTTAATGTACCATTTTCTTTTAAGTTTGTTATTTCTAAATGGTAATATTAATGAAATAAGCATGCATTTGTTTTGAATCAATCCATTCGTGTTCACTTGTTTTGTCATCTTCATCGTAAAAAAGAAAAAAAAATATATCACTATTTCTTCTATTCCTTTATCAAACTTTTGGTTATATGAATATTGGAGAGAGGATGATGATAACAAAATACCCATAATTGTTGTAAGTATGCTTTCAAATAAAACATTGTTGACGATGTACAGGCATTGTTTCAGCTTCCCAAACACCGGAGTTATAATGGAGATAAACCCTCGTTAACCCCTTTGAGCCTTGAAGTAGGATTTTCTTTTTTGAAAAAATAACCCTCATTTTTTTAACCCAAGGGCTGGTAGTGTTCAGTTAATCTGATCAAGCATTCAAAACTCATCAAAAGTGTGCATCAAAGGATACAACAATGGTTATCCTCCAAAAGGTTGAGGAATGTCAAAACTGCAATAGGAAAACTTCTTCTATCAACGATGTGCGTCAAAAGAGAATGACACCATATTGGTTATCTCTTGCACATCAGGAGGTCAACGGATGACGATACCATATTGATTATCCCTCATCCACCAAGGATTCAGGCAATCACAATTACTTCCAATAAATCAGAGATAACTCGAGGTGACATAACTTGTAAAAAAATAAAATAAAATAAAGAAGAATGATAAGAAAGGAAAAAATAAAAGAAAAAAAAGAAGTCAAAAAGGATTACCAAAGAAAGATCTTGAGCAAATGACAAAGTTGTGTGACGCGAGACACCAAGAACAAAAATGTTTGTGACTGTCGTGTCCAAGAAACCTCAGTGGTTCCTCAACCATTATTAACTTCTCTCGAAAGATGAGTGCTTGTATCAGGTTAGCTGAACATAGGACTGGAGAACATCATGAAGAATGGGTGGGCACCAAATAATTTTGAGCCTTTATCCTTTGTTACAAAAACCGTGAACCAGGCCACGTTACAACCCTCAAAAGACCTAATTGAAGCAAGGTTTCTTTTGAAAGCATACTCAGCAAGGTTGCGTAACCTGACTCCTAAAGATATTTGCTAATCATCTGTATTGATATCAAATTTCTGTGTCATCTTTCACATTTAAAAAAATGATTCATTCTCTGTTTTCTTTTCCTTATCATTTCAAATAATGAGGTTGATTTCAAAACTTTTGCACGAATATTGCATTAAAATTATCATTTTGAATAAACATATCTTATTTGCAGGTCAACACTTAGCATCAAGGAAGATCACCAATGAATAATCAACAAGGAATTCAAATATCCTTCACTGACCCAAGCGTGGGCGAAGCATTTAAGGATCCCAAGCAGGGGTATTGTCCAAAAATTAGTAGCCTGGGGCATGTTGTTCCAAGATTCTGTCAATCTAGGGCAGTCACCTTGACATGTTGAAGTATCTCCAAGGAGCATATTGGTTCATGATATTTCTATAGCACGGAGAAGCCAATCCTTCAAGATTCAGTCAATCTGGGGCAGTCATCTTGACATGTTGAAGTATCTCCAAGGAGCATATTGGTTCATGCTATTTCTATAGCACAGTGAAGCCAATCCTTTAAGATTCCGTCAATCTGGAGCAGTCACGTCGAGATATGGTAATATCTCTCAAAGCATCTGTTAATCGGGGGCATCCTACATTGGAGTTCAAGATTCTGGGGCAATGTCTCAAAAATCATATTATTTTAAGTTTCTTCCAACTATCCTCTCGAAGAAAATCAATAGTCGGGGGTAATGAATGCCACATACGGAAAATTCCTTTCCGTATCTTCAAGCTGCAAAGAAATTATTCTCCCAAGTGTTAACAATTGTTGCAGTTAATTTGAGTGGCAGGGAATCATGCTAGCAACATCCTCTTCCTGGAAAAACCTGTTTCAAGAATATTTTGGTCTTAACTAGTTATTCAGCCAAAATATCTTACATGCATTAGCATCAATTTAACATCAAATCATGCATCTCATATTGTGAAATAAAAATCCAACCTTGATGGGTACCTTTAAAGTCAGTTCTCGTCTGACTGTTAATTCAAATCCAGTTTTCGTTTGGTGGTTGAAATCATTTCACTAGTTTCCGTCTGGTGGTCTAACTTAAAGTCAGTTCTCGTCTGACCATTCATCCTTTAAGGTCAAATTTTATTTGGCACATATCTGATAATCCATACATGCATTCATAAATCATCACATAAATCATCGTCATGCATTAGTCACGTCGCTTCACTCAGACATATCATATACAATATATTCATGCATAAACCCCGATCAGGACTTAGGCTCTTTTCATAATGAAGTCAAGTGCAAGCAGAAGGCTATTTCTCAAATGGCAACTTAGTTCTGCTCCCCAGTGCAAGTTGAATTCCGATTCAAAAGAATCAATTGGTAACGTCAACTCTCAAGCTAAATTTCTTCCCCAGAGAAGTGATTGATTATCCCCTGTGAACTCTTGTGTCAACGGAATTTTTTACTTGGATTTCCCTAGTGATCTTCCCACAGAGTTATCTTCAGAAGTTTTCTCCATTAAAGCTTCATCTTCTCCCCAAGCGAGCCTTCTCCAGCAAGGATTACCATTGTGGTATCCCCATTGTTGTTATTCTCAACCAAGATCTGTTCAGATTCTTGCATATAACAATCTCTCAGTAATTCTTAAAGTGGCAATAGTCCTCTATGGACCCGATTTTCTGAGATGTTCCCAGCTAATCTCCTTGTGAGCCTCTAGTGTGTTTATTTCCCCAATAAGTTCCTCGCCTCATTCAAACATAAAGATATCTCTCCCGACATGCAGTTTTAAAGAGTTTTCGATCGAAGATGGTTATCTTCATCAGATTGCATCCTTATTATTGGTCTACTGTCAAGATTGATTGGAAGAATATTTGTTCAATTTGGAATTATCCATTTTTCAACCATGAGTTTAGAGCTTGTTAGTTCTATTCCCCAGTAAAGTGTTTACACTATCATGGAATTCTACCGGTAATGGTTATTATAAAAAAAAAAGAATTGTCAACATCAAAGTTTTTGCATATGGTTATGTGCATTCTTATTTTCAACTACTGATGGTGATTGGTAGAAGATGATTGAAGTTTCAACATATGGTTATGTGTTGTTGCTGCTATTGGTTAATAGCGGAAAATGATGGTTATCATTAAAGTTTTGCATATGGTTATGTGCATTGCGGCATTCGAATGTTGATGGTGATTGACAGAAGAATGATTGAAGTTTCAACATATGGTTATATGTTGTGCTGCTATTGGTTAATAGCGAAATATGATGGTTATCATTGAAGCTTTGCATATGGTTATGTGCACTGCTATATTCGACTGCTAATGGTTATTGGCAGAAGATGTTTAAAATTTCAACATATGGTTAAGTGTTGTGCTGCTATTGGTTAATAGCGAAAGATGATTATCATTAAAGTTTTGTATATGGTTATGTGCATTGTTGAATTCGACTACTAATGGTGATCGGCAGAAGATGATTGAAGTTTCAACATATGGTTATATGTTGCGTTGATTTGATATGCCGATGGATGGCAATTTCTTCATTACAAGAGACAGTACATCGTCAATTTGATATTCCGATGGATGGCAGTTTCTTCATAATAAGAGACAATTCGTCATCAATTTGATATCCCGATGGATGGCGGTTTCTTCATGACAAGAGACAGCTCGTCGTTAATTTGTTGCTTTGATGGATGGCAGTTTCTTCATGACAAGAGACAGTTCATCATCAATTTCATATTCCGATGGATGGCAGTTTCTTCATGATAAGAGACAGTTCGTCGTCAATTTGATATCCCGATGGATGGCAATCTCTTCATTATAAGAAACAGTTCATCGTTGATTTGTTGCCGATGAATGACAATTTCTTCATGATAAGAAACAGTTCGTCGTTGATTTGTTTCCGATGAGTGGCAGTTTCTTCTTTATAAGAGATAATTCATCGTTGATTTGTTATTCCGATGGATCACAATCTCTTCATTATGGGAGATGGTTTGTCGTTGATTTTCTAAATACTCCAATGGGTGAAATCTTAGCTTGTTGTCGAATGATCGCTTTGTTACCCTTTCCAAATGCTTTTCCAGATGAAATGTATTGGTTGAAAAAGAAGTTGAAACTCATTCTCGGTGGAACGCCAGGACTTCTGAGAGACCTAGTCCATTATCAATTTCGTCATCTTGACACTTTGATGAGCCTACTCCCCTGCACTCATTCATATTGCATAATAAAAGAAATTATATGGTTTCTTAATTCATCGCATTCTCATATCATGACATTTGCATGTGTATCATACCCATAATTGTTTTTCAGGGCAAATTTAGGGTATGTTGTATTTAAAGTATCTTTTACCAGACGATTCAAAAATGTTTCTTCAAATCGCCTGGTTAAAGATATTTAAATAGGGGCAGCTGTCACACCCCAAAATATGCCCTCTTAACTCCAAGTTATATGAGTCAAGCATCATATTCATCTGCATATGCTTCCGTTAAGTCATTGACATTAAACAATCATTCATTCATCGCATCTGCATCATTAGTTGTATTTAAGTTGATCAAAAGTCAGTCTAAATCGACATTTGCATCGTTTTGTAGTTGTAAAATACCCGATGTTTCACTTCATGAAATTTTATCTCCTTACTTGATTCTTGCATCATGTTGAGTTGTTTTTATGTCGATAATATTGAATTTTCGGTTTGATAAACAGACTGTTAAAAGAGATTGGACACTGTGTAGAAAATTAGCAGAAAAATATTTCAAGTTTTTGCCTTTTAGTCACTGCTTTATGAATCTACGTGTTGCGTAGATCATTAAAATGTGTTATCTCTAATTTTTCGATACATTTCGAAGTCTCATTTTTAACCGTAAGTATTTTAAAGTCGAATATTCTTTATTATCATTTTATTTCGATTTTGATATTTTTAATAATTTTTCTTTAATCTTTGACACCCTTAATTTATTTTAATGTGTTCATTTTATTTTTTCGGAAAATTTTTTGTCTTAATTTTTATCATTTTTGACAATTTTAGGTGTCCAATTTTTATCTTTAAAAATCAAAACAAAAATATTTTTGGGTAGATTATTTTTTAATCTCTTGGGCTTTGTGGCCCATTTTATCAAAAGGGCATTTTTGACATTTATAAGAAATTGTCTAAAACCTAATTTATGTTATAAATACATGTGTGTTACTGTTACAAAAGGGGAGAACAATCGAAAATGTGTGAGAGAGGCGGATCTGAGAATCAAAAAATAAACTTGAAGAGTTTCTCTTCATCTAGATATAAAGAAAGTCCCCTCTCTGTTCATCATTTTCCTCCGAACCTCACAAACTCCCAGTAACCACATACAACAGCCGCCGCTCAACCTTCACACTCCATCCATTCCCTCCGCTGCATCTCTTCAACCGACTACCTCCCTTTGTTCAAGAACCCTCCTCACACCTTCGTCCCTTCTCCTTCCGCCATACCCACTGTTCCGACACCAACAACCTCTGTTTCTCTCCACCGCTGCACTGTCTCACCTCCTTCACTCTGTCAACCGCGACACTCCCTCCTCCAAAACAACTCGTCCTCATTCTTCTTCACACCAAAACAACCCGTCCTCATTCTTCTTCACACCAAAACAACCAGCTTCTCCTTCTTCATCCTCCCACCGCAGCTACTAAACCACCATTCACCTCCTTGTTCTGTCACCTTCATCATCACCTACCCTTCATCCGAAATCCAACAACATCTCACCCTCTGCCGCGATACAAATTCCATGTTCTGCTAAACACCATCCCAGTTATCATCGCCTATCCACCTCTACAACTCCGATGTAACTCGCCTCTGCTACCTCCGCAAGCTCTATCTCACTCTTCTCCTTCGACCCAACGCAGTTCCGCAGCCCAACATAACTTTCTCTCATCACAGAACTCACCGCCGTGAACCCTCTGCTTCACTCTCATCCTTCCATCTAACTCCAAACTTCCTCAACTTCACTGCCTTCCAAACCCAAAACCTCCATCACCAAAACTCACTCTCATTCCCAGCAGCTACTCACATACTTCGCTCATCTCAATCACTCCTCTCGCCGTGTCCCTCACCGTGACCCCTTCCCTTTCATCCATACCCTATCTCACTGTCTTCGACAAGCCACTCTCAGCCTAGCAAAACTCTGCAGAAATTTCTCCCTAAACACCTATTCACTCAGAGCTCTCAACCCTAATTTCTTCTTCAAATTTCACACTGAAATTTGAAGTGGAAAGAGCTAAACCACTCACTTATCTCATTCAGTCCAGAAAGTAGAGGGAAAGAAACTTACCAAAACCAACAGCCACCACAACTTCACTCAGGTAACATAGTTGCTACTCTCCTCTTTGCATTTTAACTTTGAGCTTCAGCATATTCTTCTGTATACTTCAGTTTCGCCATTCTGCATCATATTTCGTGACTAAACATTAGCTTTCACCATAATACAAACTAAATACAAAACAGATGTTTTAGGTTTTCTTTTTGTTACCTAATACCTTTTTCTGCTATCTTGATTGTCTTGTATCCGAAATCGACATAATATCAATGACAAGTCCAAAGAGAAGCTACCTTTCGATTATCACTCCATGAGGCTGAGATATTCTGCTAGTTTACTTAAACCCTACCTTATTTGTCATAAAAAGCATAACTTATATCAAAATACAAATTGAGCGAAGTGATGAACGTTTTCAGTTTTTCATGTTACCTGATGTAGTTCTGTTAGTTTGAATGCCTTATACCCGAAATCTGTGTGATATCGATGACAAGCTCAAGGAGAAACTACACTTTGTTTAGTACTCCACAGAGCTGAGATATTCTGCCAGTCTAGGTTATCCTGTATACCATTTCGTAAACAAACGTGAAATTTCAATACAACGCAAACCATGAGACGAATGTTTTGAAATTTTTATGTTACCTCTGAGATGGTTTTTGCTGTCTGGAGGTTTCGAAATCCGAACGTATCGCCGATGAAAGCTCAAGGAGGAAACTAATCACTGATTGGTACTCCATAGGGCTGAGGCGATATACTGATGTTGTGTCCACACTTTGATGGTTTTCCTTGCAAAAGGGTAACGAAGGTTACTATTCTGAACATTGGAACTTCAAAAATTGAAAGTTATGAGAAAATGTTAATCTTACTGATTGGATACTCAGAGATGATCCAGAAGTGACCACGAACACATCGCTTCGTTGAGATCGCAAGGGAGATCCGGATTCAAATATGAATCAATCGTGTTGGTAACCGTCGAAACTTCGGGTTGTTGATTCAGAAAACACACGATGGTTCTGGTTGGGGATTTTATAAAAAGAAATTGGGTTGAAGTTTGGATTTGTGAGAGCGCCGGAATCAACGAAGGTTGGGTGTGGGTTCACGGAAACTGTTTCTGAATCGGCCATTGTTTCCTCTTCTTGCTCGTTCGCTATTTCGCGTGAGGAAGATGAAGTGATTTGGGAATTGGGGTTTCTTGACCCAATCGCCCGGACCTGCTTCCCTTGGTGAGGGCTGGACACAGGTTGAACAGTCGGAATGATCAACCGGTTCTACTTAAACCCACATTTTTATTTACTTATTATCTTATCCTTTTTTCCTTTTCTTATATAATTTTTGTATAATTTTTGTTTATTCATTTCATTACTTATTTTCATTTTATAAATAAATAAAAAAAACAAAAAGATTTCCAATCAATATTTAATTGATCTTTAATTTTATTCACTAAAACATGATATTTTTAACTCATTTTTATTAAATATATTTTATTTCATTTTTCTAACAAAATTTATTTGGATAAGTCAATTGTTCCTCAATTTATATTTACTTTCATATGCTTGAATTGTCTGTTTGCTTATTCACTATTATACACGTCACGAACGATTACTATAAAAGTAACTCCGATTTTTCTTTTGGTTGGCTCACGAGCCAATTTCTCATAGGGTCTCATAGTTGGGGATGGGCATGGCCATCCTCACGAGATTAATTAAAGCCCTTGTTGCTTTAATTAATCATAACCCGAAATTAACATTGGTCTATATACCAATTTTCCATGCACCAGGGTCTCATGGTTGGGGATAGGAGCACCTATCCTCACGAGGTTAGTCAAGTCCATATACTTGACTAATCATAACCCGCTTCCATTTCATCTCAGCACGCGTATCAGAATACTTTCATATTTAAAATCTCAAACCTCGATCCAACGTCGAGTTCCTTTTCAAAAATATTTTTCTAAACGAATATCCTATTTCTCCCTCCTCCCAAGCATATGGTAGTCAGTCCAGTATCGACCCTCTACCGTATGCTTGGTGTCTTTAATTGAATTTAATTAACGTGAACCATGTTTCACCTCACTTTTCTTAATAAAACTTTTGGGTAGAAAAAGATGATTCGGATGTTTCTGTCCACTCATCCGAGTAATTGGGGCGTTAGCCGTTGAACGCTTATGGTCCGATACTCGTCTCCCACATAAAAATAAAATGACTCATTCAAACCCTTTTTATCGCTCATATGCGATCGTTAAACTCTTTTCCGATAAAGAGCGTGCAATAGTCGTTTCAAATACAAATGAGGACTTAGGCTTTTCGAACAAACAAAACAAGTCCTAGTTCAAGGTATTTGAAATGTCTAAGCGCACGATTTTTCTTATAAAATCAGCACAACCAATTCAAACCATTTTCAAGAGGAACTACAGAGTTTTGACTTTTCCATTGCACAAGGGAATATGTAGGCACACGGTTCAAAAGCCGTGCCAAACTCAAAATAATAATAAACCAATTCCGTTTCCTTTTTCTTTTATAACTTAGAGATTAGCGAATATACACATACACTTAGAACTAAACGGGTACCATCGAGTACGATGGATGTAAGGGGTGCTAATACCTTCCCCTTACATAACCGACTCCCGATTCCAATTTTTGGTCGTAGACCGTCTTATCCGCTTGTATGGGGTTTTATCTATATTTTCCCGTTCTTTTTAGAACAAATAAAATTAGGTGGCGATTTCACTAGTTTTCGAGATTTAAATGATTTTTGAAAATCGAGTTGCTACAGACCAATACACGAAGCACAACAGGGAAGTTGCCCACATTCTTCCGACCATTATCCCCTCAGAGTAATCAAAACGAAGATTTATTCTGACACTCCCTTATTATCAACAGCAACTAGAGAGTCTGGCGTACGACTCAGTTGCCCTGGATGGCATCTTAAGCCCATCTCCGACTATTTTGACGACATCTCTCTACTTTCAGAATGCTGCATATTTGGTTAAAAACCAATACAAACCAATAACTTTATTCAAAGACAAGTACGAAGTCTAACGTACGACTCTCTCCGGATGGCATATTAAGCCCATCTCCGTGCTCCCTTCTACTTCCAAGAATATCTACAGAGCCTCGCATACAGCTCGTTCCCCGGCATCAATCTTTCTGGATAGCATCTTAAGCCCATCTCCAACGATCCTCCTATCCAGATGACGTTCTCGAGTCTAACGCACGACCCATTCCCCAGTGAAGTCTCCAGCTTCTCGAAATGCCATCTGTAAGCCCATTCCCCGGCATCATCAATCAACAGCGAGTGCAAATTTTCAGGTGTACTCGAGTGTTCAATCATCTTCTACCTCTAAGTCACGAAAGGCACGCATGTCAATCTAACCCTTCCAGTACAAGAAGATTGAACAGGGACAGCTTTCATACCCCAAAATTTTCCCTCCTATTCCTCAAGACATTTCACATATCCATACTCAAGAATTCCTCAAGGGTTGATCAGACAAACCCTCTCCTAGACAATCAACCCAAACTAGGGTTTGGCTATCCTCAGATCCAGATGGACTTCCAACATCTCCAGTGATCATCATGCCTCCTCATATGCTTCAAAGAAACTCCATGTCAAGTTTCAAGCCTTACAAGTCAAGTTTCCTTAGATAATTGCTCAGATGGTTGAAAATCAGTTGTATTGGACAAAAGGTCAACTGTGGTCAACATACAGTCAAACTTCATGATTTTTGGTCAACATCCTCATTTTGAAGTCACATTCATCATTTGATCAAGGCTTGATCATGATTCATCAAGAAAACTCAAGATTTACTCAAAAGTCAAACTTTCCAAATTAGGGTTTCCTAAAGAAAAGTCAACTGAACTTTCACTGAGCATAACTTTCTCATACTTTATAAAAAAAATTTCCACCACCTCTCATTTTGAAGGAAATTCAATTCTCTACACCTTCATGTCTCACAAGCATGGTCAGAAAATGCTTCATTTTGAAGATATGGATCAAAATATTACAGGTCCTTTTCAAAGTCAACAAAAAGTCAACTTTTTGTAATGAAGTTTTATTGAGCATGGAAACTCCAATTGAGATGAAACCAAAGATTTTGTTTAGAGGACACTTAGAGCTTTCTAAAAAGTCCAAGAACATTCAAAAATGTGTAAAATTGAGAAAAATACAACTTGCACAAGTTAGGCATTTTTGGACAATTGCACAAAGAGAGATACTTGTCAAAATCCAATTTTTTCCAAATGGGCCTATAATTTTATGATCCAAACTTGATCATAACATTATCCATGGCCTCTCTACACCTTGCCACGCCTCTTTTCCAGTTTTTGAATTTATTTTTGAATTTAAAGCATTTAATTCAATTTTAAATTAAATAAAATATAAAAGCAAGGTATAAAACAAGTTGGGTTTGTGTTCTATCTATCTTGAGGACCAAGGAAGTCCATAATACATGCCAATTTCGTGCTAGCTCATGCGTGGGAAGAAAAATCAAATTTTGAAAGATTTGATTTTATTGAAAAGAGAAAAAAAAATTGCATTGAAGAAGAGATCTTTTTCATTCTTTTTGCTTCCAATTCTTGCTCTATAAATACCCAGCACATGGACAATGACAAAGGACGAAACCCTAGCCCTTGCAAGCAATCCTTATTTTCAAAAAAATTCTTCAAAGTTGGCAAATTCGATTTTCAATTTCCAGCCAATTTCAAGGGGTTTTCAAGCATTCAAACGTGTTCCTTGATATCCCAGCAAGCATTCCCAGCCTTTACACAAAGCCAAGACTGCCCAGAACACGATATACACCTTGCTCCGATTTGGTATTTTCTAAAATTTCAATTTTTATGATTCGTGCGTTGCTAACTGTTTTTGCTTGCATATTTGAACTCAGGACATCCATTAGAATGCATTTGAATCATTACATGTAAGCTTGCACGTCCAGAACTCGTGTTGCCATTGTTAGGGTTCAAAAACTGGAAAGCTTCGAACCGGCTTGTACAGTTGTTTTCAGGCAAAACTAATACCACCCCCATGGTCGATTTAGGGGGGTAGGGTATCCCTTTGCCATTTATTTTTCTTATTTTGCAGGTTTGAGAATTATAGCCATCGGAGAAGACAACCGAAGCTAGGACTCCGGCGTCGTTGACGTGTGTTGACTCCGGCGAGGCTGGCGTGGCATCATGGAGCAATCCGATTCGTTCATTCATAAACCACTGGGGCCCGCGGCTGACTGTGCGTTGAAATCCAAAAATCAGGACATGTTTTCCTTTATAATACTTTATTTCCAGTTTCCAAACACCAAATGTAGTTTGGCTCAGTGGTGAAGGCAAGCAGGCGTGTGTTTTCACCAGATGGTCCCTGGTTCGATTCCTGGCAAGACCATTCCTTTTTACAAACTTTGAAAACTAACATGTTTTTTCTTTCTTTTTTTTTTTTAAATATTTTCATGCATTTTAATTAATCTTTAAATATTTTTATCATGCATTTAAAAAACACAAAATATTTTCTTTTTGCATTATTATCAGAAAAATGTTTATTTAATTTTTAATATTAAAATTAACATTTTTGCATGCATATTTTATTTAATTACTAATTAATCATTAATTTGACTTTTAATTGTTTTTAATTATCGAAATCGATTCCGAAAATTACCAAAAAATTACCTTATCATCTTATTGTCATTACTAACATAAAACTTTTGTCCTCATTCAAAAATCATGTTTTTACTAACATTTTTCCTCTTATGAAATTTTCTCGTATTTTCCGATTATGTATCTGTTCACAGGTTGTAGCGTTTCGGACAATTTTCTTTCGTTTTCTTTTTAATTATGTAACTGCCCATGGGATGTAATAATTTAATTAGGACTTTTACTTTCCGCACACCTATTATGTAACTGCCCCAAGGCCATGTAATAGCGTAGGACTTTATCTTTCCGCACTTTACTTTTCCGCAATTTACTTTCTACACCCTATAAACTGCTAGTAATTAGGCGTGTATGGCAAGATAAAAATTGGACGTAGATCACTCATAATACCAAGATAACATATCTGAATTTGACACACTCTTTTCACACATGCACCCCTTAGGGTAATTCTCTCTTGTTGCCTTACGAATACAAATGGTCAAGTCCCTCGAACATAGAGGTATCCTAGCACCATTGCCTTTAAAATATATCATCATCGTCCCTTCGATACAAAGATCATAGACCCACGATGTCGCCTACGAATACATGATCTTGACCCTCGATTGTCGCCTACAAAAAATGATGATAGTCCCTTCGAATGTGCTAGGATACTTCCTACAAGTTGCCTTCTATGACCATACGATGTCCCTTCGAATGTCCCTTCTACATCCAACGAATAGGGTTACCTGCCAATCAATGGTACGGATAGCGCTATTCTAAAGGAACGTAAAACAACACGAAAACGACCATTCTGAGTAGGTAATAAGACTTTTAGTTGCTTGCTCTATCAAAATACTTTTCACACCACACACTTTTGTCAAAGTTCAAACTCTTTTCAAAACAAAACATTTCCGAACACTTTGTATACATTCCTACATGAATCATTACAAAGACAAAGCGAGATGCCTTTTCAAAACATTTTTTGTCAAACACACAAAAAGCACAATTTTAAAGTGATCTGAGAGCAAGTAAGAGCCCGTAGATAACTACGGATGGAAAGGGGTGCTAATACCTTCCCTTTTCATAACCTTCTCCCTTACTCAGAATCTAGCGAAGGTTTTTTCCTGTTCTTTTCACCTTCCCTTAATTGGATAAAAGAAAAGTCGGTGGCGAATCTTGCTATCCGCACATTTACGATACAAAAATCTCAAAGTCAGTTCACCGTATTACACTACTTGTGAGCCAATCTTCAAGTTACTGAAGAAAGATCAAGTAGTGAAATGGAACGATGATTTCCAGACAGATTTTGACAAAATCAAGGAGTACCTACTAAATCCTCCTATCCTGATACCACCAGTCAAAGAAAGACCTCTTATCATGTACTTAACAGTATTAGAGAATTTAATGGGGTGTGTGTTGGGGCAACATGACGAGTCTGGTCGAAAAGAGTATGCAATATACTACCTTAGCAAAAACTTTACCGACTGTGAAACAAGATACTCACAGCAGCTTGAGAAAACTTGCAGCGCTTTGGCTTGGGCTGCTGACCGACTAAGACAGTATATGTTGACTCACACTACCTTGTTGATCTCTAAGATGGATCCGATAAAATACATATTCGAGAAACCTGCTCTCTCCAAAAGAATAGCAAGATGGCGAATGATCTTGACCGAATAAGACATCTAGTATACTACTTACAAGGCGATCAAAGGAAATATAGTAGCTGATCATTTGGGTCAATAAGTCGTACATGACTCTCAGTCTATGCATTCCAAGTTTCTAGATGAGGATATTATGTTAGTTAGTGATTATGAAGAACCTGGACCAGACGAAGGACCTGAACCAGGATCCCGATGGACCATGGTCTTTGATGGAGCCTCAAATGCACTTGGCAATGGTATTGGCGCCATCATTACATCTCCTACAGGCGGATACACACCTTTCACCGCCAGACTATGTTTCGACTGCACCAACAATATGGCCGAATACGAAGCATGCATCATGGGTATCAAAGCTGCTATTGACTTAAGAATCAAATTCTTGCAAGTATATGGAGACTCAACATTGGTGATAGTCAGATTAAAGGCGATTGGGATACGAAGCATATGAATCTCATTCCATATCAAGAGCATGTGTTGAATCTGATCCCTTACTTCGAAGAAATCACTTTTGATCACATCCCATGAGAAGAGAATCAGTTAGCAGACGCATTAGTTACCATGTCATCTATGTTCAAGGTCAGATGGGACAATGAAGCTACCGAAATTACTATTGAAAGACTAGACGAACCAGCATACTGTTGTGAACTTGATACCAAAGGAATAGATGAGAAACCTTGGTTCTACGAAGTGAAGAGGTATCTCGAGGCTCAAGAATATCCCGCAGGGGCATCTATCAATGAAAGAGTTACTCCGCTGTCATGAAATTCTTTCTTAACAATGGCATCTTATACAAGTGCAATCACGACTTGTGCTTACTCCGCTGTGCAGATCAGAAAACAGCGGAACGAATCATGGAAGAGTTACATGAAGGCGCATTCGGTACCCACTCCAGTGGACATATAATGGCAAAGAAGATTCTAAGAGAACGTTACTATTGGTCCACCATAGAAGCTGATTATTACCGCTATGTTCGATCTTGTCACAAATGCTAGATATATGCAAGCAAAGTGCACATACCTCTAGTCCTATTGAATGTTCTGACCGCTCTGTAGCCTTTCGCAATGTGGGGAGTTGACATGATTGGAGAGATTAAACCCACAGCTTCCAATGAAGATCGTTTCATCCTTGTTGCTATTGATTACTTTACCAAATGGGTAGAACCAGCCTCGTTCGCATCTGTTACCAAGAATGTTGTGGCTCGATTCATCAACAATAGTCTTATCTGTCGGTATGGCGTCCCTGAAAGGATTATCACGGACAATGGTACCAATCTCAATAATAAAATGATCACCGAACTCTGCACTCAGTTCAAGATTAAACATCACAACTCTTCTCCATATCGGCCAAAAATGAACGGCGTAGTAGGAGCCGCCAATAAGAATCTCATGAAGATCATATAGAAGATGACAGTGACCTATAAGAATTGGCATGAGATGTTGCCATTTGCTCTCCACGGTTATCGCACTACATTATGAACATCTACAGGGGCAACCCCCTTCTCTCCGTATATGGTATGGAAACAGTCCTACCTATCTAGGTTTAGATACCCTCAATCAGAGTACTCTAGGATGCAGAGTTAGAAGAATACGAATGGGTCCAGACTTTCCTCGACCAGATCAACTTGATCAATGACAAACGGCTCGCAGCCATCTGCCATGGATAAATATACCAGAAGCGAATGATCAGAGCATTCAATAAAAAAGTCAAGCACCGAGTCTACCAAGTCGGTGATCTAGTAGTCAAGCGCATCATTCTTCCACAAGGTGACCCCAGGGGAAAATGAACTCCCACCTATGAGGGACCATTTGTAGTCAAAACAGTATTTTTTGGCGGAGCTATGATGCTAAGCACTATGGAGGGAGAAGACTTCCCGCACCCTGTGAACGCAGACATAGTCAAAAAATACTACGCATAAACGAGACCCGTTAGGTTGATTGGCCTAGGATAAAATAAGGGCATCCTGGAAAACCAAAAAGGTTCGGGAAAAAGTTAAGGATATATATACAGAAATGTACAACCGGCAAGTCAAAAACCTGCAAAGGCGGCTTGGGCAAAAAAGGGTATCCCGATAGACTGAAAACCCGAAAGGGCGGTCTAGGCAAAAGTTAGGGATTTAAGCGTATGACTATGTCTCGTCCAGATCACCTACTTACAGACTACACTACTATCAGCTTTAAGATTCGAATGGCTCAAATCAGTTCAATCACTTTCTTCTGATAGCAAGGAGATGAGATAGTCAAAAATATATAAGCAATAACATAGTTGAAACTCGACAAGATTGTTTCCACATAGCTTTTTACTATTTTGACAATTTCCTCTTACTAGGATATTTGTCTCTTGAATATAGGCCACTTTTCAAATTTAATGCAAATTCCTCTTTTCCAGTTCCAATTTTCATTGTTTTGTTTGCATAAAGTCCAATGATTGCTTTGAATAATTATATGCATCTGACAATAAACATCTATTCACAAACATATGAAAAGCGAACAGAAACAACAATTACTACATGCTCTAGGAATTGAAATGACGACTAAAGTCACCAATACATCCCCATACAGTCACTTTCACAAGAAATACCTCCACAGGATCATCTCTAGAATCCCCACAGAGCCATCACTCTCCCTACAAAGACAAATCTTCTCCAACGAAGTATTACATTATCATTTCCTCCCTATAGTGTTCAAACATTTCAACATCATCACGTTAGTCCCCGAGCAGTGATCCAATCAACTTCATCACATTATTCCCCGAGCAGTGATCCTCTACATTCATCACATTAGTCCCCGAGCAGTGATCCTATCAGCTTCAACTGCATCACGTTAGTCCTCGAGCGGTGATCCTATATATTCATCATGTTAGTCCCCGAGCAGTGATCCTATCAAACTTATCTACATTATCAAGTCATCACGTTACATTTGTCCCTGGGAAGTAACATATCAACCAATTACATCAGTCTCCAAGCAGTAACGGGTTATTTTGTACCACATCGTCCCCCAGCAAGGTCTATACACAAGATATTCATCCTCAGTTGAGTATCTCTCAATGATTATCATTTCCCCAACAGCAGCAATATCCAGACTCGTAACATGGTCAGATAATCCATCGGAGGAATCTGGATCTCCTTTATCCCCAGTTAGGATTTTCAACAACTTCATCCCCAAGCAGAAATCAAAGATATCCAGCAGAACATTCCTATCTTCTTCAAGATGGATATGTTTTGAAATACAACATCTACCTTCATACATTACACATAAAAATCATAACATGTGCATATGTCATTCACTAACATTGTCATATACTCGCATGCATCATAATCTGCATAGAACTAACCATATCCTGTCAATATTTATTTCCCCAGTAGGTAAAAGCTATTTTCCAAACGAAAGGTCAAAGATTAATACCCGAAACAAGACGGGAGAACTATCTGAACGACCATGCAAATTATTTCCAGAGAACAGGTCAAAGATTAACACCCGAAACAAGACGGGGAAACTATCAAGGCGGCCAATCTGGTATTAATTCCCGAAACCAGACGGGTTTACCAATAAAATAGGTCGTAGGTCAATTCCTGAAACAAGACAGGGCGACTAATCTACAGAAATCTGGAGGTATGAATTCCCGAAACCAGACGGGTTTACCAATAAATAGCAGACCATGGATTAATACTTGAAAAATAAATAGCATTTACTTTTGCATTAAATGCAAAAGATTCCTTCTTACCTCTTAAGCAAGTTGTAAGTTTCCCTCAACGATAGCCATGCCATATCATTCAGATTTCTTGGCCTATAAATAGAGGTCATTTCCTAAAATTCAAATCACACCAAAGCTATCATAATCAAGCTTTCTTTCTTTCTTTCTTGAATTCTATGTTTCAAAGTTCAAAGAGGGAATTTTTGCAATCTTCAAGCCTTGCAAAATCTGAGAGAATTTAGGCTTCTAACATGTTCTAAACATCAATTAGAAGTTGTTCAAAACTTAAAATCATCACAAGAACAGCCCAAACTCAGAATCATTGTTAAAAATCCAAAAGCTTGCAAATGATGCCTTAACTTGCCATCTTCTAATTTGCTCGTGCTAACCTTGATTTATCACTTCAAAAATGTTAGTGTTTTAAGTTGGCATTATTTTTGGTAAAACTAGGCTTTAGCAATGTCATGATAGATGTCATGACATTCAGAGATTGAAGATAAATCCTACCTGCTAAGGATGTTAAAACATTTCGAGCGGAAGCTAAAGTCTTTGGAAATTCAGAAAAATCGATGTCATAACGAGATGTTATGACATTCGATGTGACATTCTATTCTAGAATCTTTGTTCTGAGATTTTTCGGAAGTTTGTTGAGTGCTAAATATTGTTTTACATTACTAGAAAGCATGCTCACGTGGCTGCTAGGTTAATCTTAATTAAACCTAAATTGGTTGTTGAAAAGACCATGTTTTTAGGATTAAATTAAGTGAACCCTAACTATCTTTATGGAAGCCCAAACGAAGTTTCGGATGCTTCTATAAAAGGAATTCAACCCTTACAACGTCTTTGCGCCTTTGAATGTATTGAAGAGATAGCGACTTGTTTTTGTCTTATTAGGATTAGTGAGTTGGTTTTGTAATTCTAGTTTCTCTTGTGAGCCAAGCAACTATCAATTGATAAGTGCATTGGACTAGGATTTGTTTGTAAGGGTAGTTTATCACTCAAAGCTTTAAAGCACAGTGTTTGTCTCTTGATTGAAAGCTTTGAGCGAGATCAAGATAGTTTATTGAAGTGTGTCTTCACAATTCAATTAGTCAATAGGTTGATATCACCTTGATTGAGGGGAGTGAGTAGGTACTCGGATCTAAGTAGGACTTAGGTTGAAGTTGCATTGGGTAGGTTTTAAGTGAAGGAGATAAACGGTGGTTTATTCACGAATTAATTCTACTAATAGTGAATTTCCTCCGGCTTGGTAGCCCCGGATGTAGGTGTAGTTAGACACTAAGCGGGTAAACAACTTATTGTGTTCTTCTTGTTATTTATATTTACTTGTGTAAATTGTTAACAGAGTGTCGAGATAGTGTGTCATAACATTCTGTGACATCACGTATCTGCTGCCGAAATTTCAATTGGCATCGGGCGGGCACCACACTGTTATTTCGGTGAGATCTAGGGATAATAGTTTCGGCGTAATGGATAAGGAAGGAGGATTTGGAGGTAGACCACAAATTCGGATGGGTCTAATTATGATTCTGAAACCTCGTATGGTTGCCTTCTTAAGATCGATGGACATTAAGGCTTGGAGAGTTCTTGACAAAGGATGGAAACATCCCACCAAGCTTGAGAAAGATGGGACTCTGTTTTGAAACCGAGGAGGAATGGAGCAAAGAGGAAGAGGAGCTAGCTCAGGGAACTCTAAAGCATTGAATTCTCATTCAATGGTATTGAAACATCTTGATGGTCCATCAATGTGGTGACCAAGGATGTTTGGGACACTCGAACTACTCATGAGGGACATCCAAGGTGAAGATGTCAAGACTTGAGATGCTCACTACCAAATTTGAGAATTTGAAGATGAAGGAAGATGAGACTATTCATGAATTTCACATGAATATTTTGGAAATTGCCAATGCCTCAGGAGTACTTGGTGAAAAGATGTCAGAAGAGAAGCTGGTGAGAAAGATTCTCAGATCCTTGCCTAAGAGATTTGCAATAAAAGTCACTGCAATAGAGGAGGCTCAAGACATCAGCACCTTAAAGGTTGAAGAACTTATTGGATCCCTTATGACTTTTGAGATGGGAATCGGTGAAGCTGACAAGAAAAACAAGAGCATAGCACTTGTATCCAACACTGAAGAAGGATGCAAGGTGGAAGATGAAGAGAAGATATTTGAAGCTATAGCCATGCTTGGAAGACAGTTCAACAAACTGATCAGGAGGGTTGATCCAAAGTCAAGGTCAAATGTCAAGGACATTCCATCTGACATTAGCAGATCTTATGACTCCAGCAGAAGATCCAAGTCAGAGGAAAAAGGAAGTCTAGGCAGTAGAATCCAATGTCATGGATGTGAAGGATTTGGACATATTAAAGCTGAATGTCCTACCTTTCTTAAGAAACAAAAGAGAGGAATGAATGTTACTTGGTCTAATGGTGAATCAAGTAGTGATTCTGAAGAGGAATCAGCCAAACTTGTCACTGCATCTTCTGAAAGTGGCAATCCTGATAATGACTCTAGTGGTGAGGAAGTGACCTTTGAAGAACTTGCTGATACTTACAAGAAACTGTGTATCAGAAGTGGTGAAGTATGTCAGCAAAATGAAAAACAGAAAAAGCTGATTGAGAAGTTGGAGGCAGAAAATGTGAAGCTGAAAGCTGAGAAGAAGGAAAATACAATCACTATAAGTCATCTCAACAGTGAGATTATAGTGTTGAATTCCAAGCTTGATCATATGACTAAGTCTGTCAAGATGTTGACAAATGGGACTGATAAGCTGGAAGAAATTCTTCAGCTTGGACAAAATGCTGGAAATAAGCGTGGTCTAGGATATGTGGCTGAAAAGGAACCTGTTAGTGACAAGAAAAAGAAGAGGCATGGGAAACCAAAGCCAGAGCAGATGTCCAACAGAAAATAGGAAATGTTCCTGGCTCAGGGCATGTAGATATAAAGAAATTTGCTGATAACAGGAAGAAGACCAGACCTAATAGGCCAATGTCAAAGCAGATGTCACACAACATTGGGGTCAACATCAGGATCAAAGAAACATGAATAAGAAGTTTCAAAGATGGAGATGTCACCATTGTGGAAGGTTTGGACACATAAAACCCTTCTGCTATAGGTTACATGGGTACCCTAATCAGACTCCCTATGTTAAGCCTAAGAACATCAAAGTACCCTACACTCAAAAGTGGAAGAAGAGGGCTGCAGCATTGATAGCACACACCTCTCTTAGAGTGTCTGCCAAGGAAGATTGGTACTTTGACAGTGGGTGTTCCAAGCATATGAGTGGTATAAAAACCTCTGAATAATGTCAAACCTCACTCTACCAGCTTTGTTACTTTTGGGGATGGAGCTAAAGGAGAAATCAAAGGTGTTGGAAACTTGGACTGCTCTGGAGCTCCAAATCTAAATGGAGTGTTGCTGGTAAAAGGCTTGACTGCTAACCTCATAAGCATAAGTCAGCTATGTGATATGGGGTTTAAAGTCAACTTCACCAGGTCTGAATGTCTTGTAATCAATGATAAACAAGAAGTAGTTATGAGAGGAGTCAGATCAAAGGAGAACTACTACATGTGGGAATCTGAGAACACCAACCTCTCTTCTGTGTGCTCTACAGACAAGGATGAAAAGGAGGTAAAGCTATGGCATCAAAAACTTGGACATCTGCATCTCAGAGGAATGAAAAAGATCATCACTATGGAGGCTGTCAGAGGATACCAAAACTCCATATTGATGAAGAAAGAGTCTGTGGTGAATGTCAAGTTGGAAAGCAAACCAGAATGTCACACCCAATGTCTAGACATCTGACCACTTCCAGAGTGCTAGAGCTGCTACACATGGATTTGATGGGGCCTATGCAGGTTGAAAGCCTTGGTGGAAAAAGATATGCCTATGTTGTTGTGGATGACTTCTCCAGATTTACCTGGATAAACTTCATCAAGGAAAAATCTGATGTGTTTGATGTCTTTAAGGAGTTATGCAAAAGACTTCAAAGAGAGAAGGAAAGTTGTATTGTCAGAATAAGAAGTGATCATGGAAAGGAGTTTGAGAACAGCAAATTTGATGAATTCTGCTCCTCAGAGGGAATTAATCATGAGTTTTCTTCTCCTATAACACCTCAACAAAATGGGGTTGTGGAAAGAAAGAATAGGACTATACAGGAATCTGCCAGAGCAATGATTCATGCTAAGAAACTCCTATTCATTTTGGGTGAAGCTATGAATACAGCTTGCTATGTTCACAACAGGGTCACCTTAAGAAAGGGAACTTCCTCCACCCTGTATGAACTATGGAAGGGAAGAAAACCAACTGTGAAATATTTCCATGTGTTTGGTAGCAAATGCTATATTCTGACAGATCGTGACCAAAGGAGAAAAATGGACTCTAAGAGTGATGAAGGCATTTTTCTGGGATACTCCACTAACAGCAGAGCATACAGGGTATTCAACTCCAGAACCCAGGTTATGATGGAGTCTATTAATGTCATTGTTGATGATCATCATCAGGAACACAATGCCCCATATGATGTTGAGACATGGTTTGAGACATCACCTCAAGTACCTGATAAGGAAGATGTACCTATTCCTACTCCACCAAAATCTGAACCAGAGGAAGCAAACAAAGATCCTTCCATCAGAATTTAGAAAGATCATCCAAAGGATCTCATCATTGGAGATCCAACCAAAGGTGTTGTTACAAGGTCCAGAGAAACTGTCTCAAACTCTTGCTTTGTGTCAAAGATAGAGCCAAAAAATGTTAAAGAAGCTCTATGTGATGAATTCTGGATTGGAGCAATGCAAGATGAATTGAACCAGTTCAAGCAACATGAAGTATGGGAATTAGTTCCTAGACCAGAAGGAACAAACATCATTGGCACAAAATGGATCTACAAGAACAAGTCTGATGCAGAAGGGACTGTCACCAGGAATAAAGCTAGACTTGTTGCTCAGGGTTACACTCAGGTTGAGGGGATTGACTTTGATGAGACTTTTGCACCAGTGGCTAGACTGGAATCAATCAGGCTTCTTCTAGGGGTTGCTTGCATTCTGAAATTCAAACTATTTCAGATGGATGTGAAAAGTGCCTTCCTAAATGGCTACTTAAATGAGGAAGTATATGTAGAACAGCCTAAAGGATTTGTGGATCCAAGTTTCCCTGATCATGTCTACAAATTAAGGAAAGCCCTATATGGACTAAAGCAAGCTCCTAGGGCCTGGTATGAAAGGCTAACCAAGTTCCTTACAGACAAAGGTTACAGAAAAGGAGGCTTGGATAAAACTCTCTTTGTCAAGAATGAAGGAGGAAAGATAATGGTGGCTCAAATTTATGTGGATGACATAGTATTTGGGGGAATGTCAGATTCAATGGTAAAACATTTTGCCAATCAAATGCAAGCTGAGTTTGAAATGAGTCTTATGGGAGAGTTGACCTACTTTCTTGGACTGCAAGTCACACAGATGGAAGACTCAACATTCCTTTCACAGAGCAAATATGCAAGGAATATTGTCAAAAAGTTTGGAATGGAGAATGCCACCATAAAAGGACTCCTGCTTCCACGCATTTGAAGTTGTCCAAGGACACAAGTGGTGAAAAGGTTGATCAAAGTGTATATAGAAGCATGATAGGAAGCTTGCTATACCTAACAGCCAGCAGACCTGACATTGCATTTGCTGTTGGAGTATGTGCAAGATACCAAGCTGAACCTAAAGTAAGTCACATTAACCAGGTGAAAAGAATCCTGAAGTATGTGAGTGGAACTTGCAACTATGGTATCTTGTATTCCCATGGATATGAACCAATTTTGTCTGGTTATTGTGATGATGACTGGGCTGGTAGTGCTGATGACAGAAAAAGTACTTCTGGAGGATGTTTCTTCTTGGGAAACAATCTTGTTTCTTGGTTCAGCAAGAAGAAAAACTGTGTGTCCTTGTCCACTGCTGAAGCTGAATACATAGCAGCTGGTAGAAGCTGTTCTCAGTTGGTCTTGGATGAAGCAGATGTTGTCTGAGTACAATGTCACACAGGATGTCATGACATTGTACTGTGACAATCTGAGTGCTATTAATATATCAAAGAATCCCATACAACACAGTAGGACTAAGCACATTGACATTAGACATCACTTCATCAGAGACCTTGTGGAGGAGAAAGTGATTAAATTGGATCATGTAGTCACAGAACTTCAACTGGCTGACATTTTTACTAAGGCTCTTGATGCTAGTCAATTTGAAAATTTAAGGAGCAAACTGGGAATTTGTCAGTATGAGGAATTGTAGCAATTAAAATTGCTTCCAAGGAAGGGAAGAGACCATTTATTAATTATAAGTGGGTCATTTGATTATTTCCCTCCTATTTTTATAAGGTTCAAGAATGTGAAAAGACTCCTCCATATAATAGCCTTTTCATTTGAAAGTATCATATCTTCTCCATCCAAAAGATACTCTCAACCGCTTCGTCATTCTTGGTCTCTGATTCTCAACTTTTCTCAGCGAAACATGTCTTCCACGACTTCTTCATCCCAAGACTCTGACTGTTCATCTCCCACCATGGCCAAAATTAGGGCAATCGCTGCAGCTATGAATGTTGAACCTGTGAAGGCCTCTCCTCAGCGTTCAATGGCAACTGACTCCAAGAATCAGCATGCACGGAATATCCAAAGATCATCAGTTTCCACTGGTAAGATTTCTGGTTCATCCTCATCTGTTCCCCCTGAGATAAGAAATAGGGAAGGTACCATGTATGTAGAAGAAGCCATTGCTAGGATAGTTACCAGAATCCTAGACGAAAATCACCTTGTACCTGGAGTTTCTGTTCCCCTTAATCAAAAGCCTGCTAGCCCTAGTTTAGCAGCTGATCCAGATGTCACAAGGGATGTTATGACATCTGATGATCACGTCCAGGCAACTCATATGGACTCTGATATTCTTGCTGATTTCCCTGTCAAAGCAAAGGGTGGTATTTCTGGTTCTCAAGATGAGAAAGTAACCAGAACTGGAACTTCTTCAAAGAAGTATAGAGCTAAATTTGTTGGCAGCTCAAAATGCAAGAGAACACCAATTTCCAAGAAAAGGAAAGCTCATGGACCTACAAAGTCTGATCAAGCTTCTAGCTTCAAGATTCAGGCTGAACTAGCTGCTGGTAATGTTGCTGATGCTGCTGCTAACAATGAAAGTGCCTCTTCAGCAAAGGAGAGCAACTGATTAAGTTGCTGTGATGATTCTTTTTATCTGTTATGGCTGTTTAAATTTTGTTTGTGGGCCAATTGTGGCAATTGTGGGATTTCTGTATGGGTAGAATTTATCTTATCTCTAGGTTCTAGTTTATTTAAGCTTAGAACTAGTTTGTCTTCTGCTGCATCTGTACTCTGATAGGTTAAGTAGTTTTAGCCAAAAATGTGCCAAAGGGGGAGTTTGTTAGTGTTTTAAGTTGGCATTATTTTTGGTAAAACTAAACTTTAACAATGTCATGATAGATGTCATGACATTCGAGATTGAAGATAAATCCTACACGCTAAGGATGTTAAAAGACATTCAGGCTGGAAGCTAAAGCTGTCTGGAAATTGAAAGTCGATGTCATAATGGATGTTATGACATTCGATGTGACATTCTGCTCAGAATCTGTTTGTTCTGAGATTTTTCGGAAGTTTGTTGAGCTGCTAAATATTGTTTTTCTGTTATTAGAAAGCATGCTCACGTGGCTGCTAGGTTAATCTTAATTAAACCTAAATTGGTTGTTGAAAAGACCATGTTTTTAGGATTAAGTTAAGTGAACCCTAGCTATCTTTATGGAAGCCCAAAACTGAAGTTTCAGGACTGCTTCTATAAAAGGAATTCAACCACAACCTTGCGCCCTTTGAATGTATTGAAGAGATAGAAGCTTATTTTTGTGTACTGTTAGGATTAGTAACAGTTGGTTTTTGTAATTCTAGTTTCTCTTGTGAGCCAAGCAACTATCAATTGATAAGTGCATTGGACTAGAATTTGTTTGTAAGGGTAGTTTATCACTCAAAGCTTTAAAGCACGAGTGTTTGTCTCTTGATTGAAAGCTTTGAAGCGAGATCAAGATAGTTTATTGAAGTGTGTCTTCACAATTCAATTAGTCAATAGGTTGATATCACTGTTGTGATTGAGGGGGAGTGAGTAGGTACTCAGATCTAAGTAGGACTTAGGTTGAAGTTACATTTGGTAGGTTTTAAGTGAAGGAGATAAACTGGTGGTTTATTCCTGAATTAATTCTACTAATAGTGAATTTCCTCCCTGGCTTGGTAGCCCCTAGATGTAGGTGTAGTTAGACACTGAACCGGGTAAACAACTTATTGTGTTCTTTATTGTTATTTATATTTACTGTGTAAACTGTTAACAGAGTGTCAGATAGTGTGTCATAACATTCTCTGTGACATCACGTATCTGCTGCCAGGAATTTCAAAAACCATTCCATACACTTCATATGAGTGATCCAAATCATCATCCCTGACCTGTAACATCTCCAACCTCAAATTCGAAGCTCACATCAAGTAACTGCAGTTGGACTTAGGTAGAGAGTTCCAGACCATTTCAAAGCAAGCATAGCATTCAAACACCTTCCATAAGGTCCAGTGGTGTTGTAGCAATCATCAAACAACAACTGGAAACACTCTAAATAAGATTTCGATTTCAGTTTGAAGAGGTAAGCCACTCATACTTCGAACTCTATGATTCATGCATTCCAGTTCAAAAATTGCTTGGCCATTTTGTTTCTGCACTTATGATGATCATTAACACTCAATCAATTTCATAAATCATGATCCATACACGATTTCATGTTGATTCTTAGAATTAGGGTTCACCTGGGCATGTTCAAAATTAATCATTCTAAACTGAAAATAAATGAAATTAATCATCACCATCGTGTTCCTGGTTAAAAATCGAGCAAGTTTCATGTTTACATCTTTCAATTTCATTAAGAAATGAAGAATCTATGAATTGATGAAGATTGAAGAAGATGATGAACAATTGCGCGCGTGATTTTGTTTTCAAAAAATTTAAATAATTGGTTTATAATATAATAACATGGAGTAAAATAAATAAACGGATGTATAGCCACCCCAGTGGTAGATAGTGCGCTTTTCATGTACCTTGCCTTGCCTATGGTCCAGGGTTCGAATCCCCCTGAGACCATTTTGCCATTTTTTTCACTTTCCTTCATTTTTAAACATTTCCAAAGACTTGTTTTTAAATATAATTAAATGGAAGCGTGTAAATAACAAGATAAATACTTGGCTCAGTGGTAAAGCTTTTCACTTCCAATCCAAAGGTCTTGAGTTCAAATCTCCTTGGGACCAAAATCAAATTTTTACTACTTGTTTTCTTCATATTTCCTATCAAACTTCAACATTTTCAAAAACCAATCAAAACTTCTCATTTTGAGATGAGTTTTTGCACACTTGTCATTTAATATACCTATTTTATGATTATGTCAAAAAAATCCAAAAATATTTTCTTTTGATTATATTTTTATTAAGTAAAAAATGAAACATTTTAAAGTATTTCTAAATGCTTTTCAAAGATGTTTTCTTTCAAACTTTCAAACTTAAATCTTTCTTTCAAAACCTTTTTCAAAACTTTTCAACAAACTTACACACCCTTTTTCCATGATCGACTCGATTTGAAGATAAAACCGAACCAGTTTTTTTCTCAAATTTCTTAATTGATCATGGGCCTCCCTCACGGTGTTAGTCCCAATCCTTTTTATGTACATATTAAATTTTCCTTGTACATATTCAATCATCTTTATAAATATTCAAGCATAAACAAACTTCTTCGTTTGTTTCCATTCGCTTGTTTATACACAAATCCATTGGTATTAAGAGAAGAATCATTCCCGGTGAAACTCCTCTTAAACCAATGGGCCTCCCTTACGGTGTAAGTCCCAACCCCCCTATGTACATATTCATTTGCTTGTACATAAACACCTCTTCGTGTACATATTCATTCCCTTGTACACATTCAAACTTGTAAATAATCAAGTTACACTTGCTTTAAACGCTCGTTTTATACACTTGTTTATATTTCCTTCATAAACTCCTGTGAATACATATCACACACTTATTTATATAACTGTTCAGTTATAACATAACAATTAGCCTAACAACTAGGTTCCCCTATAGCCTCCTCTTAGGCTTCGTATAAGATAACTCATTCATCTGAGTTAGCCTCCTCTTAGGCTTCATATAAGAAAACTCATTTACTGAGTTTAGCCTTCGCTTAGGCTTCATATAAGACAACACTCCCCTGCTGAGTCAGCCTCCTCTTGGGATTCGTTCAAAAGAAATCCTCATTGAGTTTAGCCTTCTCTTGGGCATCAAACAAGAAAGAGACCCGGAAATCTCTTAACAGCCTCCTATTGGGCTTCCAATACAAAGAATCACCCGCGCTAGGATAGAACCCTGAGAGTATGATTTCCCAGTGAAATCACTCTTGAATCCTAAGAGGATGGTTTCCCGGTGAAACCACTCTTAAAGCCAAAGCCAGCCATACCCTATAGCTTCCTCTTGAGCTTCATACAAGGACCCTCGATGACCCTCGGAATGCCTTCTCTTGGGCTAACAATACAAGGACCCCCAATGACCCTCGAAATGCCTTCTCTTGGGCTTACAATACAAGGACCCACGGGCTTCTTAAAAGCATCCCCCTAATCCAATAAATTTCTCCTCGAGATTTAGACATCTATCATCTCTATGGAAGAAGTATCTCATCTATCACATCACATACAATCGATCGAAAATTTTTTCAAACACTTTTCAAACAAAAAACATCTCTTAATCGTAAGTGGTAACGCTTGTACACTCAAGCAAAACACCTAATGCTTACAATTTAAAGATTCAATCATTTATCAAAACATCTTTTTTAACTCGTAAGTGGTAACGTTTGTACACTCAAGCAAAACACCTATAACTTATGATGAAAGATTTAATCAATCAACCTTTCAAAATGTATGTGATGAAATAGATTAGATACATTTTTCATTAAGATGACATTTGTCTCTGTCACTTAATAACATCCCGTTACTTCCACTAGCATAAGTGGGAACTACGATTGCTCTGAATTTCTCAATCTCCCTTTGAGAATACGTAGGCACAAGGTCTCATCCTTGGCGAGCAAAACTTCTTTCTCCCTCAAACCAAACAAACCATAGCTTCCTTTAGATCCGAGCTACAAATGCTCTGATTCCCATTAAGGGATATGTTGTTGGTGTAAGCCCTAGAGGCCAATACCTTTTGGTACTTCTATCGAATTATTTATTAATAATAAAAGGCTTTTCTTTATTATGTTTGTTTTTTGAAAATAATAAAGTCCCTAGAATAGTTAGTCTGTTTAATGCAATGTTAAGTGTGACTTAATCATGAGATCCATTAAACACAAGGACACTATTCTTAAAGTATCCATAATCGAGCTTTATTGTGAAGTGGGATAACATTAAAGCATTGAGATTATTATGAAGATAGACTGATGATCACATCTCATGGATCATGGATAAGGAGTTATCAAGTCTTGACATAGGTATAAACATTAGGAGTAATATTTATACTGGATTGACCCACTATGAGAATACTACATAGAATGTTATGCAAAGTGTCATAAGTTATTCTCATGGTGATAAGTGGTGCATACCACCCTTCGACCTGAAACCACTATGGACCCTAGATGTAGAGTCAAGTGCTTTATTGTCGATCAAGCGTTATCCGTGGCGGATGATCATAAAGACAGTTGATGGGTACTTCACAAAGCATGTTGAGGGACATGAGTGACCTAGATGGAATTTGCCCATCCTGCGTAATGGGATAAATGTCTGAGGATCCAATATTGAACTGGACAAGGATGACATGGTCTATGCCTTGTGTTCAATATAGACATAAGGTCAAAAGGGTAATTATACACACAAGTATTATCACTGAAAGGTTTTGTCAGATCACATGACATTTTCGTGACTTGGGTAGCAGTGATGTGTTGCTAGATACCGCTCACTGTTTATTATGTTAAATATGATTTAATATAATTGCCAACATCGCAGAAACCTACAGGGTCACACACATAAGGACAGATTAATGAGAGTTAGTGTAAATAAGGAACATCGTAGGGTACGGTGTACTTAAGTGGAATTCGGAATGTGGTAAGGTACCACATGCTTAAGTGATACACGATACATCATAATGTATTATTTTCGTGTGCTTTATTGGGCTTTTAGTTTACAGCCTTTATTTGGCTTTTAGCTTGTAGCCCACACTTATGGTCTTATAAATAAAACCCTTGTGATGAAGCTTTTCACTTGATGCAAATTCGGTCCTGAATCCCTGCCGAGATTTCGTTCACTCTCTCACTCAAAGCTACCGTTCGTGAGCAGCTAGCACTGTGATCGGAAGCAAACTGTTCGTGTGGACTGAGTAGAGACGTTGTTCTTCATCAACGTTCGTGATCACAACGTCAGAAATCCAAATCGTCACAAGAGGTAAAAATAATCTATCACTGACCATGAACATTCGTAAGGATCACAAAGGAAAATCGTTTTTCCGCTGCAATTTTAAGTCGCGATTTTCCTTCATATATATGCAAAAGATCCCAATGATCTTTGCGAGCACAATAATAACAAAACCTAGGATCCCACATAATCTACCCTTCTTAAAATCCAAAGGAGAAACTTTCTCAAGAATAGAAATAGCAATTTAAAACACACAAACATATCAAACTATTCATATATAAAGCTATAGATAACTATATATATTTAGGGTGCCACATCTATTCCCTTTATATAACAAACCCCCTTGCCCAGAATCTCCCCAATGCGTTGCGTCTAGTTCACGCTAGTCGTAATGCATATCATATCAATTGAGGGTATTGCAGCTTTCCCCTTTTTCATAATTATTTTTCTTGTGTTGAAAATAATAAAGTTTGATGCTCGCGGAATCTTTATAATGAAATCAAAAGAGTAAATCGTTTCGAGCCAGAGAATTCGAATTCCGATTCGATTCCCTCGCGCGTCACTTTTTAATGTGAACACATACAGTGAAGCACGCTCAGCGACCCCTAGCCTGCTCAGCGGCCTCGCGATTATGCAGAAAAATTCTGCTACAGACCAGCTCTGTCTAGCCACGAATTTCTCCCACCAAAACAGTTCCAATGCTCATTTATCACTAATTAAACATCATCTAACATGTATACATCATAGGGATCCTATTCATATCATCAAATCTAGTTTTTCTCATCATAAATCCAAAATTCCCAATTCAATTTGAGTTAATAAAACCTAGAAATTGATATACCCAATCCTATAGCATGTTACTAATCACCACCCAATGACATACAAATAAATAATAATGAAGATTCTCCCCCTTACCTTTTGAATATTTAGCTTCTAGGGTTTCTCCTCTTCTCTTTTCCTTTCCTCTTCTTTTCTCCAAATGATAACTCTAATTTCTATTTTCTCTTAACCCTTACTAACTAGTAAACTCTAGTTTGGGCTTAGAAATTAAAACCTCATTTTTACTTCTATTCATTATAATTAGGCCCAATACTAATTAACTTTGTTTCTACTCATAAACTAAATTATTCAAATAACATACATATTCAGATAATCCAATTATTCACCAATTCACACTATTTAATTAATTATCATATAATATAATAAATAATTAATAATTAATAAATAACTATGAAAATTTGGGATGTTACAATTCATTGTTTGTGAATCGCCCCAGGTCTTCTTCGAAACTAGAAAGCGGTGGTCTATCTGGGGAGGAATGTGATTCCGCTTCATGAGGAGCACAACTTTTGGTTTACCTTGCAATGGTGGACAACCAAGGGTTTATGGTGAAGGACTGCGCGACATGCATTGTCGACGTCTCTGAAGAGGAAACCTTGATTGTTTCTTCTCCAATGCCTCGATCCCATTATTCTGATGAAGGATAAGTGCGTTGGTTTATTTAGGGCAGCGAGTAGAACCGCCATAGTTGGATTGAAGTTGGCCGCTACTATAACTGGCTGGAGAGTCGTTTGTGCTTCTTCTTAGGTTATCTTGGACATGCCAGTTTCCAAGAAATGTATGTCATCATCGTCAGCTTTGATGGAGGAGAGATACGTCGTACAACCGTCTCTTTTCACGGGGATGTCCTCGAGGGAAGGGCATCTTTCGTCATTATCATCCTTATGAACTGGGGATATGACGATTTTTCAAGTGAAAGGGTTGTCGTCGTGGTCGTCCATGATTAGAATCTTGAAATGTTGCATTTATCTTTAGTTTTTAGGGAAATAAAGACAGGGAAAATAGTTTCTCACAAACGGCCAGCGCAATTGATCTTACCGGTGCTCGAAACCTATAATGGGCCGATAGCTTTATCTGCAATACTGGCAATGAGCAGGATGGGGTGTGAAATTCTGGTGAGGCAAGACTTAGGATGTCATAACATTTGATTCGACATTATAAACAGACAAGGTAGAACATACAATTTAAAGTGCAAGAAACAAAAATAACACAGAGAATTGATAACCCAGTTTGTCTCTAACTAACCTACGTCTGGGGACTTCCAAGCCAGGGATGAAGTTCATTATCAACAGTATTAATTCGGAGGGAAACCTCCCTGTTTACACTCCTTACTTAATCAAACTCTCCAATGACGCTTCTACCTAAGATACCATACTTAGATATGAGAATCCTCCGCTCACTCCCTCTGTACCACAACCCGTGATACTAAAAACAACTAAAAACAGTTTGAAGATACCACACTTCAAACAGAACTTAAACAGTCAACTTGTGACACAAACTAACTAAGACTAAAAGTAATATGCTTCTAACTTATGACACACCTTGGAGTTACTTCACAGTTTCCTCCAAGAACATAACACCCTTTTACCTATAGGCTTCGAGGTGTACACATGGTGACCTTCCCACAATCCGGGAGGTTCACCGTACAGACTCAGCCCTAAAAACTACATTCTTTTCAATCACGGCTGGTGCCAAACTTAGATTATAAAGCTTCTATTTATAACCTATTACTCAACTGGATTTGAGCCTTCAAAACATAACAAACTGACATAACAAACTGCTACTAAAATTGCTCCATAATATTCTCCAAAATAGCTCCAAGATATTCTCCACAAATATCTCCATATTGTTATAACAATAAATCTGCAACAAATTCTCCTATAAAGTCTCTCTAATATATATCCATAATTTTGGGCTCCAAGTAAGAACAAGTAAGTTGTTACAATTCTGCAAAAGATTCTCCTCAGGAATATTCTGCTTCATAACAGAATCTAATCTATCAGCTTAAACACGATGTCATGACGTCTTCTTCGACATGTTGTTCCAGATGTTGAAACATTTCAACACAACATGTTTCTCCATTTGATAGAACATCAACCCGCTTTCTCCTTACAAGTTATAAATCCTGTTTAACCTATTGCTGCTAAATTAGTTTTACCAAACAAACATAAAGCCAATCCTAAAAATAGATAATCAACGGTGTGTACTTGCAAGACACTCTTATGCTCAAGTAAGAAAGAGTGCAAAGAGATACAAGAAAGAATCTAAATTTTTAGAAGTGAGTGATGAATATTCAATACATGTCCCTCACATGTGAGAAGGTTTATATAGTTCCTCGGGCGCTTGGTCATTGGTCTCTATTTTTGGGTCTAAATTCAAGGTTCTAAAAAGTAAGTAATAGCCTGGGACTTGCCGTTATAACAGACAGACTTGTTCGGAACTAGCCATTGCTACAAGTAGGGGTGTGATAAAAAGTAGGTTCATTATGGCCATTCCTGGATGGTTGATATGCACGTGACGAGCAAAGTAACAACTCAATTATTTGATGTGGGCAGAGACGACTAAGGATGTCGTATGTCCTGGGGGACAACTCACCAAGCATCCCTAGCTGAGGGGCAAAGGGACAAAAGGTTCTTTGTTTGTCCCAACTGATTGAGGCAAAGCTATTGGGTCATCTTAAATGCAGAAGTGGATTGGGCCATACTTAGTCAATGAGACAAACTAGAACAATATTTTTGATTATGTGGTGAGAAAATTTGATCTTAAATGAATATATTCTATAAAATTGATTATGATTAAAAGTGTATTAGATGTACAGGGAATTATGTTTAAATACATTTAAAAGTGAATTTTTTAACAATAATTATTGTGTAAAAGTTATATTTATATTCAAAAACTATAAATTATTTCTTCAATTTAGAATTAAATTTGAAAGTAAAATCAATTCTACTAGAAATCCACCAAACTTGCATTTACATTTGATAAAAAAAATAAAAGAAGTGTATACATACATAATTTTAAGGGTTATATTCCATTTAATTAAACTAATGACAAAAAATCAAAGTATAAACTCCTTAACAATACTCATAACCGCATTAGCCCTAGCAGGATCCACCATATCAATATTATGGAACCCAACAGGATCAAACCGTGCTTCAACCCGTACCCCACATCTGACTAACATAGTCACAAACTCTTGTTGTCGATCAAGCATGATGTCTCCACCATAACCAATAACAAGACATTTTCCTATTTTCTTCACATTTTCTAAATGGGGCCCTTTCACCATAGGATTACAATACCTATGATCACGATTAGTCTCTTTAGGCAAAGCCAACTTCCACATCATGTCCAACACTGGTAAGGGCAGTGTCTGGTCGGTGGCAAACCTTTTGAAATAAACAACAATAATAATAAAGTAATGTGAGCATATCTATTTAAGTTTTTGAAAGTACCATGTATATTAACCAATATTTAAGTATATAAAATTAAATAAAGTTTAATTTTATTTTGTTTTGACAGTGAGAAATATTTTAGATTATTTTTAATCACGATTTAAATGTGTTAAATATTAGATTATGTGTTATAGTATGTCTTACAGGTCCTTAAAGATGGTTGTAATGTGATTGACTAATCTAAAATAAATTAAAAGTAAAATTTTATATACCTTAATTCTGAGCTTGTCCTTTTCTCTCCAGAAAACATAGGTTGGTTCATAACAAGGCCACAAATTATGAGAGGTTTCACGTCCATCTCATCAAGATGCATGGCTGTATTGAATACAATGTTCCCACCAGCACCACATCCATAAAGATAGCATCTCGAAAGATCCCCATAGTCTCTTAACCATTGCTCGCCGTTATCATTCGTAACTTGATTTTTCACCCACAAAATAGCTTTTTGGGCATCTTGGTATTGTCCGGGAAGCCTGCTCTCTGGTGCGGAACGATATGCAACAGAGACAACAATACTAGGGATGTCAGAAGACATGTTCGAACATTTTTTATGAATGTCTGAATCGGAAGGGCTAAAGATTACCCAACCACCACTGTGAAAATAGATTATTATGGGTATACGTGCCACCTCATTATCATTTGAAGGAAGTTTTGTTGGCCTGAAAATACGAACCCACACATTATTTTCATCGTCAATGGTTATGTCTCTAGACACTGATGAAATCCCAGACGAAGGCTCTGGATTTGCGTCAGTTTGAAGTTTATGGAAGCCGCGATGGAGGCTTCCGTCGGGGTTGAAGCTCAAGCCAAGATGGGCATATGGATCAAAACTTGACATTGTTTACTAACTTTGTTTTTTGATTTCTTCTTTGAATTAAGGTTGATGATATGGAAGAATGAAGCACAATATATCAATGGTGAATTGTGATTTAGATGTTTGTGACAATATGCAAAATTCATGGATTATGAGTATGAATAGTTGGTTAGATGATTTTCTAAAATTGAGAATTTGATAGATCGAAGTGGAAAATTTCTTGGCTTTGTATGGAAGGTTGTTAGGTCAGTGGATTAGCCAAACATGTGTAACGTTTTTCACCATGTGAATTTATGTTGTGGTGCTATTGTTTCATGAAAAGCTTAAATTTGGTTAACACTTATAAGTTAGAAAACGGTCACATGGTAAAAGCTCTATAAAAACATAATATAGTGTGACTTATACTTAAATATACAATTTTTTAGTATTTAGTATGTGCGAGTTTCGCTATTAAAAGAAGAATAATAATAAATCTATTTAGTAATTTGAAAAAAAAATAGTTTATATTTATAGACAAGTTCCTAACATCATTAAATGTGCTAATGTAGAATTTCATCAAAGCGCAAGAGTTTGTATGTTCTAGCTGAGAAATATTTTTAGAAGTGTTTTTCTCTTATCGAGAATGTTAAAATGAGGAATGAAATTTCCTTCTTTAGGAATGAGAATATGAATCTTTGATGCACGAGAAAAGATTGAAGGAATTTTCAAGGCAATGTTTAAATCCAATTTGAGACATTTACTTTGATTTCTATCTTTTTATCAAGAAGTGTGATGGATGCATCTTTAATTAGGCATGTTGTTATCTAACTATTACATTGGTGGTTTTGATGGATTATCAAGAAGTGTGATTTCTATTGGAAAGAAAATAAATTCCAATGACCAACTATGAGAGTAACAACTTCTAAAAATTGAATTAATATTATGAAGTGAATGATAATATTTCTCTGGAGTATAAAAAATTTAAAATTTGATGAAAGTTATGTTGAGTCCATATAGATAGTATAAACTAAATTGAATCATAATTAAAATTAAATTAAATCAAACATTTAAATTTGTTTAGAACTGAATTATTATTCAGTATACCGTTTTTGAATTTCAAATCATACGTATTTATAGTAAACCGTCTTTTTTTCAAAACCGAAATGTTTATAGTAAATTGAACTGTTATATTTTGTAATAAAAATATTATTTTAGACATTTTTACTTCTTTTTTTGTTGATAAGTATTTTGTTATGATAATTTAAAAGTTAAAATTTTGAATTTATTTTTCTATTCAAACCATGCTTGCTTCAAGTTTTATTTTATTTTATTTTTATTAAAAATTCATCGAAATCTATGATGAATTTCTAATAATTTTGATGAATAATATTATTATTACTCCACAATATAAAAAGAAAAAAAATATGAGAAGAGAGATATTAGAGTTTTTGCAGAGTCATGGTAAAAAATCTTAATCCACTTTGCAACTGCCAAATTCTCTTGTAAATACAAATTATTATGAGTTGATTACAAAAATAGAAGTTATTCGTTCTATTTACAATTTTAGGTTAGCTTTCTCCCGAAGTCAACAAACCCAAAACTAAAAAAGTCCAAACTACATATTTTCGATCTAAATCGAAATTTTGTGGAAAACAATCTGCCTGCTACAACTCAACATACTTCGACAGACTAATTCGATACACCTTGTATGAGCAACATCTTACTTCAAAAAATTACACTTTCAACAATTTTGTCATAAATATAATTTAGATATATTATCTAAGCGTTCATATCATTTGAATTTGAACAAAAGAAACATAATTAAAAATATTTTCTAAATCAATATGTTGATTTAAAAAACAAGAATATATTTTTGTGAGAAATATATTTTCTTTTTTTAATTATTTTTTTAATTTATTTACATGATTTACTCTTTTTTTATAAGCTTGAATATTTTTTATTGAAACTCAATATTAAAGTCACAAAATGCAACCAGCTAAAATCTTAAAATTATAACTAGTGAAATACGTCCGTTTGTACGGATACTTGTTTAATACACATATTTTTTTGTCGATATAAAAATATTGTAATTAATAATATATATTTTATACTTATAAAAATAATTGTATGAGAAATATATTTTTCCGCTTGTACCACTACTAAAAAAAATAAAATTAGAGAAAATAAAGCAGACATACGAATATCCATACCGAATTTCAATGTCACAAATAATTTGTGAGAGATTTTAAATTCCTTCATAAATAGTTATGGAACTAATTTGTCACTAAATTGAAATTTTCGTCACAAACCATTGAAAATAAATCCGTCACCAGTTTTTTTAGGATTTTAAAATAGCTCTGTAAATATATTTTATTGACATTTATATTATGTCACTAATTATTGAAGATTATTGTATGAACATTTATTTGATGTAGGATATTTTCTGTCACTAAATTAAATGAATTACTCAGTGACATTTACATTCTCTCACTAATCAATGAGAACCTGCATGAAATTGGTAATATTAAAAAATTTCTGTCAAATTTATTTAATATTAAAACTGAATTTACTATATCATATTATAAAAATATACCAATCACAATATGATACACAAGAAAATATTTTTGTGAATATCATAAATATTCTCCAAATCAAGTCTAATTGTACCAAAAATATGTTTTAAAACTAAATATTAAAAGCATAGTACTTTTTTGTTGACACTAAATATTACAATTAAAATAGTTCAAAACAAATTAGTTACAATTTAGTTACAATTTTGACATCTAAATAAAAAATTTGATAATTCTCAAAAATTAATAAAATTCAATTTTGAAACAAATATTTGTGAATCTTAATAAATATACAATCGAAAAGATTTTTTTCTACTTATATATGTCATAAAAATTTAATATCCATTATGAGAAAAAAAATAAAAAATAAAATTATCAAATAAAATAAATTATTATATTGAAGACAATGAAATCACTATTAAATTATAAATATTATTAACTGAAATAAAATTATCTAAAATTATTGTGTAATTAAAATTTTCCTTTCTCTCACCTCTCTTTCAAATCAAATATATAAGTTTTTAATCACAAATATTTATCAATGAATATTAAAATTTATAAAAAAAATCGATTGTCTTATCATGAATCAAATCTAACAGTGAATCATGAATCAAATCACTTGATAAGAATACAAAATTGAACAAAACATGAATCAAAGTTTTCCTTTTTCTCAATAAATATTTGCTTTTCAAAAACTATAAAAATGATTGTCACATAAACATTGATCAAATATAGTTTAAATAAATATAAATGCAAAACATGCAAATTTTCATTTTAATTCTTTGAAAAATATATCAATAACAATATACATATACATATATTTACAAAGAATAATTGAAATAATTTTTTCTTATGATTTTTTATATATAGATGTTATTTTTTGAAATTATTTAACATGATTGATGCACTTCTTTTAGAATGCATAAAAATCATCAATACTTAATTATTATTCCTTCATGGATATATGCAATTCTTTAAGAACACTTGAACACGAATTTTGTTATATTCTTCAACATGTTCTTATAATTCATGATAAAAAATATTATTCATTGTGAATATTTTAAAATAACCATGTAAACCAATGCATGGTAAATGCTTAGTCTTCATGAACTCAACAATAAATTAATTATTTTAGTTCTTCAAGAACTGTTTTTATAGTTATTCGAAAACTCAATCACATATCTTTTACAAACTTCTTCACAAATCCAATCACAAATCTTTTTATGCAGTTCTTTAGGAACTCAATAACAAATCTTTTACGAACTTCTTCAAAAATTCAATCACAAATCTTTTTATGCAGTTCTTCAAGAATTAAATCACAAATCTTATTATGCAGTTCTTCAGAAACTCAATCACAGATCTTTTATTGATAAAAATAATAATATTTGCAATTCTTCAGTTATTAAAGAACTATAGAACAAAATCATTATTTTTTATCCTTCAAGGATGTTTTATCTATTCTTTAGAAACTATATAAAAAATTAATTATTTTACAAGATCTATATGTTCTTCAGAAACTATATGTTCTTCAAAAATAATATAAATTTATTATTTTTCTATCCTTTAGGGATGCTTTATATGTTCTTTAGAAACTATATGTTCTTCAAAAATAATATAAATTTATCAGTTTGCTATCCTTAAGGGATACTTTATATGTTCTTTAGGAACTATATAGATTCTTCAGGAACAATATAAAGTTATTATTATGCTATCCTTCAGGGATGTTTTATATGTTCTTTAGGAACTATATGTTCTTCAGGAACAATATAAACTTTTTATTTTGCTATCGGATGTTTTATATGTTCTTTAGGAACAATATGTTCTTCAAGAACAATATAAACTTATTATTTTGCTATCGGATGCTTTATATGTTCTTTAGGAACTATATGTTCTTTAGGAATAATATAAACTTATTATTTTTATCATTCATGGATACTTGATAAATTTTTCGAAAACTATATAATAAACTCTTTTTTGGTATCCTTCAAGGATGCTTGATAAATTCTACAAAAACTTATATAAATATTATATTGCTATGCTTCAGGATTGTCATACCCCAAAATTTCCCTCCTATTCCTCAAGACATTCCATACATCCATACTCAAGGATTCCTCAAGGGTTGAACAGACAAACCCTCTCCTAGACAATCAACCCAAACTAGGGTTTGGCAATTCTCAGATCCAGATGGACTTCCAACATCTCCAATGGTCATCATGCCTCCTCATATGCTTCAAAGATTCTCCATGTCAAGTTTCAAGCCTCACAAGTCAAGTTTCCTCAGACAATTGCTCAGATGGTTGAAAATCAGTTGTATTGGACAAAAGTCAAGTGGTCAACATACAGTCAAACTTCATGATTTTTGGTCAACATCCTCATTTTGAAGTCACATTCATCATTTGATCAAGGGTTGATCATGATTCATCAAGAAAACTCAAGATTTGCTCAAAAGTCAAACTTTCAAAATTAGGGTTTCCTAGTGAAAAGTCAACCAAACTTTGAGTGAGCATAACTTCTTCATACTTTCTCAGAAAGTTTTCCACCACCTCTTGTTTTGAAGTAAATTCAATTCTCTACAACTTCATGTCTCACAAGAATGTTCAAAAGATGCTTCATTTGGAAGGTATGGATCAAAACATTGCAGGTCCTTTTTAAAGTCAACCAAAAGTCAACATTTTGTTTTGAAGATTTATTGAGCATGGAAACTCCAATTGAGATGAAACCAAAGAGGTTGGTTAGAGGACACTTAGAGCTTTCTAAAAAGTCCAAGAACACTCAAAAATATGGAAAATTGAGCAATATACACCATTCAGAAGTTGGGCATTTTTGAACAATTGCACAAAAGGAGATATTTGTCAAAATGCAATTTTTTCCAAATGGGCCTATAATTTTATGATCCAAACTTGATCATAATATTATTTGTGACCTATTGATTCCTTTCCATGACCACATTTTATTTTATTGATTTATTTTTGAATTTAAAACCATTTAATTCAAATTTAAATTAAATAAAATATGAAAATAAGATATATTTTCAAGAGGTGGATTTTATCAAGCTTGAGGTCCAAGATAGCCCATGAAACATACCAAATTCGTGCTAGCCTCTCACATGGAAGGAAAATCAAATTTTCAAGAAATTTGATTTGAAAGAGAAAATTTTTGCATTCAATATCCAATCTTTTTTCACTCTCTTTGCCCTCACAATTCACTCTATAAATACCAAGCAAGCTGCCAAGAACAAGACACGAAACCCTAGCCCCATACACAACCCTTATTTTGCCAAATTTTTTCTCAAATTGTCAAAAATCGAATTCCAATTTCCAGCAGGTTTCAAGGAAAGCCAACCATCCAAACACCTTCCTGAGGTTCCCAGCAATCGAAACCATCCCTTACTTGAAGCCAAGACTTCCCAGAACTCGATCCCAAGCTTGCTCCGATTTGGTATATTTTTGAAATTCGAATTTCATTATTCATGCATTGTTAATGTTTTTTGTGTGTTTGTTTGAACTCAGGATGCATATTAGGTCATGTTTGAACCATCTCATGCAAGCTTAGACGTACAGAACTCGAATCACCATAACTAGGGCATCTTGAACTGTTTGAATCGAACCGGTTGATACAGGTGTTTTTAGGGCAAACTAATGGCACCGTCGTGTTTGCAGCCCTCGATTTAGGGGGGTAGGGTACCTTAGAACTTTTTATTTTGCGTATTTTTCAAGTTTCGGGTTTTGGTTGGCGGAGAAGGCAAGAGCTAGGGCTCGGCGTCGTTGACTTCTCGACCGGCGTGAGCTTGCGTGGCGCGATGGCTCTCTCTGATTCGTCCACTCGTTATGACTGGGGTCTACGCGCGCTGACTGGGTTTGGAACATATCCATGACACGTTGACATTCATATTCAATTGATTTCAGTTTTACAAACACCAAATACACGCTGGCGTAGTGGTTAAGGCGTTGGTTTGGAAAGATTCTCCTCAAGGTCACAGGTTCAATCCCTGGCAGGACCAAACTTTTTTTTCCTTTTGCAAACTTGACATATTTGTTAGTGTTTTTAAGTTGGCATTAATTTTGGTAAAACTAGGCTTTAGCAATGTCATGATAGATGTCATGACATTCAGAGATTGAAGATAAATCCTACCTGCTAAGGATGTTAAAAGCAGCTCAGAACTGGAAGCTAAAGCTGTGTTGGAAATTCTCAATCGATCTGATGTCATAACAGATGTTATGACATGCAGTGTGACATTCTGTTATGCAGAATCTGTTTGTTCCTGAGATTTTTCAGGAAGTTTGTTGAGCTGCTAAATATTGTTTTTGTTATTAGAAAGCATGCTCACGTGGCTGCTAGGTTAATCTTAATTAAACCTAAATTGGTTGTTGAAAAGACCATGTTTTTAGGATTAAATTAAGTGAACCCTAGCTATCTTTATGGAAGCCCAAACGAAGTTTCAAGGCTTCTATAAAAGGAATTCAACCACAAGTGTTGCCCTTTGAATGTATTGAAGAGATAGCAATTTATGTTTGTGTACTGTTAGGATTTGTAACAGTTGGTATTGTGTAATTCTAGTTTCTCTTGTGAGCCAAGCAACTATCAATTGATAAGTGCATTGGACTAGGATTTGTTGTAAGGTTAGTTTATCACTCAAAGCTTTAAAGCACGAGTGTTTGTCTCTTGATTGAAGCTTTGAAGCAAGATCAAGATATTTTATTGAAGTGTGTCTTCACAATTCAATTAGTCAATAGGTTGATATCACTGCTGTGATTGAGGGGAGTGGGTACTCGGATCTAAGTAGGACTTAGCTTGAAGTTGCATTGGGTAGGTTTTAAGTGAAGGAGATAAACTGGTGGTTTATTCCTGAATTAATTCTACTAATAGTGAATTTCCTCCCTGGCTTGGTAGCCCCCAGATGTAGGTTTGTTGAACCGAACTGGGTAAACAATTTATTGAGTTCTTTGCTTTCTTTCTTGTGTGAGTTGTTAACATAGTGTCGAATCTTGTGTCATAACATTCTCTGTGACATCACGTGTCTGCTGCCGAAATTTCAATTGGCATCGGGCGGGCACCTTGTTATTTGGTGAGATCTAGGGATAATAGTTTACGGCGTAATGGATAAAGAAGGAGGATTTGGAGGAAGACCACCTATTCTGGATGGGTCTAATTATGATTACTGGAAGCCTCGTATGGTTGCCTTCTTAAGATCAGTGGACATTAAATCTTGGAGAGCTGTTGATAAAGGATGGAAACATCCCACCAAGCTTGAGAAAGATGGGACTACTGTCTTGAAACCTGAGGAGGAATGGAGCAAAGAGGAAGAAGAGCTAGCTCTAGGGAACTCTAAAGCATTGAATGCTCTGTCAATGGTATTGACCGGAACATCTTCAGACTGGTCTATCAATGTGAGTTAGCCAAGGATGTTTGAGACACTCTCAGAACTACTCATGAGGGGACATCCAAGGTGAAGATGTCAAGACTTCAGATGCTCACTACCAAATTTGAGAATTTGAAGATGAAGGAAGATGAGACTATTCATGAATTTCACATGAATATTTTGGAAGTGCCAATGCCTCGGGAGCACTTGGTGAAAAGATGTCGGAAGAGAAGGCGGTGAGAAAGATTCTCGGATCCTTGCCTAAGATTTGCAATGAAAGTCAACGCAATAGGAGGCTCAAGACATCAGCACCTTGAAGGTTGAAGAACTTATTGGATCCCTTATGACTTTTGAGATGGGAATTAGTGAAGCTGTTGACAAGAAAAACAAGAGCATAGCACTTGTATCCAACGAAGAGGATGCAAGGTGGAAGATGAAGAGAAGATATCGAAGCTATAGCCATGCTTGGAAGACAGTTCAACAAAGCGATCGGAGGGTTGATCCAAAGTCAAGGTCAAATGTCAAGGACATTCCATCGACATTAGCGGATCTTATGACTCAATGAGAAGATCCAAGTCGAGGAAAAAGGAAGTCAAGGTAGAATCTAATGTCATGGATGTGAAGGATTTGGACATATTAAAGCTGAATGTCCTACCTTTCTTAAGAAACAAAGAGAGGAATGAATGTTACTTGGTGATGGTGAATCAAGTAGTGATCTTGAAGAGGAATCACCAAACTTGTCAGCATCTTGAAAGTGGCAATCGATAATGACTCTAGTGATGAGGAAGTGACCTTTGAAGAACTTGCTAATACTTACAAGCGATTATCGAAGTGGTGAAGTATGTCAAAAATGAAAAAAAAGCGATTGAGAAGTTGGAGGCAAAAAATGTGAAGCTGGAAGCTGAGAAGAAGGAAAATACAATCACTATAAGTCATCTCAACAGTGAGATTATAGTGTTGAATTCTAAGCTTGATCATATGACTAAGTCTGTCAAGATGTTGACAAATGAAATAAGCATGGTCTAGGATATTGAAAAAGGAACCTTTTAGTGACAAGAAAAGGAAGAGGCATGGGAAACCAAAGCCAGAGCAGATGTCACAACAGAAAACAGGAAATGTTCCTGGCTCAGGGCATGTAGATGAAAAGAAATTTGCTGATAAAGGGAAGAAGACCAGACCTAATAGGCCAATGTCAAAGCAGATGTCACAACATTGGGGCCAACATTAGGATCAGAGAAACATGAATAAGAAGTTTCAAAGATGGAGATGTCACCATTGTGGAAGGTTTGGACACATAAAACCCTTACGCTATAGGTTACATGGGTACCCTAATCGGACTCCTATGTTGAGCCTAAGAACATCAAAGTACCCTACACTCAAAAGTGGAAGAAAAGGCTGACATTGATAACACACACTCTCTCGAGTGTACGCCAAGGAAGATTGGTACTTTGACGTGGGTGTTCCAAGCATATGGTGTATAAAAACCTTCGAATAATGTCAAACCTCACTCTACCAGCTTTGTTACTTTTGGAGATTGAGCTAAAGGTGAAATCAAAGGTGTTGGAAACTTGGACTGCTCTGGAGTTCCAAATCTAAATGGAGTGTTGCTGGTAAAAGGCTTGACTGCTAATCTCATAAGCATAAGTCAGCTATGTGATATGGGATTTAAAGTCAACTTCACAGTCGAATGTCTTGTAATCAATGATAAACAAGAAGTTGTTATGAGAGGAGTCAGATCAAAGGACAACTGCTACATGTGGGAATCTGAGAACACCAACCTCTCTTCTGTGTGCTCTACAGACAAGGATGAAAAGGAGGTAAAGCTATGGCATCAAAAACTTGGACATCTACATCTCATAGGGATGAAAAAGATCATCACTATGGAGGCTGTTAGAGGGATACCAAAACTCCATATTAATGAAGGAAGAGTTTGTGGTGAATGTCAAGTTGGAAAGCAAACCAGAATGTCACATCCAATGTCTAGACATCTGACCACTTCCAGAGTGCTAGAGCTGCTTCATATGGGTTTGATGGGGCCTATGCAGGTTGAAAGCCTTGGTGGAAAAAGATATGCCTATGTTGTTGTGGATGACTTCTCGGTTACGGATAAACTTCATCAAGGAAAAATCTGATGTGTTTGATGTCTTTAAGGAGCTATGCAAAAGACTTCAAAGAGAGAAGGAAAGTTGTATTGTTAGAATAAGAAGTGATCATGGAAAGGAGTTTGAGAACAACAAATTTGATGAATTCTGCTCCTCAGAGGGAATTAATCATGAGTTTTCTTCTCCTATAACGCCTCAACAAAATGGGGTTGTGGAAAGAAAGAATAGGACCATACAGGAATCTGCCAGAGCAATGATTCATGCTAAGAAACTTCCTATTCATTTTGGGTGAAGCTATGAATACTTGCTATGTTCTGAGGTCACCCTAAGAAAGGGATCTTCCTCCACCGTATGAACTATGGAAGGAAGAAAACCAACTGTGAAATATTTCCATGTATTTGGCGATAAATGCTATATTCGACAGATCGTGATCAAAGGAGAAAATGGATTCTAAGAGTGATGAAGGCATTTTTCGGGATACTCCACTAACAGAGAGCATATAGGGTATTCAACTCCGAACCCAGGTTATGATGGAGTCTATTAATATCATTGTTGATGATCATCATCAGGAACACAATGTCCCATATGATGTTGAGACATGGTTTGAGACATCACCTCAAGTACCTGATAAGGAAGATGTACCTGATCCTTCTCCTCCAAAATCGAACGGAGGAAGTTAACAAAGATCCTTCCATCAGAATTCGGAAAGATCATCCAAAGGATCTCATCATTAGGGATCCAACCAAAGGTGTCGTTACAAGATCCAGAGAAACTGTCTCAAACTCTTGCTTTGTGTCAAAGATAGAGCCAAAAAATGTCAAAGAAGCTCTAAGTGATGAATTCTGGATTGGAGCAATGCAAGATGAATTGAACCAATTCAAGCAACATGGAGTATGGGAATTAGTTCCTAGACCAGAAGGAACAAACATCATTGGCACAAAATGGATCTACAAGAACAAGTCTGATGCGAAGGGTCACGGGAATAAAGCTAGACTTGTTGCTCGGGGTTACACTCGGGTTGAAGGATTGACTTTGATGAGACATTCGCACTGGCCCAATCAGCTTCTTCTAGGGGTTGCTTGCATTCTGAAATTCAAACTATTTCAGATGGATGTGAAAAGTGCCTTCCTAAATGGCTACTTAAATGAGGAAGTATATGTAGAACAGCCTAAAGGATTTGTGGATCCAAGTTTCCCTGATCATGTCTACAAATTAAGGAAAGCCCTATATGGACTAAAGCAAGCTCCTAGGGCCTAGTATGAAAGGCTAACCAAGTTCCTTACAGACAAAGGCTACAGAAAAGGAGGCTTGGATAAAACTCTCTTTGTCAAGAATGAAGGAGGAAAGATAATGGTTGCTCAAATTTATATGGATGACATAGTATTTGGTGGGATGTCAGACTCAATGGTGAAACATTTTTCCAATCAAATGCAAGCTGAGTTTGAAATGAGTCTTATGGGAGAGTTGACCTACTTTCTTGGACTGCAAGTCACACAGATGGAAGACTCAACATTCCTTTCACAGAGCAAATATGCAAGGAATATTGTCAAAAAGTTTGGAATGGAGAATGCCAGCCATAAAAGGACTCCTGCTCCCACACATGTGAAGTTGTCCAAGGACACAAATGGTGAAAAGGTAGACCAAAGTTTGTATAGAAGCATGATAGGGAACTTGTTGTATCTAACAGCCAGCAGACCTGACATTGTATTTGTTGTTGGGGTATGTGCAAGATACCAAGCTGAACCTAAAGTAAGTCACATTAACCGGTGAAAAGAATTACGAAGTATGTGAGTGGAACTGCGGTTATGGTATCCTGTATTCCCATGGATGTGAACCCATTTTATGCGTTATTGTGATCTTGTTGGGCTGGTAGTCTTGATGAGAAAAAGTACCTCTAGGATGCTTCTTCTTGGGAAACAATCTTGTTTCTTGGTTCAGAAACAAAGCTGTGTCCTTGTCCCTCTTGAAGTTGAATACATAGCGGTGGTAGCGATTGTTCTCAAATGGTGCGGATGAAGCGGATCTTGTCGAGTACAATGTCACACAGGATGTCATGACATTGTACTGTGACAATCTGAGTGCTATTAATATTTCAAAGAATCCTATACAACACAGTAGGACTAAGCACATTGACATAAGACATCACTTCATCAGAGACCTTGTGGAGGAGAAAGTGATTAAAGCGGACCATGTAGTCACCGAACTTCAATGGTGACATTTTACTAAAGCTCTTGATGCTAGTCAATTTGAGAATTTAAGGAGCAAACTGGGCATTTGTCAATATGAGGAATTGTAGCAATTAAAATTGCTTACAAAGAGGAGAAGAAACCTTGTATTTCAAATAATTATGAGTGGGTCACTTCATTATTTTCCTCTTATTTTTAAAGGTTTCAAGAATATCAAGAGACACCTCCCTATAATAACCTCTCCTATTGAAAGTATCATACCCTCCCCACCCAAAAGATTCTTTCAAACTCTTTGTCAGTTCCTCAATATATCTCAGAGAAATATGTCTTCTTCATCCTCTTCATCCCAAGACTCTAACTGTTCATCTCCCACCATGGCTGAGATTAGGGCAATCGCTGCAGCCACGAATGTTGAACCTGTGAAGGTCTCCCCTCAGTGTTCAATGGCAACTAACTCTCAGAATCAGCATGCACGGAATATTCAAAGATCATCAGTTTCCACTGGTAAGATTTCTGCCTCATCCTCATCTGTTCCCCCTGAGATAAGAAATAGGGAAGGTACCGTGTATGTAGAAGAAGCCATTGCTAGGATAGTCACCAGAATCCTAGACGAAAATCACACTGTTCCTGGAGTTTCTGTTCCCCTTAATCAAAGGCCTGCTAGCCCTAGTTTAGCAGATGATCCAGATGTCACAAAGGATGTTATGACATCTGATGATCACGTCCAGGAAACACATGTGGACTCTGATACTCTTGCTGATTTCCCTACCAAAGCAAAGGGTGGTATTCCTGGTTCTCAAGATGAGAAAATAACCAGAACTGGAACTTCTTCAAAGAAGTATAGAGCTAAATTTGCTGGCTGCTCAAAATGCAAGAGAACACCAATTGCCAAGAAAAGGAAAGCTCCCGGACACAAAGTCGATCGAAGGCTTCAAGATTCAGGTTGAACTAGCTGCTGGTAATGTTGCTGATGCTGCTGCTAACAATGAAGATGCCTCTTCAAAGGAGAGCAACTGATTAAGTTGCTGTGATGCTTCCATTTATATGTTGTGTTTGCTCTGTCAATTGTCTTCTTTTCTTGTTCAGTATTTTGTTTCATTTTTGATGATTGTAATCATTATGTTGACAGATGTGTAACCCTTGAATACTTATGCTGGTATTGTTTTTTTTTCTGGTACTGGTTGATTAAAAGTTTGGGAAAAATGTATGGTTTCCTTTGGCCCTTTATGGCTAAAAAGGGGGAGAAGAACTACTGTGTTGACAGTAGTATGGGACTTTGGGGAATTGTATGGCCTGTTTTTAAAATTTTGTATGTGGGCAATTGTGGGAATTGTGGGATTTTTGTATGGGTAGAATTTATCTTATCTCTAGGTTCTAGTTTATTTAAGCTTAGAACTAGTTTGTCTTCTGCTGCATATGTACTCGATAGGTTAAGTAGTTTTAGCCAAAATGTGCCAAGGGGGTTTGTTAGTGTTTTTAAGTTGGCATTAATTTTGGTAAAACTAGGCTTTTAGCAATGTCATGATAGATGTCATGACATTCGAGATTGAAGATAAATCCTACCTACTAAGGATGTTAAAAGCATTCGTGAAGCTAAAGGCGTGTTGGAAATTCGAGAAAGCGATCGATGTCATAACAAATGTTATGACATTGATTATGACATTCTGCGAGAATCTGTTTGTTCTTGAGATTTTCGGAAGTTTGTTGAGTGCTAAATATTATTTTTCATTATTAGAAAGCATGCTCACGTGGCTGCTAGGTTAATCTTAATTAAACCTAAATTGGTTGTTGAAAAGACCATGTTTTAGGATTAAATTAAGTGAACCCTAGCTATCTTTATGGAAGCCCAAAGCGAAGTTTCGGGACCTTCTATAAAAGGAATTCAACCACTTACGTCTGCGCCCTTTGAATGTATTGAAGAGATAGCGACTTGTGTTTGTGTCTTGTTAGGATTTGTATGATTGGTATTGTGTAATTCTAGTTTCTCTTGTGAGCCAAGCAACTATCAATTGATAAGTGCATTGGACTAGGATTTGTTGTAAGGGTAGTTTATCACTCAAAGCTTTAAAGCACGAGTGTTTGTCTCTTGATTGAAGCTTTGAAGCAAGATCAAGATATTTTATTGAAGTGTGTCTTCACAATTCAATTAGTCAATAGGTTGATATCACTGTTGTGATTGAGGGGGAGTGAGTGGGTACTCAGATCTAAGTAGGACTTAGGTTGAAGTTGCATTGGGTAGGTTTTAAGTGAAGGAGATAAACTGGTGGTTTATTCCTGAATTAATTCTACTAATAGTGAATTTCCTCCCTGGCTTGGTAGCCCCCAGATGTAGGTTTGTTGAACCGAACTGGGTAAACAATTTATTGTGTTCTTTACTGCTTTCTGTATTTACTGTGTGAGTTGTTAACATAGTGTCAGATACTGTGTCATAACATTCTCTGTGACATCACGTATCTGCTGCCAGGAATTTCAATATTTTTCTATTTTCTTATTTTTTTAATATTTTCATTCAATTTATTTTATCTTCTAATATTTTTATCATGCATTTAAAAAACACCAAAAATATTTATTTTTTGCATACTCTCAGAAAAATCTTTATTTAATTTTTAAAATTAAAATTATTATTTTTGCATGTATATTTAATTTAATTGCTAATTTATCATTTAAATAGCTTTTAATTGTTTTTAAATTATCAAATTAACTCCAAAAATTCACAAAAAATTATTTTATCATATTAATGTCATTATTTGCATAAAAACGTTTTCTCATTCAAAAATTCTTATTTTTACTAATATTTTTCTCTTATGCAATTTTTTTCCGTTTCCGATTTTTCATCTGTTTACAAGTTATACCGTTTCGGACGTTTTTTATCGCTTTTCTTTTTCAATTATGTAATTGCCTATGGGATTTAATAGTTTAATTAGGACTTTTATTTTCCGCGCTCTCAATTATGTATCTGCCCCAAAGCCTTGTAATAGCGTAGGATTTATCTTTCCGCACTTTACTTTCCGCAATTTACTTCCCGCACCCTATAAACTGCTAGTAATTAGACGTGTATGGCAAGATAAAATTGGACATAGCTCATTCATAATTCCAAGATAAAATATCTGAAATCAACACACTCTTTTCACACATGCACCCCTTAGGGTAATTCTCTCTCGTTGCCTTTACGAATACAAATGCGGATAAGTATTCGTTGCCTTTACGAATACTTATTAACTGCACCATCAGGATTAAGTTTAACCCAATCTCTAGGAGGTGCCTTCCAACTTATCATTTGCACCGTTGTCGCTGGAGAGAGAGAAATTCTCGTTTCAGCTTTAGCACTTGCATAATTCTGAATTTGGTGTTTAATTGCAGTAACCATACATGCTGGTCTATTGAAGTTTTCGTCATGGATTTCTCTTGTGTGCCAAATCCAAATATTATAACAAGCTGTAGCCCAAAAAACTCTCCATTTCTTATTATTCTGGGAACTTATATTATCTGACAGCATATTATTGGAAATCAAAGCATCAAGATTACCTGCAAAAAAAAAATAGAGTGTTTGTTAGTAGAAACCACTTGCCGCCATATGGACTCCACCTGCGGACAATCTCGTAGCACATGGAGAGTATCCCCCTCAACCACACCACATCTACAGCACATTGCACTGCCAAGGCCCATTCGAGATTTCTTGTTATTTGTGAGAAGGCCATCATGACGCAGCAGCCAAATGAACGTCCGAACTCTCTCAATCACATCAGTTTTCTAGATTTCCCTCCAGGAATTATCGGCCTCCCCATCATTGATACATGTCAGGATCTGATACATCTTGCTCATAGTGTATTTGCTTCTTTCATCACCAATACTAATTCGCATGTCAGCTCCAAATTCAGTTGCGGGTGGAGGTATGGTCTCTATACGACGTAAAATCTCAGTTAGAAGCCACTGTAAAATCTCCCAGTTCCACGAGCCATTCGTTCCGTTCAGATCAACAACCTTGGCCATTTGTAACTTCTCAGGAACCTCCACTTGCAACTCCACAATTTTGATAGTGGAATCCACCCATTTGTCTATCTAAGCTTCAATTGCTTTACCATCACCAACCTGCCAACAACTCGCGACATTCATTTCTTCCCAGTTTCTAACAATGTTCTTCCAGAAACTCGAGTCAGACGCCTTCATCTCAGGTCTGCTTCGACACTTATTTCTATCATACTTACCCCATATAACTTCACTCCATAAATCTCCATTATCCTGTTGCAATTGCCATCCCATTTTAAGAAGACAAGCTTTATTCATTAATTCCAGCTTCCTCAACCCCAATCCACCTTCCGCTTTAGGTTTGCTTACAGTATGCCAATTCACCGCATGATGCTTTCGACCCGTATCATCATCTCCCCAAATGAACCTGCGTTGTAATTTATGGATTTGCTCCAGACAAGATTTCGGGATGCAGGTGTTCATCATAGGATATAATGGCAGTGCTTCAATTACACTTTTAGCAAGAGTAACCTGTCCCGCAAAAGCAAGTTGTTTTCCTTTCCAATTAGTCAATTTTGAGCTAACTTGGTCAATGACGTATTGGAAATCTATCCGCTTAGGGGCTTTACCTGTGAGAGGCACTCCAAGATATTTCCCCAAATTCACAGTTTCCACAAAACCAGAATTACGCAAAATCTCCCGCCGTTGGCTTTCGGTTCACATTCTTGGAGAAAAAATTACGGTTTTTCTTGGTGACTCTTTGTCGACATCTTTGAGAATTTGTTCAGGATATTCATCACACAATTGATTTGCTGGTTAGTAGCTTCTCCAAATAACAGAAGATCATCTGCAAACATGAGATGCGAAATATGGTGCCTTCTTCTACCAATTCTGATAGTCTTCCAACTGCCTTCCTCCATGGCTTGAGAGATGAGATGAGACAGTTTATCTATACACATAACAAAGAGATACGGGGATATGGGATCGCCTTGACGAATTCCTATGGTCGGGCGAAAAAATTCCGTATTAGTACCATTCTATTTAATATTAGTTTCGACACTAGTGACTCCATGCATGATAATGTTCACTAGATTGGGAGGCAGCTGGATTTCGTTAAGGATTTGCCAAATAAAGTTCAAACTGATTTTGTCATAAGCCTTGGCGAGATCCACTTTGATAGCAAAATGCCCTTTCTTTACTTTCAGGTTATGCATAGTATGAATAACCTCCTGAGCCACTACAATGTTTTCATGTATACTCCTACCTGGGACAAAGCCCGATTAGAATGGCGAAATGATCGTTGCCATAATATCTCTCAGACGGTTAGCTACCGTTTTACTCACCACTTTGTAGATGACATTACACAAGGAGATGGGCCGGAAATGATTGATAGTTTCAGGATGTTGTACTTTGGGAATTAAGCATATATCAGTTTGATTAACATTCACAAGCTCGCTTTGGGAAATCCAAACCTTCTTGACAAAGTCACAAACGGTTTTACCTACAACTTGCCACGAATTTTGATAGAAGCCAACATGAAAGCCATCCGGTCTTGGGGATTTCCAGGGACTCATACCAAACACTGCTGCCTTAATTTCATTATCGCTGATGCCAGCTCTCATACTGCATAAATTATCCTCATCAATTTTTGGGAAAGAGTATTTGGATTGCTCCCAATGATGGATCGTGTCAGTACCTATGAAAAGAGTCTTATAATGCTCGTTGAACAAGTTTTGTATCTGCTTTTCATCATCAATCCAAACGCCCTGAACACTTTTTATTTGTAATTTTATTACGAAGTCTTCACTGCACTATTTTCGTATGATAATACTTGGTGTTCCTATCACCACCAATTAACCACTTCGCCTTTGATCTTTGAAACCACAACAACTCTTCTTTTTTGAGAAGTTCACTAAGTTCCAGCTGAAGATTTCTCTCCAACCTCCTTAATCCTCCTCTGTTGTGACCAGCTTGCATACCTTTTTGAATACCTTCCAGCCTTCTTATAATCCTGTTTTTCGTGCTTTTCACTTGGCCAAAGGTCTGTAAATTCCATTCTTTAGCTCCATCTCTAAACTTTTGCAAGTTGCCAACAATACTACATTGATCATCCCAACTATTCCGCAACATATTCATGTAGTATTTATCAAGCAGCCAAGCATTCTCAAATCTAAAACAAGGAATATCATTCCTTTGCAGATCACCAAACAGACGGATGAGAATGGGGTGGTGGTCAGAGAATTCCAATCTCGGAAGGACTTTCACAAAACCTTCGGGGAAGCCAACTCTCAGCAGTCGTTGCAAAGGGCACGGTCTAATCGTTCGTAAATGTGTTGTCCGCCTCTGAATATAGGACCACGCCAGGTAAATTTTGGGCCTGTAGCACCCAAGTCGATTAAGCCACATTTGTCAATGTTTTTCCTGAAAGTATTGCATCTATTTTGAAGTATCGAAGCACCACATCTCTTCTCATGAGCATAAGCGATATCGTTGAAATCTCCTGCAACAAGCCAAGGGTATCTCATATTCTTCCCATCCCTAATAAGGTCTTCCCACATTTTCCTCCTTAACTCCACATTCGGACTGGCATAAATCGGAGTAAAGTACCAATTTGGTTCACTCTAAGTTTTGCACATTAAGTGCATGAACTGAAGATTAATTTTAACAACAGTAACCTTCAAGTCAGCCTCTTTCCAAGCCACACAAATGCCACCAGAGAAACCTTGATTGGCTGAAGTTGCAAAGCCGTCAAACCCAAGATTTTTCATGGTTCTTCTAAGGTTTTCCGGATTACTTCTAGTTTCAACAATAGTAACACTGGGTTTATAGGTAGTAATGTACTGTTTGAAATACCTGTAGAAGCTTGTATTGGCCGCTCCTCGGCAATTCCATACAAAAATATTCCTCTGATTAATCATCATAAAAAACAGAAGATGAAACAAAAAACCCCAAGCATCAGAACGAAGACTGCTGTTGAGTCTCCTCCACATCCTCCATGCATGTCTCATAATCCTGGGTTTGCTTGTTTGAGTCATGAGACAAACCTACCTTGCAACCCGGGGGTCGATTATTATTTGAGATAACTTTCTCAAGGATAGGTCCCTCTACATCATGATGTATCTATCCCTTATCCTTTCGTTCGGCTGCAAATAAGCTATTCATTTTATTCATGAACGTTCCTCCTTCTATAGTGACATTCGTGAGTGAGTTAATTAGCTCTTCTGTACCACTACTACCCATGATCTCAATAAATTGACCTGTCAATTTCCTGTTATGCCCTTGTGATTTTCCTTTGAAAGCTATCCCTTTATTCACTGCCACGTTTTTTTCCTTTGTTTCCCGATTGGCTGACTTTTTTTTTAATATTCTTGTTATTCCTGCGAAGTATGCTACTATCTTGCATTTCTCCTGGTCCCACATCCTTTGTATTAATAGTCTCAGCTTGACTAATGTTGACCCTACCATTTATTCTACTGACCGTAATGTCCCCCTGAGCTTTTTCTATATTATTATTCTTTTCATTAGCAATAACTCTAGTATTGCTTCCTGTTTTGGCATTGCTCATCACTGTCTCTTGATTCTCACCACTCATTAAGGCATTCAAAGCATTAAAACGGGATCCGGAATCCGGTACCTGATAACTTCGAGATTGTTTCCCAATTACGCCTCGATGCGATCTCCTCGATTGGGGCCTAACACGCCACCGCTTGCCCCAGTCTTCTGTTTAATGCGGATTTTTGCTGCAGTCCAGGGACCCTCATTCACATTCCCTTCAACATTTTGACTTCCTCTAGGAATCAAGTTTTGAGGAGTTGCACTATGAACATGTGGCTCCTGGCATCCTTCTTTGTAATGGCCAAATCTGCCATAATTGGTACAAAGTAGATGAAGCCCTTCATATTCGATCTTATATTTCCTATCCTTGATCTTGAGGCCAGCGAGCGGGCTTGAAAGGTCCACCTCGACACCTGACCTTGCATATTTTCCCTCTCCTGCATCAAAGTATTTTTGTCAACCTTGATAGTTTTACCTATCCGGTTGCCCATAAACTTTAGAGCTTTGGGGTCATAGTATTCAATAGGTAATCCAGCAATCCGCACCCACACCGCAACTTTCTCCATTTCGATCATCATCATTTGTGAATACAACAAGGAAGTAATCATTGCTCAAGTCTATATGTTGATGATACCTTTCTTGATCCATATTTGCTTCAACCTTGTCTCCAAGGCTTTGAATCCTATCCTTCTTCCTAACAGTTTAACGATAACTCCCTTCCTCCATGGTCTGTGCATCCGACTTTCATCATAGCTTGAGAATATGAACCTCAGACATGCATACGTCCCATCGAGTTGTTCTTCTACCTTCATGTTCTTCCGATCCATAATATTCATCTCCTGATCAGCATCACTATCATGCTCACGATCCTCCCCTTCCACCATTTCCTCCATATTTCTGCCCATAACCATATCTTTGTATGTGATGCCCCTTGGTGTTTCAAAACCACCCTCCAAGTCTCCTTGTCGATAATCAGCTGTTGAGATAACATTCTCAGTCGACTCAGCTATGTTGTTTTTGTCTTTTTTTGTGTTCCTTTCCTTCGGATCATCCTCTTCAGCATTGCTCTCATGAAAGTCATTTGTGTGCCCTAGCCTTTTATCAACTCCGTTTTAATGACATTCCCATTTAATATCGCAATAATTACTTGTATATAAATACCAATTTATAAAATTGGTTTATTTTTCATAATTTTATATCAATGTCAATAATTAAAATTTAATTCATATTTATTTCAAATAATTTTATATCAATACTAATATTTGAAATAACTTCTTTCTCATGAGACTCTTTTTAAGACCCTTGATTTCCATTTTTTAATCCTCCATTCTTTTTGCAACCAACCTTTCTTCTTCTATATTTCTTCTACAGACTTTTAACATTATTTTCTGTAAGTGTTTTTATGCTGGCTTTAATTTTTGGTAAAACCAGATTTTGTCAATGTCTTGAGTGATGTCATGACATTCGGGGTTGAAGATAAATTCTGCAGAAAAAGTGTTCTATAGGTAATGCTTAGTATGGTGGGATAGCATAATAATCATGCTATGATCTGTTATGCTGGAAATCTGCAAGCAGAATGAATAATGTCATGACCAATGTTATGACATTACATGCGAAATATATTGTTATCGATTTGCTTTTCACGAGAGTTTTCGGATTTTGTTGGTGATACGATGTGGATTAATATGTTTGGATCATATGCTCACGTGGACATTAGGTTAACTTTGTTTAACCCTAATTTGTTATGTTGAAAAGACCAAGTCCTTAGGTTAACTTTGGTTAACCCTAGCTATTTTTGTGGAAGCCCAAGTTGAAGACTTTACTGCTTCTATATTATCTAACAAACCCTTATGTGGTCAGTTGCGCTTTTTGGAAGAAGAAGAAGGAAGATTGTAATTGTGTTTTTAGTAATTCTTGTGAGCCAAGAAATTATCTTTTGATAAGTGTCTTGGAGTAGGATTTGGTTGTAAGGGTAGTTTGTTCACTCAAAGCTTTGAAGCATGAGTGTTGTGTCTCTTGATTAAAGCTTTGAAGAAAGATTAAGTATGTTTATTGAAGAATGTCTTCATTATTCTATTAATCATTAGGTTAGTATCACTGCTGTGATTGAGGGGGAGTGAGTAGGAACTCAGGTCTAAGTAGGACTTAGATTGAAGTTGCATTGGGTAGGTCTTAAGTGAAGGAGATAAACTGTTTGGTTTATTCCTGAATTAATACTACTTATAGTGGATTTCCTCCTTGACTTGGTAGCCCTCATATGTAGGTGTAGTTACACACTGAGCTGGGTTAACAATTGATTGTGTTCTTTACTGCTTTTTAAATTACTGTGTGGATTGTTAACAGTTTGTCAGATACGGTGTCATAACATTCACTTTGACATTAAGTATCATTGCAGAATTTCAATTGGCATCAAGCAGGCACTCTGCTGTTTTTTTTTGGGTGAGATCTAGGGATATTATTTTCTAGCGCTATGGACAAGGAAGGAGGATTTGGGAGCAGACCACCCATTCTGGATGGATCAAATTATGACTCTGGAAACCTCGTACGATTGCCTTCTTGAAGTCCTTTGGACAACAAGGCTTGGAGATCTGCAGAGGATGGAAACATCCCATCAAACTTGAGAAAGATGGGACTACTATTTCAAGTTAGTAGAAGAAAAAGAAAAAGTAACTAATAAAAGTTTGTTCATGCTTGTTTAACAAATTTAAATTCTAAGGTCCTTGAAAACATTGCATTGCATTTGCATAAACATCATATCATGGCATAACATTTCATAATAGGTACCTTTGAAGAGTGGTTTTCTCATTTCTTAGCGAAATGGCTCTTGAACAGTTGTCAAAGATCTTCAGCTCGAATGCTCAGTTCTAGGAAATGTTCTGACTTGGTCCAAGGCGGAAGATCTGAAGAAGCTCATCAACAGGAAGAAGAAGGTCATTGGTGTCCTCAACATGGGCAGACGTCCCAAAGGTGGACCTAGAGTGGTCAGTCGGTTGGAACTCTCAGACAAGAGTGTCGAAACTAATGAAAGTATCAAGAACAACGAAGAAGGCTAGCGTGAGTCTGAAAACAAAGAAGAAGACTATGAGAACGAGCAGTATTCTCTTGAGGATGACAAATACAAATAACTTGAAGATCGTCTGAGTGCTGTGGAAAATCTGAAAATGTCTAGGCTGAATTTTGATGATTTGAGTTTAGTTCCTGGTGTGGTGATTCCCCGCAAGTTCAAGGTTCCTACTTTTGTCAAGTATGATGGCAATTCTTGTCCGAAGCTGCATTTGAAGTCCTATGTTCAGAAGATCCATCCTCACACTGATCACAGGAAGTTATGGATCCATTACTTCCAAGAGAGTTTATCCGGAGCTCAGTTGGAGTGGTATTATCAGCTAGAGAGTACCCACATCCATACTTGGAATGACTTAGCAGATGCTTTCTACACGTAATACCAGTACAATGCTGAATTGACACCCACTCGCATGTGTCATACCCCAAAATTTGCCCTCCATCTTCTCAAGATATCTCATACATCCATACTCAAAGATTCCTCAACAGTTGATCAGACAAAACTCTCTCCTAGACAATCAACCCAAACTAGGGTTTGGTAATTCTCAGCTTCAGATGGACTTCCAACATCTTCAATGTCCTTAATTCCTCCTCATATGCTTCAAAGATTCTCCATGTCAAGTTTCAAGCCTCACAAGTCAAGTTTCCTCAGACAATTGCTCAGATGGTTGAAAATCAGTTGTATTGGACAAAAAGTCAACTGTGGTCAACATACAGTCAAACTTCATGATTTTTGGTCAACATCCTCATTTTGAAGTCACATTCATCATTTGATCAAGGGTTGATCATGATTCATCAAGAAAACTCAAGATTTGCTCAAAAGTCAAACTTTCAAAATTAGGGTTTCCTAGTGAAAAGTCAACCAAACTTTGACTGAGCATAACTTCTTCATACTTTCTCAGAAAGTTTTCCACCACCTCTTGTTTTGAAGTAAATTCAATTCTCTACAACTTCATGTCTCACAAGAATGTTCAAAAGATGCTTCATTTGGAAGGTATGGATCAAAACATTGCAGGTCCTTTTTAAAGTCAACCAAAAGTCAACATTTTGTTTTGAAGATTTATTGAGCATGGAAACTCCAATTGAGATGAAACCAAAGAGGTTGGTTAGAGGACACTTAGAGCTTTCTAAAAAGTCCAAGAACACTCAAAAATATGGAAAATTGAGCAATATACACCATTCAGAAGTTGGGCATTTTTGAACAATTGCACAAAAGGAGATATTTGTCAAAATGCAATTTTTTCCAAATGGGCCTATAATTTTATGATCCAAACTTGATCATAATATTATTTGTGACCTATTGATTCCTTTCCATGACCACATTTTATTTTATTGATTTATTTTTGAATTTAAAACCATTTAATTCAAATTTAAATTAAATAAAATATGAAAATAAGATATATTTTCAAGAGGAGTGGATTTTTATCAAGCTTGAGGTCCAAGATAGCCCATGAAACATACCAAATTCGTGCTAGCCTCTCACATGGAAGGAAAATCAAATTTTCAAGAAATTTGATTTGAAAGAGAAAATTTTTGCATTCAATATCCAATCTTTTTTCACTCTCTTTGCCCTCACAATTCACTCTATAAATACCAAGCAAGCTGCCAAGAACAAGACACGAAACCCTAGCCCCATACACAACCCTTATTTTGCCAAATTTTTTCTCAAATTGTCAAAAATCGAATTCCAATTTCCAGCAGGTTTCAAGGAAAGCCAACCATCCAAACACCTTCCTGAGGTTCCCAGCAATCGAAACCATCCCTTACTTGAAGCCAAGACTTCCCAGAACTCGATCCCAAGCTTGCTCCGATTTGGTATATTTTTGAAATTCGAATTTCATTATTCATGCATTGTTAATGTTTTTTGTGTGTTTGTTTGAACTCAGGATGCATATTAGGTCATGTTTGAACCATCTCATGCAAGCTTAGACGTACAGAACTCGAATCACCATAACTAGGGCATCTTGAACTGTTTGAATCGAACCGGTTGATACAGGTGTTTTCAGGGCAAACTAATGGCACCATCGTGTTCGCAGCCCTCGATTTAGGGGGGTAGGGTACCTTAGAACTTTTTATTTTGCGTATTTTTCAAGTTTCAGGTTTTGGTTGGCCGGAGAAGACGACCGGAGCTAGGGCTCCGGCGTCGTTGACTCGTCTCTGACCGGCGTGAGCTTGCGTGGCGCGATGGCTCTCTCTGATTCGTCCACTCGTTATGACTGGGGTCTACGCGCGCTGACTGGGTTTGGAACATATCCATGACACGTTGACATTCATATTCAATTGATTTCAGTTTTACAAACACCAAATACACGCTGGCGTAGTGGTTAAGGCGTTGGTTTGGAAAGATTCTCCTCAAGGTCACAGGTTCAATCCCTGGCAGGACCAAACTTTTTTTTCCTTTTGCAAACTTGACATATTTGTTAGTGTTTTTAAGTTGGCATTAATTTTGGTAAAACTAGGCTTTAGCAATGTCATGATAGATGTCATGACATTCAGAGATTGAAGATAAATCCTACCTGCTAAGGATGTTAAAAGGCAGCTCAGAACTGGAAGCTAAAGCTGTGTTGGAAATTCTACAGAAATCAGTCTGATGTCATAACAGATGTTATGACATGCAGTGTGACATTCTGTTATGCAGAATCTGTTTGTTCCTGAGATTTTTCAGGAAGTTTGTTGAGCTGCTAAATATTGTTTTTCTGTTATTAGAAAGCATGCTCACGTGGCTGCTAGGTTAATCTTAATTAAACCTAAATTGGTTGTTGAAAAGACCATGTTTTTAGGATTAAATTAAGTGAACCCTAGCTATCTTTATGGAAGCCCAAAACTGAAGTTTCAAGACTGCTTCTATAAAAGGAATTCAACCCTTACAACTGTGTTGCGCCCTTTGAATGTATTGAAGAGATAGCAATTTATGTTTGTGTACTGTTAGGATTTGTAACAGTTGGTATTGTGTAATTCTAGTTTCTCTTGTGAGCCAAGCAACTATCAATTGATAAGTGCATTGGACTAGGATTTGTTGTAAGGTTAGTTTATCACTCAAAGCTTTAAAGCACGAGTGTTTGTCTCTTGATTGAAGCTTTGAAGCAAGATCAAGATATTTTATTGAAGTGTGTCTTCACAATTCAATTAGTCAATAGGTTGATATCACTGCTGTGATTGAGGGGGAGTGAGTGGGTACTCAGATCTAAGTAGGACTTAGCTTGAAGTTGCATTGGGTAGGTTTTAAGTGAAGGAGATAAACTGGTGGTTTATTCCTGAATTAATTCTACTAATAGTGAATTTCCTCCCTGGCTTGGTAGCCCCCAGATGTAGGTTTGTTGAACCGAACTGGGTAAACAATTTATTGTGTTCTTTACTGCTTTCTGTATTTACTGTGTGAGTTGTTAACATAGTGTCAAATACTGTGTCATAACATTCTCTGTGACATCACGTATCTGCTGCCAGGAATTTCAATATTTTTCTATTTTCTTATTTTTTTAATATTTTCATTCAATTTATTTTATCTTCTAATATTTTTATCATGCATTTAAAAAACACCAAAAATATTTATTTTTTGCATACTCTCAGAAAAATCTTTATTTAATTTTTAAAATTAAAATTATTATTTTTGCATGTATATTTAATTTAATTGCTAATTTATCATTTAAATAGCTTTTAATTGTTTTTAAATTATCAAATTAACTCCAAAAATTCACAAAAAATTATTTTATCATATTAATGTCATTATTTGCATAAAAACGTTTTCTCATTCAAAAATTCTTATTTTTACTAATATTTTTCTCTTATGCAATTTTTTTCCGTTTCCCGATTTTTCATCTGTTTACAGGTTATACCGTTTCGGACGTTTTTTATCGCTTTTCTTTTTCAATTATGTAATTGCCTATGGGATTTAATAGTTTAATTAGGACTTTTATTTTCCGCGCTCTCAATTATGTATCTGCCCCAAAGCCTTGTAATAGCGTAGGATTTATCTTTCCGCACTTTACTTTCCGCAATTTACTTCCCGCACCCTATAAACTGCTAGTAATTAGACGTGTATGGCAAGATAAAATTGGACATAGCTCATTCATAATTCCAAGATAAAATATCTGAAATCAACACACTCTTTTCACACATGCACCCCTTAGGGTAATTCTCTCTCGTTGCCTTTACGAATACAAATGCGGATAAGTATTCGTTGCCTTTACGAATACTTATTAACTGCACCATCAGTATTAAGTTTAACCCAATCTCTAGGAGGTGCCTTCCAACTTATCATTTGCACCGTTGTCGCTGGAGAGAGAGAAATTCTCGTTTCAGCTTTAGCACTTGCATAATTCTGAATTTGGTGTTTAATTGCAGTAACCATACATGCTGGTCTATTGAAGTTTTCGTCATGGATTTCTCTTGTGTGCCAAATCCAAATATTATAACAAGCTGTAGCCCAAAAAACTCTCCATTTCTTATTATTCTGGGAACTTATATTATACAGCATATTATTGGAAATCAAAGCATCAAGATTACCTGCAAAAAAAAAATAGAGTGTTTGTTAGTAGAAACCACTTGCCGCCATATGGACTCCACCTGCGGACAATCTCGTAGCACATGGAGAGTATCCCCCTCAACCACACCACATCTACAGCACATTGCACTGCCAAGGCCCATTCGAGATTTCTTGTTATTTGTGAGAAGGCCATCATGACGCAGCAGCCAAATGAACGTCCGAACTCTCTCAATCACATCAGTTTTCTAGATTTCCCTCCAGGAATTATCGGCCTCCCCATCATTGATACATGTCAGGATCTGATACATCTTGCTCATAGTGTATTTGCTTCTTTCATCACCAATACTAATTCGCATGTCAGCTCCAAATTCAGTTGCGGGTGGAGGTATGGTCTCTATACGACGTAAAATCTCAGTTAGAAGCCACTGTAAAATCTCCCAGTTCCACGAGCCATTCGTTCCGTTCAGATCAACAACCTTGGCCATTTGTAACTTCTCAGGAACCTCCACTTGCAACTCCACAATTTTGATAGTGGAATCCACCCATTTGTCTGTCTAAGCTTCAATTGCTTTACCATCACCAACCTGCCAACAACTCGCGACATTCATTTCTTCCCAGTTTCTAACAATGTTCTTCCAGAAACTCGAGTCAGACGCCTTCATCTCAGGTCTGCTTCGACACTTATTTCTATCATACTTACCCCATATAACTTCACTCCATAAATCTCCATTATCCTGTTGCAATTGCCATCCCATTTTAAGAAGACAAGCTTTATTCATTAATTCCAGCTTCCTCAACCCCAATCCACCTTCCGCTTTAGGTTTGCTTACAGTATGCCAATTCACCGCATGATGCTTTCGACCCGTATCATCATCTCCCCAAATGAACCTGCGTTGTAATTTATGGATTTGCTCCAGACAAGATTTCGGGATGCAGGTGTTCATCATAGGATATAATGGCAGTGCTTCAATTACACTTTTAGCAAGAGTAACCTGTCCCGCAAAAGCAAGTTGTTTTCCTTTCCAATTAGTCAATTTTGAGCTAACTTGGTCAATGACGTATTGGAAATCTGTCCGCTTAGGGGCTTTACCTGTGAGAGGCACTCCAAGATATTTCCCCAAATTCACAGTTTCCACAAAACCAGAATTACGCAAAATCTCCCGCCGTTGGCTTTCGGTTCACATTCTTGGAGAAAAAAATTCTGGTTTTTTCTTGGCTGACCTGCTGTCCTGACATGCTGCAGAATTTGTTCAGGATATTCATCACACAATTGATTTGCTGGTTAGTAGCTTCTCCAAATAACAGAAGATCATCTGCAAACATGAGATGCGAAATATGGTGCCTTCTTCTACCAATTCTGATAGTCTTCCAACTGCCTTCCTCCATGGCTTGAGAGATGAGATGAGACAGTTTATCTATACACATAACAAAGAGATACGGGGATATGGGATCGCCTTGACGAATTCCTATGGTCGGGCGAAAAAATTCCGTATTAGTACCATTCTATTTAATATTAGTTTCGACACTAGTGACTCCATGCATGATAATGTTCACTAGATTGGGAGGCAGCTGGATTTCGTTAAGGATTTGCCAAATAAAGTTCAAACTGATTTTGTCATAAGCCTTGGCGAGATCCACTTTGATAGCAAAATGCCCTTTCTTTACTTTCAGGTTATGCATAGTATGAATAACCTCCTGAGCCACTACAATGTTTTCATGTATACTCCTACCTGGGACAAAGCCCGATTAGAATGGCGAAATGATCGTTGCCATAATATCTCTCAGACGGTTAGCTACCGTTTTACTCACCACTTTGTAGATGACATTACACAAGGAGATGGGCCGGAAATGATTGATAGTTTCAGGATGTTGTACTTTGGGAATTAAGCATATATCAGTTTGATTAACATTCACAAGCTCGCTGTGGGAAATCCAAACCTTCTTGACAAAGTCACAAACGGTTTTACCTACAACTTGCCACGAATTTTGATAGAAGCCAACATGAAAGCCATCCGGTCTTGGGGATTTCCAGGGACTCATACCAAACACTGCTGCCTTAATTTCATTATCGCTGATGCCAGCTCTCATACTGCATAAATTATCCTCATCAATTTTTGGGAAAGAGTATTTGGATTGCTCCCAATGATGGATCGTGTCAGTACCTGTGAAAAGAGTCTTATAATGCTCGTTGAACAAGTTTTGTATCTGCTTTTCATCATCAATCCAAACGCCCTGAACACTTTTTATTGCTGTAATTTTATTACGAAGTCTTCGCTGCACTATTTTCGTATGATAATACTTGGTGTTCCTATCACCACCAATTAACCACTTCGCCTTTGATCTTTGAAACCACAACAACTCTTCTTTTTTGAGAAGTTCACTAAGTTCCAGCTGAAGATTTCTCTCCAACCTCCTTAATCCTCCTCTGTTGTGACCAGCTTGCATACCTTTTTGAATACCTTCCAGCCTTCTTATAATCCTGTTTTTCGTGCTTTTCACTTGGCCAAAGGTCTGTAAATTCCATTCTTTAGCTCCATCTCTAAACTTTTGCAAGTTGCCAACAATACTACATTGATCATCCCAACTATTCCGCAACATATTCATGTAGTATTTATCAAGCAGCCAAGCATTCTCAAATCTAAAACAAGGAATATCATTCCTTTGCAGATCACCAAACAGACGGATGAGAATGGGGTGGTGGTCAGAGAATTCCAATCTCGGAAGGACTTTCACAAAACCTTCGGGGAAGCCAACTCTCCAACGGTCGTTGCAAAGGGCACGGTCTAATCGTTCGTAAATGTGTTGTCCGCCTCTGAATATAGGACCACGCCAGGTAAATTTTGGGCCTGTAGCACCCAAGTCGATTAAGCCACATTTGTCAATGTTTTTCCTGAAAGTATTGCATCTGTTTTGAAGTATCGAAGCACCACATCTCTTCTCATGAGCATAAGCGATATCGTTGAAATCTCCTGCAACAAGCCAAGGGTATCTCATATTCTTCCCATCCCTAATAAGGTCTTCCCACATTTTCCTCCTTAACTCCACATTCGGACTGGCATAAATCGGAGTAAAGTACCAATTTGGTTCACTCTAAGTTTTGCACATTAAGTGCATGAACTGAAGATTAATTTTAACAACAGTAACCTTCAAGTCAGCCTCTTTCCAAGCCACACAAATGCCACCAGAGAAACCTTGATTGGCTGAAGTTGCAAAGCCGTCAAACCCAAGATTTTTCATGGTTCTTCTAAGGTTTTCCGGATTACTTCTAGTTTCAACAATAACAGTAACACTGGGTTTATAGGTAGTAATGTACTGTTTGAAATACCTGTAGAAGCTTGTATTGGCTGCTCCTCGGCAGTTCCATACAAAAATATTCCTCTGATTAATCATCATAAAAAACAGAAGATGAAACAAAAAACCCCAAGCATCAGAACGAAGACTGCTGTTGAGTCTCCTCCACATCCTCCATGCATGTCTCATAATCCTGGGTTTGCTTGTTTGAGTCATGAGACAAACCTGCCTTGCAACCCGGGGGTCGATTATTATTTGAGATAACTTTCTCAAGGATAGGTCCCTCTACATCATGATGTATCTGTCCCTTATCCTTTCGTTCGGCTGCAAATAAGCTATTCATTTTATTCATGAACGTTCCTCCTTCTATAGTGACATTCGTGAGTGAGTTAATTAGCTCTTCTGTACCACTACTACCCATGATCTCAATAAATTGACCTGTCAATTTCCTGTTATGCCCTTGTGATTTTCCTTTGAAAGCTATCCCTTTATTCACTGCCACGTTTTTTTCCTTTGTTTCCCGATTGGCTGACTTTTTTTTTAATATTCTTGTTATTCCTGCGAAGTATGCTACTATCTTGCATTTCTCCTGGTCCCACATCCTTTGTATTAATAGTCTCAGCTTGACTAATGTTGACCCTACCATTTATTCTACTGACCGTAATGTCCCCCTGAGCTTTTTCTATATTATTATTCTTTTCATTAGCAATAACTCTAGTATTGCTTCCTGTTTTGGCATTGCTCATCACTGTCTCTTGATTCTCACCACTCATTAAGGCATTCAAAGCATTAAAACGGGATCCGGAATCCGCGGTACCCACAATAACTTTCGAGATTTGTTTCCCAATTCTGCCTCCGGTCTGATCTCCTCCAGTTGGGGCCCTAACACCGCCACCAGCTTGCCCCCCAGTCTTCCTGTTTCGTCTGGATTTTTGCACAACAGTCCAGGGACCCTCATTCACATTCCCTTCAACATTTTGACTTCCTCTAGGAATCAAGTTTTGAGGAGTTGCACTATGAACATGTGGCTCCTGGCATCCTTCTTTGTAATGGCCAAATCTGCCATAATTGGTACAAAGTAGATGAAGCCCTTCATATTCGATCTTATATTTCCTATCCTTGATCTTGAACTGAGCCAGAAGCGGGCTTGAAAGGTCCACCTCAACACACAACCTTGCATATTTTCCCCTCTCCTGCATCAAAGTATTTTTGTCAACCTTGATAGTTTTACCTATCCGGTTGCCCATAAACTTTAGAGCTTTGGGGTCATAGTATTCAATAGGTAATCCAGCAATCCGCACCCACACCGCAACTTTCTCCATTTCGATCATCATCATTTGTGAATACAACAAGGAAGTAATCATTGCTCAAGTCTATATGTTGATGATACCTTTCTTGATCCATATTTGCTTCAACCTTGTCTCCAAGGCTTTGAATCCTATCCTTCTTCCTAACAGTTTAACGATAACTCCCTTCCTCCATGGTCTGTGCATCCGACTTTCATCATAGCTTGAGAATATGAACCTCAGACATGCATACGTCCCATCGAGTTGTTCTTCTACCTTCATGTTCTTCCGATCCATAATATTCATCTCCTGATCAGCATCACTATCATGCTCACGATCCTCCCCTTCCACCATTTCCTCCATATTTCTGCCCATAACCATATCTTTGTATGTGATGCCCCTTGGTGTTTCAAAACCACCCTCCAAGTCTCCTTGTCGATAATCAGCTGTTGAGATAACATTCTCAGTCGACTCAGCTATGTTGTTTTTGTCTTTTTTTGTGTTCCTTTCCTTCAGATCATCCTCTTCAGCATTGCTCTCATGAAAGTCATTTGTGTGCCCTAGCCTTTTATCAACTCCGTTTTAATGACATTCCCATTTAATATCGCAATAATTACTTGTATATAAATACCAATTTATAAAATTGGTTTATTTTTCATAATTTTATATCAATGTCAATAATTAAAATTTAATTCATATTTATTTCAAATAATTTTATATCAATACTAATATTTGAAATAACTTCTTTCTCATGAGACTCTTTTTAAGACCCTTGATTTCCATTTTTTAATCCTCCATTCTTTTTGCAACCAACCTTTCTTCTTCTATATTTCTTCTACAGACTTTTAACATTATTTTCTGTAAGTGTTTTTATGCTGGCTTTAATTTTTGGTAAAACCAGATTTTGTCAATGTCTTGACTGATGTCATGACATTCGGGGTTGAAGATAAATTCTGCAGAAAAAGTGTTCTATAGGTAATGCTTAGTATGGTGGGATAGCATAATAATCATGCTATGATCTGTTATGCTGGAAATCTGCAAGCAGAATGAATAATGTCATGACCAATGTTATGACATTCTGTGCAGAATATATTGTTATGCAGATTTGCTTTTCCTGAGAGTTTTCAGGATTTTGTTGAGCTGTTCTGATGTGGATTAATATGTTTGGATCATATGCTCACGTGGACATTAGGTTAACTTTGTTTAACCCTAATTTGTTATGTTGAAAAGACCAAGTCCTTAGGTTAACTTTGGTTAACCCTAGCTATTTTTGTGGAAGCCCAAGTTGAAGACTTTACTGCTTCTATATTATCTAACAAACCCTTATGTGGTCAGCTGCGCTTTTTGGAAGAAGAAGAAGGAAGATTGTAATTGTGTTTTTAGTAATTCTTGTGAGCCAAGAAATTATCTTTTGATAAGTGTCTTGGAGTAGGATTTGGTTGTAAGGGTAGTTTGTTCACTCAAAGCTTTGAAGCATGAGTGTTGTGTCTCTTGATTAAAGCTTTGAAGAAAGATTAAGTATGTTTATTGAAGAATGTCTTCATTATTCTATTAATCATTAGGTTAGTATCACTGCTGTGATTGAGGGGGAGTGAGTAGGAACTCAGGTCTAAGTAGGACTTAGATTGAAGTTGCATTGGGTAGGTCTTAAGTGAAGGAGATAAACTGTTTGGTTTATTCCTGAATTAATACTACTTATAGTGGATTTCCTCCTTGACTTGGTAGCCCTCATATGTAGGTGTAGTTACACACTGAACTGGGTTAACAATTGATTGTGTTCTTTACTGCTTTTTAAATTACTGTGTGGATTGTTAACAGTTTGTCAGATACGGTGTCATAACATTCACTTTGACATTAAGTATCTGTTGCCAGAATTTCAATTGGCATCAAAGCAGGCACTCTGCCTGTTTTTGTTTTTTGGGTGAGATCTAGGGATATTATTTTCTAGCGCTATGGACAAGGAAGGAGGATTTGGGAGCAGACCACCCATTCTGGATGGATCAAATTATGACTACTGGAAACCTCGTACGATTGCCTTCTTGAAGTCACTGGACAACAAGGCTTGGAGATCTGCTGACAGAGGATGGAAACATCCCATCAAACTTGAGAAAGATGGGACTACTATTTCAAGTTAGTAGAAGAAAAAGAAAAAGAAAGTAACTAATAAAAGTTTGTTCATGCTTGTTTAACAAATTTAAATTCCTAAGGTCCTTGAAAACATTGCATTGCATTTGCATAAACATCGCATATCATGGCATAACATTTCATAATAGGTACACTGAAGAGTGGTTTTCTCATTTTCTTAGCAGAAATGGCTCTTGAACAGACTGTCAAAGATCTTCAGGCTCAGAATGCTCAGTTCTAGGAAATGTTCACCAGCTTGGTCCAAGGCCAGGAAGATCTGAAGAAGCTCATCAACAGGAAGAAGAAGGTCATTGGTGTCCTCAACATGGGCAGACGTCCCAAAGGTGGACCTAGAGTGGTCAGTCGGTTGGAACTCTCAGACAAGAGTGTCGAAACTAATGAAAGTATCAAGAACAACGAAGAAGGCTAGCGTGAGTCTGAAAACAAAGAAGAAGACTATGAGAACGAGCAGTATTCTCTTGAGGATGACAAATACAAATAACTTGAAGATCGTCTGAGTGCTGTGGAAAATCTGAAAATGTCTAGGCTGAATTTTGATGATTTGAGTTTAGTTCCTGGTGTGGTGATTCCCCGCAAGTTCAAGGTTCCTACTTTTGTCAAGTATGATGGCAATTCTTGTCCGAAGCTGCATTTGAAGTCCTATGTTCAGAAGATCCATCCTCACACTGATCACAGGAAGTTATGGATCCATTACTTCCAAGAGAGTTTATCCGGAGCTCAGTTGGAGTGGTATTATCAGCTAGAGAGTACCCACATCCATACTTGGAATGACTTAGCAGATGCTTTCTACACGTAATACCAGTACAATGCTGAATTGACACCCACTCGCATGTGTCATACCCCAAAATTTGCCCTCCATCTTCTCAAGATATCTCATACATCCATACTCAAAGATTCCTCAACAGTTGATCAGACAAAACTCTCTCCTAGACAATCAACCCAAACTAGGGTTTGGTAATTCTCAGCTTCAGATGGACTTCCAACATCTTCAATGTCCTTAATTCCTCCTCATATGCTTCAAAGATTCTCCATGTCAAGTTTCAAGCCTCACAAGTCAAGTTTCCTCAGACAATTGCTCAGATGGTTGAAAATCAGTTGTATTGGACAAAAAGTCAACTGTGGTCAACATACAGTCAAACTTCATGATTTTTGGTCAACATCCTCATTTTGAAGTCACATTCATCATTTGATCAAGGGTTGATCATGATTCATCAAGAAAACTCAAGATTTGCTCAAAAGTCAAACTTTCTAAATTAGGGTTTCTAGGTGAAAAGTCAACTGAACTTTGACTGATCATAACTTTCTCATACTTTCTCAAAAAATTTTCCACCACCTCTTGTTTTGAAGGAAATTCAATTCTCTACAACTTCATGTCTCACAAGAATGTCCAAAAAATGCTTCATTTAAGAGGTATGGCTCAAAACATTACAGGTCATTTTCAAAGTCAACAAAAAGTCAACATTTTGTTTTGAAGATATATTGAGCATGGAAACTCCAATTGATATGAGACCAAAAAGGTTGGTTAGAGGATTCTTAGAGCTTTCCAAAAAGTTCAAGAACACTCAAAAATGTGGAAAATTGAGAAAGATACATCATTCACAAGTTGGGAAATTTTGAAAGAGTGCACAAGGAGAGATGCTTCTAAAAATCAGATTTTTTGCAAATGGGCTTACTTTTTCTTCATCCAAACTTGTTCCTTATACAATTAGGAATATCCAAGCCCAATGCCACAAATTTTTATTTTATTTTTCTATTTAATTTGGAATTTATTCATTTAAATACAAATTAAATTTAAAAATAAGGTATAAAATCAAAATTAAATGCAAACTTGATTTTTCTCTCTTCCTTGAGATCCAAGCAACTGAACAAAGCCAGCAAATTTCGAAATTTGGATTGGTATGGCAAGATTTGATTGAAAATTGATCAAAATATAAAAATTTGATTTTGTACAAAATTAAATTTGATTTGCATTGATTAATGATTGATTCTTCCGCTAATTAACTCCAAATCCTTCTACTATATATACATAACTCATGCCACACGAATTAGGGTAGAGAATTTGGCTGGAGAAACCCTTATTGCAACTCAAAAAACCGTGGTACACAAGCAAATTGTAACCCTAGTTCCAACTATTTTCAATCGATTCTAAGGTGTCCATTGCATTCCTTGATACCTCTTGAGTCGATCCAGACCCTCATATTGCTCGAAACCATCAAGAATTGGAGAATCCGAATTCGGTTTGTTCAAGAAAATCTTAAAATCGTATTTCAATTATCATGCATTTTTAACTTGTTTCATTGTTGTTTTTGTGATTAGTGATGAGTTTGCAAGCGATCTGGGCAAGTTAATCATATTTCTATGGCCTGAAACTCGAATTGCCATGGCTAGGGTTCCTAAATTCGATTTAGGGTTTTTCTTATTAGGATAAATTGGACCTCAAGACCATTGCCAATCAATTCGAAATGATGTCCTGAATCGAACCATGGTCTTACAATTCATTTATATTATGTGTGCTTGATTTTTGATTTAGCCAGGGTCTGTAGCGTCGAACAATGGCCGACGCTGAACTTTCAAATTTTTGAAACGAGGAAGACGAAGCTTGGCGCGGAAACGATGAAGCTTGGAAGCGACACTTGTTCATACACCATCCGTTCCGATTCAGTGACACACGTGCGCTCCAGATCAGATGCCAAGGCATGGGAGCTGTGAAGCCAAGGTCTCCAGTTCGAATCCTGGCAGGACCATTTGGTTTTTTCTCTTTTGCAAAACTCTTATTTTCATATTTTATTTATTTAATATTTTTTTCATGCATTTTAATTCTTTTCAATATTTTTTATTCATGCATTAAAAATCATCAAAAATATTTTTCCTTTTGCATTTATTTTCAGAAAATACTTATTTAATTTATAAAATTTAAAAATATTGTTTTGCATGCATATTTTATTTTATTCATAATTTAGCATTTTAATCAATTTTAATTAGTTTTAAATTATTAAAATGCATCCAAAAAATCCCAAAAATTTATCTTAGCATATTTATGTTATCTCCAGCATGTCATATTTTTCTCATTCAAAAAATTGCATTTTTACTAATATTTTTCTCTTATTCGATTTCTCTCGTATTTTCCGATTTCTCATCCTTTTACAGGTTATCTCGTTCGGACGATTTTTTCTTATCGTTTCTTTTTTTCCAATAATGTAACTGCTCATGGGATGTAATAGTTTAAATTAGGTTTTTATTTTCCGCAAGTTTAAATTATGTATCTGCCCCAAAGCCATGTAATAGCGTAGGACATTTATCTTTCCGCATCTTTACATTCCATTTTAATTTCCGCCCTATAAAGCTGTTAGTAATTAGGCGTGTATGGCAAGATAAAATTAAACAATAGCTCATTTGCAAGATAAACATATATAATTTGACACACTCTGCACAATACAAATGGTAAGTCCCTCGAGCGTAGAGGTATTCTAGCACGTTGCCTTCAAAACAAATCATCATAGTCCCTTGATACAAAGATCATAAGACCCACGATGTCGCCTCCGAATACATGATCTTGACCCTCGATTATCGCCTCTGAAAATGATGATGGTCCCTTGAATGTGCTAGGATACTTCCTACAAGTTGCTTTCTATGACCATCAGATGTCCCTTGAGATGTCCGCTTACATCCAGCGAATGGGGTTACCTATCAACTAATGATATGGATAGCGCTATTCTAAAGGAGCGTAAAATAACAAGCGACCAATTACGAGTAGGTAATAAGACTTTTAGTTGCTTGCTCTATCAAAATACTTTTCACACTCACACTTTTGTCAAAGTTCAAACTCTTTTCAAAGCGAAACATTTCGAACACTTTGTATAAATTCCTACATGAATCATTACAAAGTCAAAGCGAAATACCTTTTCAAAACATTTTTTCAAACACAGAAAGCACAATTTTAAAGTGATCTAAGAGCAACTAAGAGCCGTAGATAACTACGGATGGAAAGGTGCTAATACCTTCCCTTTTCATAACCTTCTCCCTTACTCGGAGATCTAACGAAGGTCTTTTACGTACTTTTACCTTCCTTAATTGGATAAAAGAAAGTCGTGGCGACTCTTGCTATCCGCATTTGCGATACAAAAATCTCAAAGTCGGTTCACCGTGTTCTGAGCTGGCGACTACAGGAAACACCCTAAAGAGAATGCCTTAAGGATTTCTAGATCACCTTTATTGCTTTTTGTTTGACTTGCTTGCTTTATCTTTAAGGGTTGCATGGGTATTATAATTATGGGGGATCCTTGTGATACGGTGAACTGACTTTGTAGGATTTTTGTATCCAAATGTGCGGATAGCAAGAGTCGCCACCGACTTTTATTTTATCCAATTAAGGGAAGGTAAAAGTATGAGAAAAAGACCTTCGTTAGATTCGAGTTCGGAGAATGGTTATGAAAAGGAAGGTATTAGCACCCTTTCCATCATGATTTATTCTACGGGCTCTTAGTTGCTCTTAGATAACTTTTTAAAATTGCTTTACTGTGTGTTTGACAAAATGTTTTGAAAAGGCATTTCGCTTTGACTTTAATGACTCATGTAGAGTGTATACAAAGTGTTCGGAAATGTTTTGTTTGAAAAATTTGAACTTTGAAAAAAGTGTGTGGTGTGAAAAGTATTTGATAGAGCAAAACTAAGAGACTTTTACCCACTCGAGTGGTCGTTTTGTAATTCGTTCCTTTAGAATAGCTAGCTACCATTAGTTAGTAGGTAGCTCCATTCGTTGGATGTAAGCGGGACATTCGAAGGGACATCGGATGGTCATAGAAGGCAACTTGTAGGAAGTATCTAGCACATATCGAAGGACTATCATCATTTTCGTGGCGACAATCGAGGTCAAGATCATGTATTCGGAGGCGACGTCGTGGGTCTTATGATCTTTGTATCGAAGGGACTATGATGATTTGTTTGGGCGGCGCGGTGCTAGAATACCTCTACGTTCGAGGACATGACCATTTTGAATCGAAGGCATCGAGAGAATTACCTAAAGTGCGTGTGTGTGTTGAATTCAGAATATGTTATCTTGAAATTAGTGTGAGCTATGTCAATTATTATCTTGCCATACGCCTAGTTACTAACGGTTTATAGGTGCGGAAAATAAATAGCGGAAATGTAAAGTGCGGAAAAGTAAATCTCGCTATTACATGGCTTTGAGGCGATACATAATTAGGAGTCGGAAAGTAAAAGTCCTAAATTAAACTATTACATCCATATGATTACATTATTGGAAAAATAGAATGATAGAAAAGCGTCGAATCGAGCAACTTTGTGAAAGAATAAGAAAATCGGAAAATATGATGAAATCGAAATAAGAGAAAATGTTAGAAAAAATGCAATTTTTAATATGAGAAAATTAATATATGCTGGAAATAAGATGAATAAGTTAAAATAATTTTTTGGGATTTTTTGGAAAAGATTTAATAATTAAAATGTAATTAAAAGTGAATTAAATGCTAAAATAAAAATAAAATAAATATGCATGCAAAAATTATATTTTTAAATTTATTAAATTAAATAAAGGTTTTTGTGAAAATAATGTAAAAAGAAAAAATGTTTTTGGTAATTTTTAATGCAAAAATAAAAAATATGAAAAGAAATTAAAATTGAATGAAAATATTGAAATAATTAGAAAATAGGAAAATAGAGTTTTGTAAAAGTGAAAAAAGGATTATCGAACCGAATCGAGCTGGGGACATCCTTTCAAACCTTAAGATCCACATGACCAACTGAGCCAGCGCGCTCTTGTTTGAAGCGGATCGATTTGAAAATAACACGCGTCACTCCCTGCCTTCATCCCGCTCGCGCCAATTCATCATCTTCTTCGTTTTGAATTTTTGAAGCTAGCGTCGGTCTTTCTTCGACGCTACAGGCCCTGGCTAAATAGAAAACGCAGCATACATAATATAAATACATTCTAAGGCCATGGTTCGATTGGAAACATCATTCGAATGCAATGGTCTTGGTCTCGGGTCCAATTTTTCCTATTTGTGAAACCCTAAAGCGCACGAAACCCTAGTTATGGTGTATCACGATTCAAGCCATGGAAATGCTATCAAATAACCCAGATCGCTTGCAAACTTCATTCTAATCACAAAAACAACAATGAAACATGTTAATAATGCATGAAAATTAAAATACGATTTTGGATTTTTCAAGAACAAACCAAACTCGGATTTTCGATTACAGATGGATTCGAGCAATGTGAAGTGAATTCACTCTGGTATCAAGGAATAATGGACACCTTAGAATCGATTGGCGGTGGAACTAGGGTTGCCAATTGCTTCAAGAACACGATTTTTAAGTTTGGATTAGGGTTTACGAGCCAATTTTTCGTTCTCTCTTGATAGGTATGCATCATATATTTATCTTTGGATGGATTTGGAATGGTTTTGGAAAGAATTGATCAACATTCAATGGAAATCAAATTTTGATATTCTCATGAAATCAAATTTTCAAATTTTGTCAATTTCAATCCAATCTTGCCAAATTTGATCTAATTTCGAAATTCTTGGCATTTATGGGTTGATTGGATCACAAAGCAATAAAATCAATCTTCAATTAATTTTGATTTTATAATTTATTTTAAGATTTAATTTGCATTTAAATAAATAAATTACAAATTAAATAGAAAAATAAATCAAAAATTCGTGGCATTGGGCTTGGATATTCCTAATTGTATGAGGAACAAGTTAGGATGAAGAAAAATAGGCCCATTTGCAAAGATTTGATTTTTGAAGTATCTCTCTTTGTGCATTCTTCCAAAATTGCCCAACTTGTGAATGGTGTAACTTGCTCAATTTTCCACATTTTGAGTGTTCTTGGACTTTTGGAAAGCTCTAAAGTCCTCTAAACAATGTCTTTGGTCTCATCTCAATTGGAGTTACCATGCTCAATATATCTTCAAAACAAAAGTTGACTTTTGTTGACTTTGAAAATGACCTGTAATGTTTTGAGCTATACCTCTCAAATGAAGCATTTTTGGACATTCTTGTGAGACATGAAGTTGTAGAAATTGAATTTCCTTCAAAACAAGAGGTGGTGGAAAAATTTACGAGGAAGTATGAGAAAGTTATGATCGATCAAAGTTTAGTTGACTTTTCATCTAGAAACCCTAATTTAGAAAGTTTGACTTTTGGGCAAATCTTGAGTTTTCTTGATGAATCATGATCAACCCTTGATCAAATGATGAATGTTACTTCAAAATGAGGATGTTGACCAAAAATCGAAGTTTGGTGTATGTTGACCACGATTGACTTTTGTCCAATACAGATGTTCGACCATTTGAGCAATTATCGAGAAACTTGACTTGTGAGGCTTGAAACTTGACATGGAGAATCTTTGAAGCATAGGAGGAGGCATGAAGACCATTGGAGATGTTGGAAATCCATCTTGACACGAGAGATACCAAACCTAGCTTGGGTTGATTGTCTAGGAGAGAGTTTGTCGATCGACTCTTGAGGAATCCTTGAGTATATATGTATGAAATCTCTTGAGTAGATGGAGGCAAATTTTGGGGTATGATGCCCTGTTCAATCTTCTTATCTGGGAGGTTAGATTGACACGCTTGTCTTCGTGACACGGAGGTAGAAGATGATTGAACACTCAATACACAAAATTTGCACTCGTATTGGTGGCGATGCGGGAATGGGCTTCTGGATGCCATTTGGAGAAGTTGGAACTTATTTGAGGAGCAGTCGTCACGCTAGACTCGAGGTTGTCGATGGGAGGCGGCGGAGATGGGCTTAAGATGCCATCTAGAAAGGTCGATCTTTGGGAGTGAGTCGTATGTTAGACTAGTAGATGTTCTGGAGCGGAGAGGAGATGGGCTTAAGATGCCATCCGAAGGAGTCGTCGTTAGACTTCGTGTTCACCTTGAATGAGGTTATTGGTTTGTATTGATTTTTAACCATATATGCGACATTCGAAAGTGAAGAGATGTTGACAAATAGTCGGAGATGGGCTTAAGATGCCATCAAAAGCAAGCAGGTCGTCGCTAGACTACTGTAGTTCTTGTTGATAATCGAAATAAATCTTCGTCTTGATTACTACGGGAGAGATTGTAGTTGGCAAGAATGTGGATAGCTTCCTGTTGTGCATCGGTGTTGATCCATTGCTGTTATCGGAGGATAACCGAGGTGGTCTTCGGATAGTTTTCCGTCGGTTGGGGCTTAATCCTGGACGGTCGGAGGAGGACAACAAGGCGGTCTTCGGATAGTTTTCCGTCGGTTCGGGGCTTAATCCGGGACCTGTTTGCGTCAGGAGCGACTTTCATCTGTTTTGGAGAAAACAAGAGAAACTTTGATAGAATATTCGTTAGTTTTATGCAAAGTATGATGCATGATAGTGTATATGAATGACATATGCATGAATTATGACTTTATGAGTAATGTTTGAATGATAGATGTTGTGGTATTTCAAAACATATCCATCTTGAAGAAGATGCGGATGCTCTGTTCGAAGATTTCTGACCTCTGCTTGGGGAATTGAGTAGGTGAGAACCCGCTTTTGAAAGAAGAAAGATATCTGGATTCTTCGATGCACTATCTGACCAAGTCTTGGGCCTAGATATTGTTGAGGAAGGTAGAGATTTGAGAGGCTCGTTGTCGGAGATCTCATATATAGACCCTGTTGAGGAGAGTCTGGGAGGCGATCTGTTGAGGACCTTGTATGTAGATCCTGCTGAGGAAATTTAGGAGGCGCTCTACTGGGGATTCCGAGTGTAGATCTTCTTTGGAGAGCATTTGATGGTTGTTGAGACCAGGGCTAGAGGAGTGCAGGTCCGTCGTAATCTCTGGTGGGGAATAAAGGTGTATGCTTCCTCCGATGCACTATCGACCAAGTTTGAGTCTGGATACGGCTGCGGGAGAAGGGGAGGATTGAGAAATATCATTGGGGATGAAGTGTTCTTGCTTGGAGGCGATGTAACGTTACTCGATTGAGTGGAATCCTTTAACATGTACTCAGATGGGGATGGTGTGTTGTGGTGACACCTTTGTGGGGATCATGTTACGTGGGGAACTATTTGGTGACTTTCGTCATCCAACTCACGGAGCTGTAGTAAGTACTTTTGTATGTTCACTTTTCGTATGTTTGTGATTAGATTCTTATTGTCAAATCGTATAGTCATTCAAAGCAAGCGTTGGACTTATTGCAAATAACAACAAAATTGTAAAGAAAGAAATGTATTTATTTGAAAGGTGGCGTATGGCCAAGTGGTTTGTACACAAGAAAGGTAAAAACTATGCGGAACGATCTCGTTAAGTTCAACTATGCTAGTACTCATATATTTCGACTATCTCATCTCCTTCATCGTTAGAAAGTGAGTAGGTGATCTTGCCATTTGAATCTTGAATCTGATAGTAGTGCGGAAGCAAGTGATCTGGAAGAGACATAGTCATACGCTTAAATCCTAACTTTTGCCTAGACCGCCCTTCGGGTTTCGATCTCTGGGATACCCTTTTTGCCCAAGCCTTTTCGGGTTTTCGACTTCGGGTGTACATCTTTTGTATATATCCTTAACTTTTGCCCGAACCTTTTGGTTCGCGAGGATATTTTTTGCCTAGGTTAAATCGACCTAGCGGGTCTCTTTATCGTAGTATTTTTGACTATGTCTGCGTTCACGAGGTGTGGGAAGTCTTCACCATCCATGGTGCTAAGTATCATAGCTCCGCCGGAAAATCATCTTGACTACAAATGGTCCCTCATAGGTGGGAGTCCATTTGCCCCAGGATCACCTTGTGGAAGAATGATGCGCTTGACTACTAGATCACCGACTTGTAGACTCGGTGCTTGACCTTCTTGTTAAATGCTCGATCATTCGTTTCGATAAATCATCCATGGCGGATGGGCGTGAGTCGTTCTCATCAATCAAATTAATCGGTCAAGGCGTGCGGATCCAATCGTCTTCGCCTAACTCGCCTCTTGGAGGACTACGGTTGAGGTATCGAACCTCGATGGGTAAGGCGACTTCCATACCGTATACAAGAGAGGGGTTGCCCTGTTGATGTTAAATCTTTGAAGTGCGATAACCATGAAGAGCAAATGGTAACATTTCATGCCAATCTTTGTAAGTCCTTTGTCATCTTGTATAATCTTCTTAATGTTCTTGTTGGCGGCTTCCTTTCTTCATCTTAGGCCGATATGGAGAAGAATTGTGATGCTTGATCTTGAGCTGCGTGCGAGTTCGGTGATCATCTTGTTGTTGAGATTGGAACCGTTATCGTGATAATCCTTTGAAGTGCCATACCGGCGAGATAAGATTATGCTTGATGAATCGAGCCACTACATTCTTGGTAGAGATGCATACGAGGTACTTACCCACTTGGTGAAATAATCTATTGCCACAAGGATGAAGCGATGTCCATTGGAAGTCGTGGGCTTGATTTCTCCAATCATGTCAATGCCCACATTGCAAAGGCCAAGGAGAAGTTAAAACATTCAGTCTGGAGGTACATGTACTTTGTCGGCATAAATCGGCACTTGTGACAAGATCGAGCATAGCGATGACAATCGGCTTCCATGGTGGACCAATAGTAACTTGTTCTCAAAATCTTCTTAGCCATCGTATGTCCTTTGGAGTGGGTACCAAATTAGCCTTCGTGTAAATCTTCCATGATACGCATTGTTGTTTACGGTCTACAGTAGATGAACAATCGTGGTTGCGCTTGTATAAAATGTCGTTCTTGAGAAAAATTTGGGCGAATCTCTCATGAACTTCTTATCATTATGGATGCCCTGCGGATATTCTGAGTCTCAAGATACCTCTTCACATCGTAGTACCAAGGTTTCTCTTACATCAAGCTTACAACAATCTGTTGGTTCGTCGAACTTCTCAATGATGATCAGGGGAGCCTCGTTGTCCCATCGACCTTGAACATAGGCGACATAGTAGCTAATCGTGCTTGGTGATTCTCTTCTCGTGGAATATGATTGAAAGTAATCTCTTGAAGTAGAATCAAACTCAAAACATGCTCTCGATATGGAGCGAGATTCGGATGTTTCGTATCCCACTCGCCCTAATCATTGATCACTAAAGTGAGTCTCCATATACTTGTAAGAACTTGATTCCTAAGTCAATAGCGACTTTAAGACCCATGATGCAACCTTGTACTCGGCCATGTTGTTAGTGCAAGCTGAAACATAATCTGGCGGTGAAAGGCGTGTGTCGCTGCGAGGATGTAATGATGGCGCCAATGCCATTGCCAAGTGCGTTTGAGGCTCCATCAAAGACCATAGTCCATCGGGATCCTGGTTCGGTCCTTAAATGCGGGCACAGTTCTTCAATTGTAACTAGTAAAACATCCTCATAAATTGAGCGCATAGGTGATAGTCATCTATGGCTTGATAGCCAAATGATCGGCTACCACACTTCCTTTGATCGCTTTACGAGAAGTGTCTTGGATGTCATATTCGGTCAAGATCATTTGCCATCTTGCTATTCTTGGGAGCTGGTTTCTCAAGATGTATTTTATCGGATCCATCTTGAAATCAACAAGGTAGTGTGAGTCAACATATCTTGTCTTAGTCGTGAGCAGCCAGCCAAAGCGTTGCAAGTTTTCTCAGTGAGTATCTTGTTTCACGATCGGTAAACTTTTTGCTAAGGTAGTATATTGCATGCTCTTTTCGACCAGTTCGTCATGTTGCCCCACACACCCATTGAATTCTCTAACAACATCAAGTACATGATAAGAGGTCTTCCTTGGTAGGCGGCATCGGGATGGGAGGATTACGGGTACTCCTTGATTTTGTCAAAGCGATCGGCAATCGTCGTTCCATTCTACCACTTGATCTTTCTTTAGTAACTTGAAGATTGGCTCACAAGTAGCGATCGGTGTGCAATGAATCGGCAATGTAGTTCAATCGGCCCGAAACCTCGACTTCCTTTTCGGTGCGGTGGCATCTCTTGAATAGCTCTAACCTTGGGTCAACCTCAATACCTCTTCCTGACTATAAACCCTAGGAGTTTTCGGATCGACTCAAGGTGCACTTGTTGGGATTAAGTCTCGATCTGTACTTCTTCATCATCAAATAGTTTACGCAAATGATCAAGATGTTCTTCTTGATCGTGATCGAGCTATCATGTCGTCGGCGTAGACCTCTATCTCGTGATGAATCATGTCATGAAACAATGTTACCATATTACGGTAAGTGGCGCCAGCGTTCTTCGATCCGAGCGGCATAACCTTGTAGCGAGAAAGTGCCTTTGTGTAACAAAAGTAGTCTTCTCCATGTCTTGAGGAGCCATTTTGATCGATTGTAGGAGAAACCATCCATGAAGGAGAAAACCTTGTGTTGGCGGTGTTGTCAACGAACATCAATATGAGGAAGTGGAAATCGTCTTTCGGACTCGCTTTGTTCAAATCTCGTAGTCCACACACATTCGTACCTTGCCATCCTTCTTGAGGCACGGGCACCACGTTAGCAACCTTGAGGATAGGAGGTGACACTAAAGCCAGGCATTGAGCGCTTCATAACTTGGCTTTGATTTTCTCGACATCTCGGGGCGCATCACGACGGACCTTACCTTTCTTGGGAGAAAACCCTCTTTTGTTGGCAATCGGTGTACCACAATATCAATGTCTAAACCCGGCATGTCTTCGTATGACCAAGCAAAAACCTCAATATAGTCTCGTAGCATCTGAACCAACCTTTCTTTGACCTGTTCTCAAGACCCGCTCTATCTTGATCTCTTTTACATCTTCGTCGGTACCCAAATTCACAACCTCATTGTCTCTTGGTGTGGTTGTATAACTCGCTCTTCTTCTTCATGCGATCGGCAGGATTCTCCACAGCACTTCACAATCTTCCTCACTTTCGTCTTGGCTTGGTAGATCGGATTATCGAAGTCATATTTAGCACTAGCATAGCTGTTATTAACGAGATTCGGAGTGATTACGCGATGTATCACGTTGGTGTGTGTAAGAACACATAGCTTTTGAAGGGTGATAAAGTAAAGAAAGAAAAAAACAATTGAATGCAAAAGCCCAGAATTTATTGAATGAAAATACAAACAACAGATAATAACCCTACATAAGCGAGCCATGATGCCGGGCAAGGCACTGGGCTTTCAAAGTTTATTGTTCAAAACATAAAGAAATCGAAAAGCAAAACAAAACAAAGCAATTACTCGACTAAAGGAGATTGGTATAGCGTCTTGATCTTCAATTCTTTGAGCCCATGATGCAGGTTAGGAAGATCCACTTGCGATGTCGAAGCCGTTGTTGTCGTCTTCTATAGCATGGATTCCACTCGGTGATGCGGAAAGGAAGTTGGCGAGCACGTTCGCGTATCGTCTTGATCCTTGATGGTGAAGCCTAAACCGTCTTGTCAAATTTGAAAGGAAGATCGGGGGTGACCCCAAGAACTACCTTCTTCAGCGGCTTGAGCATCTTTCAAAGAGGCCATCCTAGGCGGAACTTTAGCAACCGGGAGTGGCGGGAGAGTCAGAGGCATGACTACGGGTATTGTTTCAAAAGCTTGGGGAGTCTCGAAGAATTCACCCTCCATCTCAAGGTATCGGAATGATTGTAGATGGTGACCATATACTCTTCTTCACCACATCATGACAACCTTCCCTTTCACGGGTATTTCGGTTTCGATGTAAGGTAGAGTATAGCCTTTGATGTATCCAGGCGTCCAGTAGGCAAGAGTAAGTTGGACGAATGTCCATGACAAAGAAAGTAGTCAAAAGTGGGAACCGACTTTATGATGAGTGAGCTCTCCAATCTGTGCGCTTAGAACCATCAAAAGCCCTCACAATAATGTCAGGGTCTCGAGAACCAACCCTTGACATTAAGCGATCAAAAGCACTCTTGGAAGGATATTGAGGCGGTCCGGTATCTACCAAAGCATGAGACAAAGTAGTGCCCTTACATTCCACGAGATGTGCAAGGCTTTGTTGTGTTTCTTTCGGAAGTCAAATCGACATCGAGAAGCCTAGGCCGTTGTTGGCGGCAGGGCTAGCAATACAAACTTAATTGATCGGTAGTAGTGTCTTGCGGCACATGAGCATTCTTGAAACTTCACCAAGGCATTAGCATGAGCCTCGAGCACAAAGCGAGCATGGAAATCTTGACGGAGTTTGTCCTAAGCTGTTCCACAACATTGTAATCACTCTTCTTGATGATCTTGAATTTCCCCATTTCTTGTTTGGAGGTGTCTTGATAACTTCCTTTGGTACTACGGTTGGCGGGATGAGTCCTTTGGTTCTTTCCTCTAGTTGGGGATATTGATTGAGTAGTTGGAATCGGTTGGAGTCGCATTGTCTTTTGGAGGAGATATCGGAGAGAATACTCTTGGGTTACGGTCACCTTCTTGGATCCGGTGATGTTGTCAATGTCGAATAGAAACTTCAGTAAGATCTTCAATAGTCGGAGGGTCTTGCTTGATGCCATGATAATAAACATCGACTCCATAATTCAAGGATAGCCTTGTCGGAGGAATATGGAATAGGTCTTGGAGAAGTGATGATGAGAGGTGCCACTCTAGGGCAGGATCAGAGAGGAAATCCTTATAGTGTTAACATCATAGTCTTACGGAAATCGTCACCCCATCCGGTCGCCTTAACATCTTCAATAGGAATCTTGTAACTATCGGGGACGGTGTACTTCACCATGTAATCATACTTTCCACTCGGCTGCCCAAGGTATCCCACAATGGTGCGGTTTATTCGCATTGTCGATCTTCACTTAGACATTTCTTCACCGACTTACGCACGGTGGTTTCGAAATAGTATCTCACGGTTATCCATCATGCCTGAACACGTCTTCTCAACCAAGCACAACCATCAGTGCGGATGGGCACCGACAATTCTCTGGGCATCTGGATTGACACGGCTTGCAACAAATTCTTCTTAACGACCATCAAAGGAATGGTCAAGTCATCTATGTTGAAAACATAAGTATCGTCACCAACGACATTGGAACTCTTGTCATGGTTAGGCATAGGCGCATTGATCATATTGGTCTCAGCGGAGGATCAAACTCAATGCTTAGCTTTAATCATATCTTGAATCTTGTTCTTGAGCCCACAATTGTCGATTAATAGTGCCACGGGCTATTGGAATGGTAAGCACACTTAGCATTAGGATTGTACTTCGGAGAGGAAGTGTTGACATTCGAGGAGGATCCCTCAGGTAATCACTCTGCTTTCAACATGTGTTGCAAGGCTTGCGACAAAGGCATGTTGATCTTTATAAGCTGTCTTAGTGGCGCGTTACGGTTGTGGCGTTGTCTCATGATGGTTGTCTTGATGTAGGGTTGGAATCCATGCCCCCACAGTTGAGCACGGTCGGTCTTGGCTCGACTTTTCGACCATACAGACATTGGCTTCTTTCTTTCCACCAAAGATTTCTTTGCGGCATTTGAAGATGACTCTACATGGATCTTCCACTCTTGATACCGACTTCAATCGCTACTTTGTAATATCATTTCGGTGAATCGGATGAAGAATTTCCAATCGGATGATTGAAGAATGGGCTGTCGGTGTCCCATAAACATATCAACCAACTCCTATTGGACAAGGGTGGTTGAACTACTGCTAGATCTCTCCACTTGAGCATACTCCTTGAACTTCTCATCGCGACCCATAGACATGTTTTGTAGTTGCATGCGTGTGGGTGTCAATTGACATTGTACTCATCTGCATGAAAGCATCGTTAAGTCACTCCAAGTACGGATCGGTCATTCTGGTGATAGTACCATTCCAGCGGGTTAGGACAAACTCTCTTGAAAGTAGTGCATCCTGACTTTCTATCATCGATGTGGGGATTGATCTTACGGACATAGGACTTCAAATCGACTTAGGGCAAGACATGCCATCATACTTAGCAAAGTAGGAACTTTGAACTTGGGAGGAATCACAACACGGGAACAAGACTCGGATCATCAAAATTCAACCGGTCATCTTGAGTTTTCCACGGCATTGACGATCTTCAAGTTGCTTGTACTTGTCATCTTCATCAGTGTTGGCTATAATCGGTGGTCCTCTCCTCCTTTCTTTGACTCACGCAGTCACCTTCATCACCCTTGTACTCCCCTCGGTATGGACACTTCCTTGAGAGAGCTCAATCGGTGACCACCTTAGGACCCCTTTGAAGCGTCTACCCATGTTGAGGAGACCAACAACCTTCTTCTTCTTGTTGATGAGCTTCTTGGATCTTCTTGGCCTTGGACCAAGTGGTGAACATCTGTTGGCCAGGCATTACAGCACGGAGATCTTTGACGGTCTGTTCAAGAGCCATTTACGCTAAAATAAATAGCGAGCAAATGAGAAAACCAATCTCAATGTACTGTGATGCAATGTTATGCTATGCTATGCAATGTTTATCACGAATGCAATGCAATGTTTTCAAGGACCTTAGAGATTTAAATTTGTTAAACAAGCAATGAACAAACATTTATTAGTACTTCTTTTTATTATTCCTCTTTTTCTTTCTAAGTACAAGAGATAGTTCAAAACAATAAAGAAAACATCCTAAAGCTCTAAGTCTCCATGGCGCTTCCTCTTGGTGCGATGTAAGCGTTGATGTTTCGATCCTCGTGAAGTAGCTTGGTCAACTCTAGAACTTTCTTCTCACTTGCATAACAACGAGCTTCAAAGTATCCCTTTCTTCTTTAAGTGAATCGAGGATCTCTTCAAGTCTTCAAAATCGGTAGGCATGTCGGGATGGAGAAGACATAGAATCGTCACCTATAGCAGGTTCCATAATTACTTGTAAAACAGTGAATGGCATCATGAGGTTTTGAGCTCGAGCTCGCACCCATTTGAGGTAAGGTTCCCAAGGAATGGAGTTGGGTGCCCCAAAGTCTTAGTATCGGTCTTCTTTACCATGCCCCAGCATGTATAAACCTTAAATCGGTAATTAGGAGATCGTGATTGTAGTCGAACACAACATCTTGGAGAAGCATATCATGTGGACCATCTCTTGAGCAAAACCAAGCGGCGTAGAGCTAAAGAAGGGTTGTAAGTGATACCTCCCTTATACCAAGTAGCGGTACATTAGGAACTCTCCACTTTCGATGAATGTGAAGTCCCTTTGAGAGAAAAGGCTCAACGGATGTCGAATGAGAGAGTGACATCAATCTTTGAGACCATCTCAACCTTTGTTCATTCTTCAAAGCGATGGAGGAAGGTGCGAAATAAACCACCTTGAAAGTAACGGTACACAACACATGAGAGTTCCTTGTCGCTTAGTAAATGCAGTGTGGAAGAATGTAGGATATCTCCAGTAAAGTAGGCCTTTGGATTGCGGGTGAAACAACTTGATGGCATTGACATCTATGAATTGATCGAGTTAGGAAATAGAACCAAACCATAAATTAGCAAGGCCACAATGTTTTCAAATGCATGAAACTCATAACTTTGAGAATTCTCGGGCTTTCTTAATTAAGAACTTGGAAAGTAAACCCTTAACTCCACTTCTAGTTTCCCAATTGGCTTATGTCGGCGCTTAAGATGTAAGCGGATGCAATGTCTTCGTACTTAGGAACCTTTTCCAAACCGGTGAATGGCATTTGATTAAGAATAGGTATCCCAAGTAGCTTAGAGAACTCTTCAAAGGTAGGAACCAACTGATAATCCGGAATGTAAAGCAATGGTGTTTGGATAGAATTTGGAATAGGACTTGTATCATATCTTCTTCAAAAGGAGATAACCAAATCAAGTAGATAACCATGTCTTTTGATGAGTGAGCATGGTCGGAATTTACGAAACCAATTCTTTGAGTTGAGAGGGATACCCATGAAGTTGATTCGGATAGTCTTTCTAGAAGCCATAATACCCTACAAAGCAGAGCAAAGATAAATCCTAGGTCCTTGAAATAGTTAGAAATGATATGCAATCGAATGATGTCATGATGTCATGTTTAGCACACCTGAACAATTCACACAATGAGCCTATGTTTAAGGCTTGCATGAGGTATAGGTGATTACCCACCAAAAGTTTAAGTTGGTTCATCTGTCCTATAATAATGTAGGGTTCTAGGAATCTCACATCACGGATCTTTCTCGTGGCGCTTATTTCAATCTGACGGCCAAGTGGTCGATCGAAAATGTCCCAAAGTCGATCTCAATGGCGTAGCATCGGTATCAACCAACCTCGGTCTACACCAAAGCCGGCCATCTCACTACCTTCTAATGGCCAAGATGGCTCAATTAAGGTTCTAAAAGTTTAGTTAGCGCTTGATGACACCTGAAGCCAAATACTATCTTCAACTTGGGAATGAAGAGTATCGGGACAACCATTAAGGTTACGTGTGTTTGACAAAATGTTTTGAAAAGGCATTTCGCTTTGACTTTGTAATGACTCATGTAGGAGTGTATACAAAGTGTTAGGAAATGTTTTGTTTTGAAAAGAGTTCGAGCTTTGAAAAAGTGTGTGGTGTGAAAAGCTTTTGATGAAGGCGAGCAACTAGGAGACTTATTACCCACGAGAATTTGGTGGTTTTGTACTTCTACATTCCTTTAGAATAGCGCTAGCCATACCATTAGTTAGTAGGTAGCTCCATTCGTTGGATGTAAGCGGGACATTCGAAGGGACATCGGATGGTCATGAAGGCAACTTGGGAAGTATCCTAGCGCATTCGAAGGACTATCATCATTTTTAAGTGGCGACAATCGAGGTCAAGATCATGTATTCGGAGGCGACATCGTGGGTCTTATGATCTTTGTATCGAAGGGACTATGATGATTTGTTTGGGCGGCGGTGCTAGAATACCTCTACGTTAGAGGACATGACCATTTTGAATCGAAGGCATCGAGAGAATTACCTAAAGTGCGTGTGTGAAAGTGTGTGTTAAATTCGAGAATATATTATCTTGAAGATTAGTGTGAGCTATGTCCAATTATTATCTTGCCATACACGCCTAGTTACTAGCAATTGATAAGTGCGGAAAGTAAAATGCGGAATGTAAAGTGCGGAAAGGTAAACCTCGCTATTACATGGCTTTGGGGCGGATACATAATTTAAAATGCGGAAAATAAAACCTAGATTAAACTATTACAACCCATGAGCAATTACATTATTGGAAAAAAAATAGAATGATAAGAAAACGTCCGAATCGAACAACTGTGAAAGAATAAGAAAATCGGAAATATGATGAAATTGAAATAAGATGAAATGTTAGAAAAATGCAATTTTAATATGAGAAAATTAATATATCTGGAAATATGATAAATATATTAAAATAATTTTTTGGGATTTTTTGGGAAAGATTTAATAATTAAAATGCAATTTATAATGATTTAAATGCAAAAATAAAAATAAAATAAATATGCATGCAAAAATTATATTTTTTTAATATATTAAATTAAATAAACATTTTTGTGAAAATAATGTAAAAAGAAAAAATGTTTTTGGTATTTTTTAAATGCAGAATAAAAATGTGAAAACAATTAAAATAAAATGGAAAATATTAAAATAGAAAAAGTATGAAAAATATGCAAGTTTTGGAAAAAAGAATGGAAACCGTGCTAGCGAGGATTGAGGCGGGGACCAAGCCTCAAACCTTGAAAACCAATGCGGCCCAGCGAGCTAGGCGTGTCAATTTGGAAGCAGTTAGTGGATTATCTGTCGCCTTCCCATTGTCTCCTCCTTGGCATGTGATCGTCTTCTCGATTTGAATTTTTAAAAGATAGCGTCGGCTTTGGTTCGGCCTTCTGAGACCCAACAAAATCAAAATGCAACACACAGTATAAATGAAATCTAAGGCCATGGTTCGATTCCTTGGAGCATTCCGAACACGATAGTCTGGTCCTATTGTCCAATTTTCCATTTAATCAAAACCCCAATTCGAGCTCGGGAACCCTAGATATGGTATATATCGATTCGGGCCATGGAAACACGATTGGCTTGCCGGATAAACACAAACTTGATTCTAATCACAAACAAACAATCAAAGCAGTTAATAATGCATGAATGTTAGAAATCGAATTTTGAAATTTCAAGAACAAACCGATTTGGTTCTTGTTTCTTGATGGTTTTGAATCATATAAATGCGGATCGACTCTAAACAACCCAAGGAATGCAATGGAATCCTCAAAATCATTTGTGGATGGTGGAACTAGAATTGCAAGTTGCTTGAGAACACGAATTTTGATTTTTAGGTTAGGGTTTTGGAGCAATTTTCCGTCTTTTCTTGATAGGTATGCATCATATATTTATCTTGGATGGATTTGGAATGGTTTTGGAAAGAATTGATCAACATTCAATGGAAATCAAATTTTGATATTCTCATGAAATCAAATTTTCAAATTTGTCCAATTTCAATCCAATCTTGCCAAATTTGATCCAATTTGAAATTGGCATTTGTGAGTTAATTGGACCTTAAGGAAAGAATAAAATCAATCTTTGCCATTAATTTCAATTTTATAATTTATTTTAAGATTTAATTTGCATTTAAATGAATAAATTACAAATTAAATAGAAAAATAAATCAAAAATTCGTGGCTTTGAGCTTGGACACTCCTAATTGCTTGAGGAACAAGTTAGAATGAAGAAAAAGTAGGCCCATTTGCAAAGATTTGATTTTTGAAGTATCTCTCTTTGTGCATTCTTCCAAAATTGCCCAACTTGTAGATGGTGTACCTTGCTCAATTTTCCACATTTTGAGTGTTCTTGGACTTTTGGAAAGCTATAAGAGTCCTCTAACCAATGTCTTTGGTCTCATCTCAATTGGAGTTACCATGCTCAAAATATCTTCAAAACAAAAGTTGACTTTTGTTGACTTTGAAAATGACAAATGTTTTGAGCTATACCTCTCAAATGAAGCATTTTTGGACATTCTTGTGAGACATGAAGTTGTAGAAATTGAATTTCCTTCAAAACAAGAGGTGGTGGAAAAATTTACGAGAAAGTATGAAAGTTATGATCGGTCAAAGTTGATTGACTTTTCATCTAGAAACCCTAATTTAGAAAGTTTGACTTTTGGCAAATCTTGAGTTTTCTTGATGAATCATGATCAACCCTTGATCAAATGATGAATGTAACTTCAAAATGAGGATGTTAACCAAAAATCGAAGTTTTGTTGTATGTTGACCAGTTGACTTTTTGTCCAATACACTCGATTTTCGACCATCGAGCAATTGTGCGAGAAACTTGACTTGTGAGGCTTGAAACTTGACATGGAGAATCTTTGAAGCATATGAGGAGGCATGAATACCATTGGAGATGTTGGAAATCCATCTTGGCTTGAGAGATACCAGACCCTAGTTTGGGTTGATTGTCTAGGAGAGAGTTTGTCTGATCAACTCTTGAGGAATCCTTGAGTAGGGATGTATGAAATATCTTTGAGAAGATGGAGGGAAAATTTTGGGGTATGACATACGGCTAGCGCTATTCTAAAGGAACGTAGAATTACAAAAAACGACCAATTCTGAGTGGGTAAATAAGTCTCTTAGTTGCTTGCTCTATCAAATACTTTTCACACACACTTTTTCAAGTTCAAATTCTTTTCAAAACAAAAAATTCCGAACACTTTTATACACTCCTACATGAGTCATTGCAAAGTCAAAGAAATGCCTTTTCAAAACATTTTGTCAAACACACGAAAGCAATTTTAAAAGTTATCTAGAGCAACTAAGGCAGTAGAATAAGCTGCGGATGGAAAGGGTGCTAATACCTTCCCTTTTCATAACCATTCTCGAACTCGAGAATCTAACGAAGGTCTTTTTTACTTTTACCTTCCCTTAATTGGATAAAAATAAAAGTCGGTGGCGACTCTTGCTATCCGCACATTTGGATACAAAAATCCTACAAAGTCAGTTCACGTATCACGATGGCGACTCTGTGAGAAACACCCAAAGAGAATTGCCTTAGGGATTTCTAGATAACTTTTATTGCATTTTGTTTGACTTGTATGATTTATCTTTAAGGGTTGCTTGGGTATTATATTGTTGGGGATCCTACACGGGATCCGGTTTCCTTTTAGGTAAGTGGCATTAGATCATTGCGACCGTTGGGCGTATAACTACGCGGTCAACATGATGGCTACGTTAGCGTGACACTTTGGTTGTCCGATACTCTTCATTCCCAAGTTGAAGATAGTATTTGGCTTCTGCGTGGTGTCATCAGCGTAACTAAACTTTTAGAACCTTAATTGACCCATCTTGGCCATTAGAAGGTAGTGAGATGGCGGCTTTGAGTGTAGACCGGGTTGGTTGATACTCGATGCTACGCTCATTGAGATTAGACTTTTGGGACATTTTCGATCGACCACTTGGCGTCGTATTGAAATAAGCGCCTCGAGAAAGATGTGTGAGATTCCTAGAACCGGTTACTATTATAGGACGGATGAACCAACTCAAACTTTTGGTGGGGTAATCACCTATACCTCATGCAAGCCTTAAACCTAGGCTCATTGTGTGAATTGTTTGTGTGTGCTAAACATGACATCATGACATCATTCGCATTGCATATCATTTCTAACTATTTCAAGGACCTAGGGATTTATCTTTGCTCTGTTTTGTAGGGATTATGGCTTCTAGAAAGACTATCCGAATCAACTTCATGGGTATCCCTTCTCAACTCAAAATTGGTTTGAAATTCCGACCATGCTCGAGTTCATCAAAGACATGGTTATCTACTTGATTTGGTTATCTCGGTTTTGAAGAAGATATGATGCATGTCCTATTCCGGTTCTTGACCGAAACACCATTGCTTTACATTTCAGTTATCGGTTGGTTCCTACCTTGAAGAGTTCTCTAAGCTACTTGGGGTACCTATTCGACCAAATGCCATTCACGGTTTAGAAAAGGTTCCTAAGTTCGAAGACATTGCATCATACATCTTAAGCGCTCGGACATTGAAGCCAATTGGGAAACTAGAGTGGAGTTAAGGGTTTACTTTCAAGTTCTTAATCAAGAAAGCCGAGAATTCCTCAAAGTTATGAGTTTCCATGCATTTGAAAACATTGTTGCCTTGCTAATTTATGGTTTGGTTCTATTTCTAACTCGGATCAATTCATAGATGTCAACGCCATCAAGTTGTTTCTTACCCAATCCGTTTACTTTACTTGGAGACATCCTACATTCTCTCCACACTCGTACTACTAGCGACAAGGAACTCTCATGTGTTGTATCCGTTACTTTCCGGTGGTTTATTTGCACCTTCCTCCATCGATTTGAAGAACGAACAAAGGTTGAGATGGTCTCAAAGATTGATGTCACTCTCTCATTCGGATATCCGTTGGAATCTTTTCTCTCAAAAGGACTTCACATTCATCGGCGTTGTGGAGAATTCCCTAACGTACCACTACTTGGTATAAGGGAGGTATTACTTACAACCCTTCTCTAGCTCTACGTCGGTTTGGTTTTGCTCGAAGAGATGGTCCTCATGATATGCTTCTCAAGATATTGTGTTCGATTACAATCACGATCTCGAATTACCGGCGAAGGTTTATACATGCTTGGGGCATGGTAAAGAAGGCGATACCAAGACTTTGGGGCACCAAATCCCATTCCTTGGGAACCTTACCTCAAATGGGTGCGAGCTCGAGCTCAAAACCTCATGATGCCATTCACGCACATTACCGGTAATTATGGAACTGTTGCTATAGGTGGCGTACCTATCTTGTTCTCCATCGACATGCCAGATTTTGAAGACTTGAAGAGATCACGGATTCATTAAAGAAGAGGGATACCTTTGAAGCTCGATGTTATGCAAGTGAAAGAAAGTTCTAGAGTTGACAAGCTACTTCATGAGGCGAAGCATCAATACCTACATCGGCACGAGGAAGCGCCATGGGAGACTTAGAGCTTTAGGTTTATTGTTTTCTTTTATTGCTTTGAGCTATTTCTTGTACTTAAAAGAAAAAATGAGAAGTACTAATAAATGTTTGTTCATTGCTTGTTTAACAAATTTAAATCTCTTAGGTCCTTGAAAACATTGCATTGCATTATAAACATCATAGCATATCATAACATTGCATCACGGTACATTGGAGATTGGTTTTCTCATTTGCTCGCTATTTATTTTAGCGAAATGGCTCTTGAGCAGTCATCAAAGATCTCCAGCTCGAATGCTCGGTTTAAGAGATGTTCACCAACTTGGTCCAAGGCCAAGAAGATCGAAGAAGCTCATCAACAAGAAGAAGAAGGTTGTTGGTCTCCTCAACATGGGTAGGCGTTTCAAAGGAGGTCCAAAGTGGTCAGCCGTATTGAGCTCTCTGAAGGAAGTGTCCATACCGAGGGAGTACCAAGGGTGGCGAAGGTGATCGGCGTGAGCCAAAGAAAGGAGGGAGGACCACTCGATTATAGCCACACTCGATGAAGATGACAAGTACAAACAACTTGAAGACCGTCTGAATCTTGTGGAAAACTGAAAATGTCAGGGCTGAACTTTGATGATCGAGTCTTGTTCACGGTGTTGTGATTCCTCCCAAGTTCAAAGTTCAACTTTTGCCAAATATGATGGCATGTCTTGCCCTAAGCTGCATTTGAAGTCCTATGTCGGAAGATCAATCCCCTGGCGAGAAAGTTGTGGATGCACTATTTCAAGAGAGTTTGTCGGAACCCGGTTGGAATGGTATTATCGTAGAGAATGACCGTATCCGTGCTTGGGTGATTTGGTGATGCTTTCTACAAGCGATATGAGTACAATCTTGAATTGACACCCACTCGCATGCAACTACAAAGCATGTCTATGGGTCGTGACGAGTTCAAGGAGTATGCTCGTGGAGAGATTTAGCGAGAGTTCGACCACCCTTGTCCAATAGGGAGTTGGTTGATATGTTTAGAACAACGAGGCCCATTCTTCAATCATCGATTGGAAATTCTTCATCCGGATTCACCGGTGATATTGACGGCGGCGCATTGAAGTGGTATTAAGAGTGGGAAGATTCGAGATAGTCATCTTCAAATGCTGAAGAAATCTTTTGGTGCTAAGAAAGAAGCTAATGCTGTGTATGGTCGGAAAAGCGAGCCAAGTCCGACCGCGCTCGTGGGGCGGTTGTGATCTCGATCCTACATCGGCACAACCTCGGTGAGACAGCAGCGTAGCGAGCAGCCACGAGGCGGTTCACGAAGATCAACATGCCTTTGTGCAAGCCTTGCAACACATGTTGAGCGGCGATTACCTTAGGGATCCTCCTCGAATGTCAACACTTCCTCTCAAGTACAATCCTAATGCTAAGTGTGCTTACCATTCCAATAGCCTAGGGCACGACAACGACAATTGTTGGGCTCACGAAGAACAAGATTCAAGATATGATTGAAGCTAAGCAGTTGAGTTTGATCCTCCTTGAGACTCAATGTGATCAATGCGCTATGCCTAACCACGACAAGAGTTCCAATCTTTGTTGGTGGCGATACTTATGTTTTCAACATAGATGACTTGACCATTCCTCGATGTTGTTAAGAAGAATTTGTTGCAAGCGGTGTCAATCCGGGATGCCCGAGAATGTCGTTGGTGCCCATCGCACTGATGGTTGTGCTTGGTTGAGAAGGCGTGTTCGATGCATGATGGATAATCGTGAGATACTATTTACGAAGCCACCTGTCGGTGTGTGAAGAAATGTCTAAGTTGAAGATTGACAATGCGACAGCTGTACCATCTGTGGGATACCTTGGGGCAGCCAAGTGGAAAATATGATTACATGGTGAAGTACCTTTGTTCGAGGCTACAAGATTCCTATTGAAGATGTTAAGGCGACGGATGGGGTGACGATTTCCCGAAGACTACGATGTTAACACGATAAGTTTCCTCCGTTGATCCGTGCCTAGAGTGGCACCTCTCATTATCACTTCTCCAAGACCGGTTCCATATTCTTGACAAGGCTATCCCTTGGAATTATGGGTGATGTTTACTATCATGGCGTCAAGCAAGACCCTCGACCATTGAAGATCTTCTGAAGTTTCTATTCACGACATTGACAACATCAGGATCCGGTGGGTGACGAACCGGAAGGTACTCTCTCGAGAGATTCTCCTCCAAAGACACTGCGACTCAGCGCATTCCACTACTCAATCAATATCGACTAGAGGGAAAGAACCGGTGACTCATCTGCTCAACGGAAGTACCAAAGGAAGTTGAAGACACCTCAAACAAGAAATGGAGAAATTAGAAGATCATCAAGAAAAGTGATTACAATGTTGTGGAACAATTGGACGAGACTCCGTCCAAGATATCCATGCTTGCTCTGCTCTTGTGCTCAGAGGCTCATGCTAATGCCTTGGTGAAGTTTGAAGAATGCTCATGTGCCGCAAGACACTACCACGATCGATTCGAAGTTTGTATTGCTAGCAGGCGCCAACAACGGCCTAGGCTTCTCGATCTTGATTTGACTCCTGCGGAAAGAAACATAACAAAGCCTTGCATCTCTGTTGAATGCAAGGTACTACTATCTCATGTTTTGGTTGACACGGTTACGCTCGAATATCCTACTTTTGATCGACTTGATGTCGAAGGGTTGGTTACGAGACCGGTGACATTATCGTGAGAGCTTTTGATGGTTCTAAGCGAGCCTTGGAGCTCACTGCTGTTAAAGTCGGTTCCCGGACTTTTGATTCCACTTCTTTGTCATGGACATCCGTCCACTTATTCTTGCTACTTGGGCCCTTGGATACATGGGGTGTATTACCTCTACCTTACATTGAAATACCGGTGAAGGGAAGGTTGTCACAGTATGTGGTGAAGAAGAGTATATGGTCGGTCATCTCGGTCATTCCGATACCTTGAGATGGAGGGTGAATTCTTGAGACTCCTGTCAAGCCTTTGAAACAATCCCAGTCATGCTGTTGACTCTCCGTCACTCTGAAGTTACAGCTCCACCTAGAATGGCCTCATTGAAAAGCTGTTGAACAAGGTAGCCTTGTTTGGGTCCTGATCTTCCTTTCAAATCGACAAGTGGTTTAGGCTTCACTATCAAGGTCGAAGATGATCGCCGCGACGTGCCTTCCTTTCCGCATCGGTAAAGTGGAATCCATGCTATAGAAGGCGGCGACAACGACTTGACATGACAAGTGGATCTTCGACTCGGATCATGGGCTCGACAATTGGAAGACCAAGGCGTCATACCAATCTCCTTTAGCCGGGAGTAATTGCTCTTGTTTTGTTTTGCTTTTCGTATTTCTTTATGTTTTGAACAATAAACTTTGAAAGCCTAGTGCCTTGCGGGGCATCATGGCTCGTTTGAGGGTTATTATCTGTCGTTTGCGTATTTTCATTCAATAAATTCATTGGACTTTTGCATTCAATTGTTTGTTTTCTTTCTTTTACTTTATCACCCTTCAAAAGCTATGTGTTTACACACACCCACGTGATACAACTGAATCACTCGAATCTAGTTAATACTATGCTAGTGCTAAATATGACTTGATAATCCGATCTACCAAGCGAAGGCGAAGTGAGGAAGATTGTGAAGTGCCGGAGAACTTGCGACAGAAGAAGCGAGTTATCTGACCACGAAGCAAGTTGAGGTTGTGAATTTGGTCTTGCGAAGAAAGAGATCAAGATAGGGCGGGTCTTGAGAACAATGTTAAAGAAGGTTGATTCGGATGCTACGAGACTACATTGAGGTTTTGCTTGGTCATACGAAGACATGCGGGTTTAGACATTGATATTGTGGTACCGTTGCCGACAAAGAAGGTTTTCTCGGTGAAACGAAGGTTAAATCGCATCGTCTGAGATGTCGAGAAAATCAAAGCGAAGTTATGAAGCGGTTCAAGCTGGTTTCTTAGTTGTCTCTTATCCCGATGGGTTGCAAATGTGGTACCGTGCCTAAGAAGGATGGTAAATGCGAATGTGTGATTCGAGATCTGCACAAAGCGAGTCAAGATGATTTCCCACTTCCTCATATTGATGGTTGGTTGACAACACCGCTCGGCATAAGGTTTTCTCCTTCATGGATGGTTTCTCGGTTACAATCAGATCAAAATGGCTCCGAAGACATGGAAAGACTACTTTTGTTACGGTGGGGCACTTACAAGGTTATGCCGTTTGGATGAAGCGGCGCTTATCGGTGCTATGGTAACATTATTTCATGACATGATTCATCACGAGATAGAGGTCTCGTCGGCGATATGATAGCTCGATCATGAGAAGAACATCTGGATCATTTGCGAAAACTATTGATGAAGAAACTTAATCCTAACAAGTGCACCTTTGGTCGGATCTGGAAAACTCCTAGGGTTTGTTGTCGATGGTAAAGGTATTGAAGTTGATCCCGAAGGTTAAAGCTATTCAAGAGATGCGGCTCAGAAGAGGGAGGTTTCTTGGGCCGATTGAACTACATTGCGATTCATTGCACACTAGCACTGCTTGTGAGCCAATCTTCAAGTTATTAAAGAAAGATCAAGTAGTGGAATGGAGCAGCGATTGCGGATCGCTTTTGACAAAATCAAGGAACCTACAAAATCCTCTATCCACGATGCCGCCCGAAGACCTCTTATCATGTACTTGGCGGTGTTAGAGAACTCAATGGGGTGTGTGTTGGGGCAACATGGCAGTGCAGTCGAAAAGAGCATGCAATATACTACCTTAGCAAAAGTTTACCGGTGTGAAACAAGATACTCACAGCTCGAGAAAACTTGCAACGGCTGCTGCTAAGGGTATATGACTCACACTACTGTTGATTTCCAGATGGATCCGATAAAATACATCTTTGAGAAACCACTCTCTCGGAAGAATAGCAAGATGGCAAATGATCTTGACGAATCGACATCCGGTACACTTCTCGAGCGATCAAAGGAAGTGTAGTAGCCGATCATTTGGCTCATCAAGCCGTAGATGACTATCGATCTATGCGATTCAATTTCAGACGAGGATGTTTTACTAATTCTGATTGCGAAGAACCGGGCCCGACGAAGGACACGAACAAGGATCCCGATGGACCATGGTCTTTGATGGAGCCTCAACGCGCTTGCAATGGCATTGGCGCCATCATTACATCCCTACGGTGGACACGCCTTTCACCGCTGATTATGTTTCGGTTGCACTAACAACATGGCGAGTCGAGCGTGCATCATGGGTATCAAAGCGCTATTGACTTAAGAATCAAGTTCTTACAAGTGTATGGAGACTCGGCTTTAGTGATCGATCGATTAAGGCGAGTGGGATCTGAAGCATCGAATCTCATTCCATATCGAGCATGTTCAGGTTTGATCCCTACTTGAAGAGACTTTTGATCATATTCCAGAAGAGAATCGGTTGGCGGACGCATTGGCTACTATGTCGTCTATGTTCAAGGTTAGATGGGACAACGAGGCTCCCGGATCATCATTGAGAAGTTTGTGAACCGCGTATTGTTATGAGCTTGATCTGGAAGAGAAACCTTGGTACTATGGCGTGAAGAGGTATCTTGAGACTCGGGAATATCCAGCATCATTAATGATAAAGTTCATGAGAAGATTCGCATCAAATTCTTTCGGCACCTTATACAAAGCGCAACCCGACTTGTGCTTACTCATTGTATAGACCCGAACCACAATGCGTATCATGGAAGAGTTACGCGGCGATTTGGTACCCACTCCGATGGACACACCATGGCTAAGAAGATTTTGAGAGCAGTTACTATTGGTCCACCATGGGCGATTGTCACCTTCGATCTTGTCACAAGTGCGGTTATGCCGATACCTCGATACCTCTGTTCTAACTTCTCCTTGGCCTTTTGCAATGTGGGGCATTGACATGATCGGAGAAATCAAGCCACGACTTCAATGGACATCGTTTCATCCTTGTGGCAATTGACTATTTCACCAAGTGGGTAGAAGCGACCTCGTTCGCATCATTACCAAGAATGTTGTGGCTCGATTTATCAAACATAATCTTATTTGTCGGTATGGCACTCTGAAAGGATTATCACGATAACGGTTCCAATCTCAACAACAAGATGATCTTAGAACTCTGCGATTCAAGATCAAGCATCACAATTCATCTCCTTATCGGCCTAAGATGAATGGCGCGATGGAAGCCGAACAAGAACATTAAGAAGATTATCTGAAGATGCGGTGACTTACAAAGATTGGCATGAGATGTTACCATTTGCTCTTCATGGTTATCGCTTTTCTGCACGAACATCAAGGCAACCCCTTTTCTCGTTACGGTATGGGCCGTCCTACCCATCGAGGTTCAACGAGTCCTCCGGAGGCGAGTTAGCGAAGGCGATTGGGTCGAGACTCGACGGCTTAATTTGATTGATGAGAAGCGACTCGCATCCATCTGCCATGGACAGATTTATCGAAGCGAATGATCGAGCATTTAACAAGAAGGTCAAGCACCGAGTCTCTCGGTGATCTAGTAGTCAAGCGCATCATTCTTCCACAAGGTGATCGGGAAAATGGACTCCCACCTATGAGGGACCATTTGTAGTCAAGGCAGTATTTTCGTATGATACTTAGCACCATGGATGGTGAAGACTTCCCACACCACAGAGCAGACATAGTCAAAAATACTACGCATAAAGAGGTCAGCGGCCTAGGCAAAAATAAGGGCATCTGGCGAACCAAAAGGTTCGGGCAAAAGTTAAGGATATATACAAGATGTACACCGTCACGAAAAGGCGGCTTGGGCAAAAAGGTATCGGTGGGCGAAAAGAAAAGGCGGTCTAGGCAAAAGTTAGGGATTTAAGCGTACGACTATGTCTCTTCGGATCATCGCTTCCGGACTACTATCGACATTCAAGATTCAAATGGCGAAGATCGATCTACTCTCTGACAGCAAGGAGATGAGATAGTTGAAATATATGAGTACTAGCATAGTTGGAACCTAACGAGATTGTTTCCATAGCTTTTACCTTTCTAGTGTACAAACTACTTGGCCATCATACCTTTCAAATAAATCGACTTCTTTCTCTTTACAATTTACATTGTTGTTATTTGCAATAAGTTTTGCTTTGAATGACTATCGCATTTGACAATAAAATCTAATCACAAACATCGAAAAGTAAACATACAAAGTACTTACTACGGGTTAGGAATTGGGATGACGACGAAAGTCAACAAATAATCCCCACAAGGTGTCACTCACAACACAACTTCCCAAATATATGTTAATCCTGACGGTGATTCCACTCAACGAACAACGTTACATCTCAAGCGGTAACACTTCATCCCGGATATTTCTCAATCCTCCCCTTCTCCCGCGGTATCGGACTCAAAACTTGGTCGAGATAGTGCATCGGAGGAAACATACACCTTTCATCCCCGGCCGGAGATTACAACGGGCTCCAGACTCTTCTAACCGGTCTCTCAACAACCATCATATTCTCGGTGAGATCTACACTAAATCCCGGTGAGCACCTCCTAAATTTCCTCGGCGGATCTACATACAAGGTCCTCAGCAGATCGCCTCCCGGACTCTCCTCGGGGGTCTATGAGATCTCAAACAACGAGCTTCTCAAATCTCTTTCCTCAACAATGTCTAGGTCCGGGACTTGGTCGATAGTGCATCGGAGGAATCCGGGATATCTTTCTTCTCCTTCAAGCGGGGTTCTCACCTACTCGATTCCCCGGCGAGTCGAAATCTTCAAGCAGAATATCCGCATCTTCTTCAAGATGGATATGTTTTGAAATATCACAACATTCATCATTCATACATTTCTCATAAAGTCATAATTCATGCACATGTCATTCATATACCTTGTCATGCATCATACTTTGCATAAGACTAACAAATATTCTATCAAAGTTTCTCTTGTTTTCTCCAAAGCAGTGTGATCCTCAGCATAAAGCGGTCCAAGATTAAGCCCGAGCCGGCGGAAAACTATCTGAAAGACCGCCATAAGCAGGTCGAGATTAAGCCCGAGCCGGCGGAAAACTATCGAAAGACCACCTCAGGCAGCGGATCGAGGATTAAGCCCGAACCGGCGGGAAAACTATCCGAAAGACCACCTCGGTTATCCTCCGATAAGGGCAATGGATCAACACCGATACTGTGAGGAAGCTATCCACATTCGGCCAACTACAATCTCTCGAGTAATCGGTAGCGAATTTATTACGATTATCAGAGCAACTCTGAGTCTAGCGTCGATTCAGTTGCCTTGGATGGCATCTTAAGCCCATCTCGACTACTTGTCAACATCTCTTCACTTCGAATCTGCATATGGTTAAAAATCAATACAAACCAATAACCTCATTCAAGGTGAACACGAAGTCTAACGTCGACTTAAACCCATCTCTCTCCATTCGGGAACATCTGAGAGTCTAACGTCGGCTCGCTCGATCGACCTTTCCGGATGGCATCTTAAGCCCATCTCCGTCGACTCTCCTATTTACGACTCCGAGTCTAGCGTCGACTCGTTCCCCGAAGTCTCCAACTTCTCCAAATGGCATCGTAAGCCCATTCCGCATCATCCACCAACAGTGAGTGCAAATTTTCGGTGTACTCGGTGTTCAATCATCTTCTACCTCCAAGTCACGAAGACAAGCATGTCAATCTAACCCTTCCAGTACAAGAAGATTGAGCAGGGCAGTGTCATACCCCAAAATTTGCCCTCCATCTTCTCAAGATATTTCATACTACCGAGGATTCCTCGAGGTTGATCGGACAAACTCTCTCTGACAATCAACCCAAACTAGGTTTGGTATCTCTCAAGCAAGATGGTTTCCAACATCTCAATGGTATTCATGCCTCCTCATATGCTTCAAGATTCTCCATGTCAAGTTTCAAGCCTCACAAGTCAAGTTTCCTCGAACAATTGCTCGGATGGTTGAAAATCGAGTGTATTGGACAAAAGTCAAGCTGTGGTCAACATCTGATCAAAACTTCGATTTTTGGTTAACATCCTCATTTTGAAGTTACATTCATCATTTGATCAAGGGTTGATCATGATTCATCAAGAAAACTCAAGATTTGCCCAAAGTCAAACTTTCTAAATTAGGGTTTCTAGATGAAAAGTCAATGAACTTTGTTGATCATAACTTTCTCATACTTTCTCGAAATTTTCCACCACCTCTTGTTTTGAAGGAAATTCAATTCTCTACAACTTCATGTCTCACAAGAATGTCAAAAAATGCTTCATTTGAGAGGTATAGCTCAAAACATTCTGGTCATTTTCAAAGTCAACAAAAGTCAACTTTTTGTTTTGAAGATATTTGAGCATGGTAACTCAATTGAGATGAGACCAAAGACATTGGTTAGAGGACTCTTAGAACTTTCAAAAGTCCAAGAACACTCAAAAATGTGGAAAATTGAGCAAGTTACACCATCTACAAGTTGGGCAATTTTGGAAGAATGCACAAGAGATACTTCAAAAATCAAATCTTTTGCAAATGGGCCTACTTTTCTTCATCCTAACTTGTTCCTCAAGCAATTAGGAGTGTCCAAGCCCAAAACCACGAATTTTGATTTATTTTTCTATTTAATTTGTAATTTATTCATTTAAATGCAAATTAAATCTTAAAATAAATTATAAAATTGAAATTAATAGCAAAGATTGATTTTATTCTTTCCTTAAGGTCAATTAACTCACAAATGCCAGCAATTTGAAATTGGATCAAATTTGGCAAGATTGGATTGAAATTGGACAAATTTGAAGATTTGATTTCATGAGAATATCAAAATTTGATTTCCATTGAATGTTGATCAATTCTTTCCAAAAACCATTCCAAATCCATCGGTATAAATATGATGCATACCTATCAGAAAAAGGCGGAAAAATTGCTCGAAACCTAACCTAAAATCAAAATTTCGTGTTCTTGAAGCAACTTGCAATTCTAGTTCCAGCCATCCACCGATTTTGAGGATTCCATTGCATTCCTTGGGTTGTTTAAGTCGATCCAGACTCTTATATCATTCAAAACCATCAAGAAACAAGAAATCCGATCGGTTTGTTCTTGAAATTTCAAAATTCGATTTCTAACATTCATGCATTATTAATCTGTTTTGATTGTTTGTTTGTGATTAGAATCAAGTTTGCAGCGATCAGGCAAGCCAATCGTGTTTCCATGGCACGAATCGATATATACCATATCTAGGGTTCTGAGCTCGAATTGGGGTTTTTAAATGGAAAAATTGGACAATAGGACTGTACTATCGTGTTGAATGCTCAAGGAATCGAACCATGGCCTTAGATTTCATTTATATTATGTGTGTTGCATTTTGATTTTGCGAGTGCATGGCGTCGAACCAAAGCGCTATCTTTTAAAAATTCAAATCGGAGAAGACGATCGTTGGCGCGAAGGACGAGACAATGGGAAGGCGACGCGTATAATCCACTAACTCCGTTTCCAAACAGTTGACACGTCTAGCTCAGTTGGTCAGCGCATTGGTTTTCAAGGTTTGAGGCTTGTGTCCCCAGTTCGAATCCTGCTAGCACCGGTTTCCATTCTTTTTTCCAAAACTTGCATATTTTTCATACTTTTTCTATTTTAATATTTTCCATTTTATTTTAATTGTTTTCACATTTTTATTCTGCATTTAAAAAATACCAAAAACATTTTTTCTTTTTACATTAGTTTCACAAAAATGTTTATTTAATTTAATAAATTAAAAAAATATAATTTTTGCATGCATATTTATTTTATTTTTATTTTTGCATTTAAATCATTATAAATTGCATTTTAATTATTAAATCTTTCCCAAAAAATCCCAAAAAATTATTTTAATATATTTATCATATTTCCAGCATATATTAATTTTCTCATATTAAAAATTGCATTTTTTCTAACATTTCATCTTATTTCAATTTCATCATATTTCCCGATTTTCTTATTCTTTCACAGGTTGCTCCGATTCGGACGTTTTCTTCTTATCATTCTATTTTTTTTTCCAATAATGTAATTGCTCATGGTTTTGAATGATATAAGAGTCTGGATCGACTCTAAACAACCCAAGGAATGCAATGGAATCCTCAAAATCGACTGTGGATGGCTGGAACTAGAATTGCAAGTTGCTAAGAACACGAAATTTTGATTTTGGGTTAGGGTTTAGAGCAATTTTCCGTCTTTTCTTGATAGGTATGCATCATATATTTATCTTGGATGGATTTGGAATGGTTTTGGAAAGAATTGATCAACATTCAATGGAAATCAAATTTGATATTCTCATGAAATCAAATTTTCAAATTTGTCAATTTCAATCAATCTTGCCAAATTTGATCCAATTTCAAAATTACTGGCATTTGTGAGTTAATTGGACCTTAAGGAAAGAATAAAATCAATCTTTGCCATTAATTTCAATTTTATAATTTATTTTAAGATTTAATTTGCATTTAAATGAATAAATTACAAATTAAATAGAAAAATAAATCAAAAATTCGTGGCTTTAGCTTGGACACTCCTAATTGCTTGAGGAACAAGTTAGGATGAAGAAAAAGTAGGCCCATTTGCAAAGATTTGATTTTTGAAGTATCTCTCTTGTGCATTCTTCAAAATTGCCCAACTTGTAGATGGTGTAACTTGCTCAATTTTCCATTTTGAGTGTTCTTGGACTTTTGAAATCTATAAGGTCCTCTAACCAATGTCTTTGGTCTCATCTCAATTAGTTACCATGCTCAAAATATCTTCAAAACAAAAGTTGACTTTTTGTTGACTTTAAATGACTTAATGTTTTGAGCTATACCTCTCAAATGAAGCATTTTTGGACATTCTTGTGAGACATGAAGTTGTAGAGGTGAATTTCCTTCAAAACAAAAGTGGTGGAAAAATTTACGAGAAAGTATGAGAAAGTTATGATCGATCAAAGTTCGAGTTGACTTTTCATCTAGAAACCCTAATTTAGAAAGTTTGACTTTGGGCAAATCTTGAGTTTTCTTGATGATCATGATCAACCCTTGATCAAATGATGAATGTAACTAAAATGAGGATGTTAACCAAAAATCAAGTTTTATTTGTGACCAATTGACTTTTGTCCAATACACTCGATTTTCACCATGAGCAATTATGAGGAAACTTGACTTGTGAGGCTTGAAACTTGACATGGAATCTTTGAAGCATATGAGGAGGCATGAATACCATTGGAGATGTTGGAAATCCATCTTGGCTTGAGAGATGCGGACCCTAGTTTGGGTTGATTGTCAGGAGAGGTTTGTCGATCGACTCTTGAGAATCCTTGAGTAGGGATGTATGAAATATCTTTGAGAAGATGGAGGGAAAATTTTTATGGTATGGCTAGCGCTATTCTAAAGGAATGTAGAATTACAAAAAGCGACCAATTACAGTGGGTAAATAAGTCTCTTAGTTGCTTGCTCTATCAAATACTTTTCACACCACACACTTTTTCAAAGTTCAAATTCTTTTCAAAACAAAAATTTCCGAACACTTTTATACACTCCTACATGAGTCATTACAAAGTCAAAGCGAAATGCCTTTTCAAAACATTTTTGTCAAACACAGAAAAGCAATTTTAAAAAGTGATCTAAGAGCAACTAAGAGCCCATAGAATAACTACGGATGGAAAGGGGTGCTAATACCTTCCCTTTTCATAACCATTCTCCGAACTCGAGAATCTAACGAAGGTCTTTTTATTTTTACCTTCCCTTAATTGGATAAAAATAAAAGTCGGTGGCGACTCTTGCTATCCGCACATTTGGATACAAAAATCCTACAAAGTCGAGTTCACGTATCACAGTGGCGACTCTGTGAGGAAACACCCAAAGAGAATTGCCTTAGGATTTCTAGATAACTTTTATTGCATTTGTTTGACTTGTATGCTTTATCTTTAAGGGTTGCTTGGGTATTATATTGTTGGGGATCCTACACCGGATCCGGGTTTCCTTTTAGGTAAGTAGCATTAGATCATTGCGACCGTTAGGCGTATAACTAGCGGTCAACATGATGGCTACGTTAGCGTGACACTTTGGTTGTCCGATACTCTTCATTCCCAAGTTGAAGATAGTATTTGGCTTCTGCGTGGTGTCATCAGCGCTAACTAAACTTTTAGAACCTTAATTGACCCATCTTGGCCATTAGAAGGTAGTGAGATGGCGGCTTTGGTGTAGACCGAGGTTGGTTGATACTCGATGCTCGCTCATTGAGATTAGACTTTTGGGACATTTTCGATCGACCACTTGGCGTCGTATTGAAATAAGCGCCTACGAGAAAGATCGTGATGTGAGATTCCTAGAACCGGTTACTATTATAGGACGGATGAACCAACTCAAACTTTTGGTGGGGTAATCACCTATACCTCATGCAAGCCTTAAACCTAGGCTCATTGTGAATTGTTTGTGTGTGCTAAACATGACATCATGACATCATTCGCATTGCATATCATTTCTAACTATTTCAAGGACCTAGGGTTTATCTTTGCTCTGTTTTGTAGGGATTATGGCTTCTAGAAAGACTATCCGAATCAACTTCATGGGTATCCCTTCTCGACTCAAAAATTGGTTTGAGAAATTCCGACCATGCTCGGTTCATCAAAGACATGGTTATCTACTTGATTTGGTTATCTCGGTTTTGAAGAAGATATGATGCATGTCCTATTCAGTTCTTTGATCCGAAACACCATTGCTTTACATTTCAGTTATCGGTTGGTTCCTACCTTAGAAGAGTTCTCTAAGCTACTTGGGGTACCTATTCTTGACCAAATGCCATTCACGGTTTAGAAAAGGTTCCTAAGTTCGAAGACATTGCATCCATTACATCTTAAGCTCGGACATTGAAGCCAATTGGGAAACTAGAAGTGGAGTTAAGGGTTTACTTTCCAGTTCTTAATCAAGAAAGCAGAATTCCTCAAAGTTATGAGTTTCCATGCATTTGAAAACATTGTGGCCTTGCTAATTTATGGTTTGGTTCTATTTCTAACTCGGATCAATTCATAGATGTCAATGCCATCAAGTTGTTTCTTACCCGAATCCGTGCCTACTTTACTTGGAGACATCCTACATTCTCTCCACACTCGTACTACTAAGCGACAAGGAACTCTCATGTGTTGTATACCGTTACTTTCAGGTGGTTTATTTCGCACCTTCCTCCATCAGTTTGAAGAATGAACAAAGGTTGAGATGGTCTCAAAGATTGATGTCACTCTCTCATTCAGATATCCGTTGGAATCTTTTCTCTCAAAAGGACTTCACATTCATTGAGCGTTGTGGAGAATTCCCTAATGTACCACTACTTGGTATAAGGGAGGTATTACTTACAACCCTTCTCTAGCTCTCGTCGGTTTGGTTTTGCTCGAAGAGATGGTCCTCATGATATGCTTCTCCAAGATATTGTGTTCGATTACAATCACGATCTCGAATTACAAGCGAAGGTTTATACATGCTTGGGGCATGGTAAAGAAGCGATACCAAGACTTTGGGGCACCAAACTCCATTCCTTGGGAACCTTACCTCAAATGGGTGCGAGCTCGAGCTCAAAACCTCATGATGCCATTCACGCTGTTCTACGGTAATTATGGAACTGTTGCTATAGGTGGCGTACCTATCTTATTCTCCATCGACATGCCTATGATTTTGAAGACTTGAAGAGATCACGGATTGATTAAAGAAGAGGATACCTTTGAAGCTCGGTGTTATGCAAGTGAGAAGAAAGTTCTAGAGTTGACCAAGCTACTTCACGAGGCGAAGCATCAATACCTACATCGGCACCAAGAGGAAGCGCCATGGGAGACTTAGAGCTTTAGGATTTATTTGTTTTCTTTTATTGTTTTGAACTATCTCTTGTACTTAAAAAGAAAAATAATAGAAGTACTAATAAATGTTTGTTCATTGCTTGTTTAACAAATTTAAATCTCTTAGGTCCTTGAAAACATTGCATTGCATTAGCATAAACATTGCATAGCATAACATTTGCATCACGGTACATTGGAATTGGTTTTCTCATTTGCTCGCTATTTATTTTAGCGAAATGGCTCTTGAGCAGTATCAAAGATCTCAAGCTCGAATGCTCGGTTTAGGATGTTCACCAACTTGGTCAAGGCCAAGAAGATCGAAGAAGCTCATCAACAAGAAGAAGAAGGTTGTTGGTCTCCTCAACATGGGTAGCGTTTCAAAGGAGGTCCAAAGTGGTCGGCCGTTGGGCTCTCGAAGGAAGTGTCCATACCGGGGAGTACCAAGGGTGATGAAGGTGATCGGTGAGCCAAAGAAGGAGGAGGACCACTCGATTATAGCCAACACTCGATGAAGATGACAAGTACAAACAACTTGAAGACCGTCGAATCTTGTGGAAAACACGAAAATGTTGAATTTGATGATCGAGTCTTGTTCTGGTGTTGTGATTCCTCCCAAGTTCAAAGTTCCAACTTTTGCCAAATATGATGGCATGTCTTGCCCTAAGCTGCATTTGAAGTCCTATGTCGGAAGATCAATCCCCACGATGACGAGAAAGTTGTGGATGCACTATTTCAAGAGTTTGTCGGAACCAGTTGGAATGGTATTATCGACTAGAGAATGGTATCCGTACTTGGGTGATTTGGCGATGCTTTCTACAAATATGGTACAATCTTGAATTGACACCCACTCGCATGCAACTACAAAGCATGTATGGGGTCGTGAGAAGTTCAAGGAGTATGCTCGAGTGGAGATTTAGCGAGGTTCAACCACCCTTGTCCAATAGGGAGTTGGTTGATATGTTTATGGGAACAACAGCAGGCCCATTCTTCAATCATCGATTGGAAATTCTTCATCCGGATTCACCGTGATATTGACGCATTGAAGGTGATAAAGTGGGAAGATTCAGATAGAGTCATCTTCAATCTTTGAAGAAATCTTTTGGTGCTAAGAAAAAGCTAATCTGTGTGTGGTCGAAAAGCGAGCCAAGACCGACCGCGCTCAATCGTGGGGCGGTTGTGATCTCGATCCTACATCGGCCTGACCTCGGTGAGACAGCGCGTAGCAGGCAGCGCCACGAAGGCGGTTCTGAAGATCAACATGCCTTTGTCATGAGCCTTGCAACACATGTTGAGCAGTGATTACCTTGAGGATCCTCCTCGAATGTCAACACTTCCTCTCCAGTACAATCCTAATGCTAAGTGTGCTTACCATTCCAATAGCCAGGGACACGACAACGACAATTGTTGGGCTCACGAAGAACAAGATTCAAGATATGATTGAAGCTAAGCGATTGAGTTTGATCCTCTGTTGAGACTCGAATGTGATCAATGCGCCTATGCCTAACCATGACAAGAGTTCCAATCTTTGTTGGTGGATACTTATGTTTTCAACATAGATGACTTGACCATTCCTCGATGTTGTTAAGAAGAATTTGTTGCAAGCGGTGTCAATCCGGGATGCCGGAGAATTGTCGTTGGTGCCCACGCACGATGGTTGTGCTTGGTTGAGAAGGCGTGTTCGATGCATGATGGATAATCGTGAGATACTATTTACGAAACCACCATGCGGAAGTGTGAAGAAATGTCTAAGTTGAAGATTGACAATGCGAGCAATGTACCATCGTGTGGGATACCTTGGGGCACCAAGTGGAAAATATGATTACATGGTGAAGTACACATTCACGAGAGCTACAAGATTCCTATTGAAGATGTTAAAGCGACCGGATGGGGTGACGATTTCCCAGAAGACTTGATGTTAACACGATAAGGTTTCCTCTGTTGATCCATGCCTAGTGGCACCTCTCATTATCACTTCTCCAGACCGGTTCCATATTCCTCGACAAGGCTATCCCTTGGAATTATGGGTGATGTTTACTATCATGGCGTCAAGCAAGACCCTCGACCATTGAAGATCTTACTGTTGAAGCTTCTATTCGACATTGACAACATCACGGATCGATGGGTGACCGAGCGGAAGGTATTCTCTCGATTCTCTCCTCCAAAAGACACTGCGACTCGGCTCGCATTCCACTACTCAATCAATATCCCGCTAGAGGAAAGAACGGTGACTCATCTGCTCAACGGAAGTACCAAAGGAAGTTCTTGAAGACACCTCCAACAAGAAATGGAGAAATTAGAAGATCATCAAGAAAGTGATTACAATGTTGTGGAACAGTTGGGACGGACTCCGTCCAATATCCATGCTTGCTGCTCTTGTGCTCGAGGCTCATGCTAATGCCTTGGTGAAGTTTACGAAGAATGCTCATGTGCATGAACCTACCAGCGATCGATTCGAAGTTTGTATTGCTAGCTTGGCTGCCAACAACGGCCTAGGCTTCTCGATCTTGATTTGACTCTGCTGGAAAGAAACATAACAAAGCCTTGCACATCTGTTGAATGCAAGGGTACTACCTATCTCATGTTTTGGTTGACACGGTTACGCTCTGATATCCTACCTGCTTTTGATCGACTTGATGTCGAAGGGTTGGTTACGAGACCAGGTGACATTATCGTGAGAGCTTTTGATGGTTCTAAGCGAGGTGCTTGGAGAGCTCACTCTGCTGTTAAAGTCGGTTCCCGGACTTTTGATTCCACTTCTTTGTCATGGACATCCGTCCGACTTATTCTTACCTACTTGGGCGCCCTTGGATACATGGGGCGGTACATTACCTCTACCTTACATCGGTGAAATACCGGTGAAAGGGAAGGTTGTCCGGTATGTGGTGAAGAAGAGTATATGGTCGGTCATCTCGGTCATTCCGATACCTTGAGATGGAGGTGAATTCTTGAGACTCCTGTCAAGCTTTTGAAACAATCCCAGTCATGCTGTTGACTCTCCGTCACTCTGAATTACACAAGCTCCACCTAGGATGGCCTCATTGAAAGATGCTCAGTGCTTTGTTGAACAAGGAGTAGTATTTTGGGGTCAGCTCACGATCTTCCTTTCAAATCGACAAGGCGGTTTAGGCTTCACCATCAAGGTCGGAAGATGATACGCCTGAGCGTGCGCCAACTTCCTTCGCATCAGCCAGTGGAATCCATGCTATAGAAGGCGGCGACAGCGACTTGACATCGACAAGTGGATCTTCGACTCGGATCATGGGCTCGGCAATTGGAAGGCCGAAGGCGTCATACCAATCTCCTTTAGCGGGAGTAATTGCTCTTGTTTTGTTTTGCTTTTCGTATTTCTTTATGTTTTGAACAATAAACTTTGAAAGCCTAGTGCCTTGCGGGCATCATGGCTCGTTGCGAGGTTATTATCATCGTTTGCGTATTTTCATTCAATAAATTCGTTGGACTTTTGCATTCAATTGTTTGTTTCTTTCTTTTACTTTATCACCCCTTCAAAAGCTATGTGTTTCTTACACACCCACGTGATACAACTGCGAATCACTCCGAATCTAGTTAATAACTATGCTAGTGCTAAATATGACTTGATAATCCGATCTACCAAGCGAAGGCGAAAGTGAGGAAGATTGTGAAGTGCCGGAGAACTTGCGGGCCCTTTCACAAGAAGGCGAGTTATCTGACCACGAAGAGCAAGTTGAGGTTGTGAATTTGGAGTCTTGTGAAGGCAGAAGAGATCAAGATAGGAGCGGGTCTTGAGAACAATGTTAAAGAAAGGTTGATTCGGATGCTACGAGACTATATTGAGGTTTTGCTTGGTCATACGAAGACATGCGGGTTTAGACATTGATATTGTGGTACACGTTTGCCAAAAGAAGGTTTTCTCGGTGAAAGCGAAGGTTAAATCGCATGCGTCTGAGATGTCGAGAGAAAATCAAAGCCGAAGTTATGAAGCGGTTCAACGCTGGTTTCTTAGCATACTTCTTATCCCGATGGGTTGCAAATGTGGTACCCGTGCCTAAGAAGGATGGTAAAATACGAATGTGTGTGGATTACGAGATACGAACAAAGCGAGTCGAAAGATGATTTCCACTTCCTCGTATTGATGTTTTGGTTGACAACACCGCTCGGCATAAGGTTTTCTCCTTCATGGATGGTTTCTCGGTTACAATCGGATCAAAATGGCTCCGAAGACATGGAAAAGACTACTTTTGTTACGGTGGGGCACTACGCTACAAGGTTATGCCGTTTGAATTTGGCGGGCGCCACTTATCGATGCTATGGTGACATTATTTCATGACATGATTCATCACGAGATAGAGGTCGTCGGCGACATGATAGCTCGATCACGGTGAAGAAGAACATCTTGATCATTTAAACTATTTGATGATTGAAGAAACTGGTGAGACTTAATCCTAACAAGTGCACCTTTGGAGTCGGATCAGGAAAACTCCTAGGGTTTGTTGTCGATGGTAAAAGTATTGAAGTTGATCCCAAGGTTAAAGCTATTCAAGAGATGCGACTCGCAGAGAAGTCGGAGGTTTCTTGGGCCGATTGAACTACATTGCGATTCATTGCACACTAGCGCTGTGAGCCAATCTTCAAGTTATTAAAGAAAGATCAAGTAGTGGAATGGAGCAGCGATTGCGGATCGCTTTTGACAAAATCAAGGAATACCTACAAAATCCTCTATCCGATGCACGCTTGAAGACCTCTTATCATGTACTTGGCGATGTTAGAGAACTCAATGGGGTGTGTGTTGGGGCAACATGGCGAGTGCAGTCGAAAAGAGCATGCAATATACTACCTTAGCAAAAGTTTACCGGTTGAAACAAGATACTCCACGCGAGAAAACTTGCAGCAGCTTGGGCTTTTCGCCGACTAAGGCGATATATGTTGACTCACACTACTTGTTGATTTCCAAGATGGATCCGATAAAATACATCTTTGAGAAACCACTCTCTCGGGAAGAATAGCAAGATGGCAAATGATCTTGACCGAATCGACATCCGTACACTTCTCGAAAGCGATCAAAGGAAGTGTGTAGCCGATCATTTGGCTCATCAAGCCGTAGATGACTATCGATCTATGCGATTCAATTTCGAGCGAGGATGTTTTACTAATTCTGATTGCGAAGAACCGGGCCAGACGAAGGACACGAACAAGGATCGATGGACCATGGTCTTTGATGGAGCCTCAAGCTTGCCAATGGCATTGGCGCCATCATTACATCCCTGATGGACATACGCCTTTCACCGCTGATTATGTTTGGTTGCACTAACAACATGGCGGTCTGAGCGTGCATCATGGGTATCAAAGCTGCTATTGACTTAGAATCAAGTTCTTACAAGTGTATGGAGACTCGACTTTAGTGATCGGTCAGATTAAGGCGAGTGGGATGAACATCCGAATCTCATTCCATATCGAGCATGTTAGGTTTGATCCCTACTTGAAGATTACTTTGATCATATTCCACGAGAAGAGAATCGGTTGGCGGGCGCATTGGCTACTATGTCGTCTATGTTCAAGGTTAGATGGGACAACGAGGCTCCCGGATCATCATTGAGAAGTTTGTGAACCAGGTATTGTTATGAGCTTGATCGAGAAGAGAAACCTTGGTACTATGGCGTGAAGAGGTATCTTGAGACTCGGGAATATCCAGAGGGCATCATTAATGATAAAGTTCATGAGAAGATTTGCATCCAAATTCTTTCGACAGCGACATCTTATACAAGCCTTGACCACGACTTGTGCTTACTCCATTATGTAGACCACAATCGTATCATGGAAGAGTTACAGTAATTTGGTACCCACTCCGATGGACACACCATGGCTAAGAAGATTTTGAGAGCAGGTTACTATTGGTCCACCATGGAGGCGATTGTCACTATGCTCGATCTTGTCACAAGTGCGGTTATGCGGACAAAGTGCACGTACCTCGGTACCTCGAATGTTCTAACTCCTTGGCCTTTTGCAATGTGGGGCATTGACATGATTGGAGAAATCAAGCCCGACCAATGGACATCGTTTCATCCTTGTGGCAATTGACTATTTCACCAAGTGGGTAGAAGCGACCTCGTTATCTGTTACCAAGAATGTTGTGGCTCGATTCATCAAACATAATCTTATCTGTCGGTATGGCACTCTGAAAGGATTATCACGGATAACGGTTCCAATCTCAACAACAAGATGATCACGAACTCGCACGAGTTCAAGATCAAGCATCACAATTCTTCTCCTTATCGGCCTAAGATGAATGGCGCGATGGAAGCCGCCAAGAACATTAAGAAGATTATCTGAGAAGATGGCGGTGACTTACAAAGATTGGCATGAGATGTTACCATTTGCTCTTCATGGTTATCGCTCTGTACGAACATCAGCAGGGGCAACCTTTCTCTCGTATCTGGTATGGAAGCCGTCTTACCCACGAGGTTCAATACCCTCGACGAGTCCTCCGGAGGCGGAGTTAGCGAGGCGATTGGGTCAGACTCGCCTTGCCAGATTAATTTGATTGATGAGAAGCGACTCGCGTCCATCGCCATGGACGATTTATCGAAGCGAATGATCGAGCATTTAACAAGAAGGTCAAGCAGGAGTCTGAAGTCGGTGATCTAGTAGTCAGCGCATCATTCTTCCACGGTGATCCGAGGAAAATGGACTCCCACAGGGACCATTTGTAGTCAAGGCGTATTTTCGGGGGCTATGATACTTAGCACCATGGATGGTGAAGACTTCCCACACCACAGTGAGCGCGGACATAGTCAAAAATACTACGCATAAAGAGACCCGCTAGGTCGGTGACCTAGGCAAAAATAAGGGCATCTGGCGAACCAAAGGTTCGGGCAAAAGTTAAGGATATATACAAAAGATGTACACCGGAAGTCGAAAACACGAAAAGGCGGCTTGGGCAAAAGGGTATCATTGGTGAAAAGAAAGGGGTCTAGGCAAAGTTAGGGATTTAGCGTGCGACTATGTCTCTTCGGATCATGCTTCGGACTACTATCGGCATTCAAGATTCAAATGGCGAATCGATCTACTCACTTTCTCTGACAAGGAGATGAGATAGTTGAAATATGAGTACTAGCATAGTTGGAACTTAATTGTTTCATAGCTTTTACTTTCTTTTACAAACTACTTGGCCATCGCCACCTTTCAAATAAATCACATTCTTTCTCTTTACAATTTACATTGTTGTTGTTGCAATAAGTCAACGTTTGCTTTGAATGACTATCGCATTTGACAATAAAATCTAATCACATCTGAAAAGTGAACATACAAAAGTACTTACTACGGTTAGAATTGGGATGACGACGAAAGTCACCAAATAATCCCCGCAGGTGTCCTCACAACCTGACTTCCCAGTAGATATATGTTAATCCTGGTGATTCCACTCAACGAGCAACGTTATCGGTCAGCGGTAACACTTCATCCCCAGTGGATATTCTCAATCCTCCCCCTTCTCCCCGGCAGCGGTATCGGACTCAAAACTTGGTCGGATAGTGCATCGGAGGAAACATCACCTTTCATCCCCGGCGGAGATTAACGGGCTCGGACTCTTCTAACGGTCTCTCAACAACCATCAAATTCTCCGGTGAGATCTACACTCAAATCCCGATGGCACCTCTCTAAATTTCCTCGGCGGGATCTACATACAAGGTCCCAGCGGATCGCCTCCAGAGACTCTCCTCGGCGGGTCTATATGAGATCTCCAACAACGAGCTTCTCAAATCTCTACCTTCCTCAACAATATCTAGGCCCAGACTTGGTCGATAGTGCATCGGAGGAATCCAGGATATCTTTCTTCTCCTTCAGCGGTTCTCACCTACTCGATTCCCGGCGAGTCAATCTTCAAGCAGAATATCGCATCTTCTTCAAGATGGATATGTTTTGAAATATCCAACATTCATCATTCATACATTTCTCATAAAGTCATAATTCATGCATATGTCATTCATATACACTTCGCATCATACTTTGCATAAGACTAACAAATATTCTATCAAAGTTTCTTGTTTCTCCAAAAGCAGTGTGATCCTTCAGCCTTAAGCAGGTCGAGTTAAGCCCAGAGCCGGCGGAAAACTATCGAAGACCGCCCATAAGCGAGTCCGAGTTAAGCCCGGAAGCGGAAAACTATCGAAAGACCACCTCGACAGCAGATCCGAGGATTAAGCCGAGCAAGCGGGCTTCGAAGAAAGACCACCTCAGTTATCCTCGATAAGGCAATGGATCAACACCGATGCACAGCAGGGGAAGCTATCCACATTTTGCCAATCTATCTCTCCCGGTAATCGGTGGCAATTTATTACGATTATCACTTGACAAGCTACAGTCTACGAATTCGGTTGCCTTGGATGGCATCTTAAGCCCATCTCGACTACTTGTCAACATCTCTTCACTTTCGAATCTGCATATATGGTTAAAATCAATACAAACCAATAACTTCATTCAAAGTGAACACGAAGTCTAACGTACGACTCAAACCCATCTCCTCTCCATTCCGGGGAACATCTCTGAGCTAACGTCGGCTCACTCAGCATCGACCTTTCGGATGGCATCTTAAGCCCATCTCCGTCGACTCTCCTATTTAACGACTCGAGTCTAGCGTGCGACTCGTTCCCCGGTAAAGTCTCAACTTCTCCAAATGGCATCTGGCCATTCCGCATCATCCACCAGCGGCGAGTGCAAATTTTGGGTGTACTCGGTGTTGAATCATCTTCTACCTCGGTCACGAAAGACAAGCATGTCAATCTAACCCTTCGGTACAAGAAGATTGAGCAGAGCATTGTCATACCCAAAATTGCCCTCCATCTTCTCAAAGATATTTCACATCCATACTCGAGAATTCCTCGAGAGTTGATCGATTGAACTCTCTCTGAACAATCAACCCAAACTAGGTTTGGTATCTCTCAGAGTCAGATGGTTCCAACATCTCCAATGGTATTCATGCCTCCTCATATTTCAAAGATTCTCCATGTCAAGTTTCAAGCCTCACAAGTCAAGTTTCCTCGAGACAATTGCTCGGATGGTTTGAAAATCGGTGTATTGGACAAAAAGTCAGCGTGGTCAACATACAGTCAAAACTTCGATTTTTGGTCAACATCCTCATTTGAAGTTACATTCATCATTTGATCAAGGGTTGATCATGATTCATCAAGAAAACTCAAGATTTGCTCAAAGTCAAACTTTCTAAATTAGGGTTTCTAGATGAAAAGTCAAGCGAACTTTGGTGATCATAACTTTCTCATACTTTCTCGAAATTTTCCACACCTCTTGTTTTGAAGGAAATTCAATTCTCTACAACTTCATGTCTCACAAGAATGTCCAAAAATGCTTCATTTGAGAGGTATAGCTCAAAACACGAGGTCATTTTCAAAGTCAACAAAAGTCAACTTTTTGTTTGAAGATATTTTGAGCATGGTAACTCAATTGAGATGAGACCAAAGACATTGGTTAGAGGACTCTTAGAGCTTTCAAAAGTCCAGAACACTCAAAAATGTGGAAAATTGAGCAAGTTACACCATTACAAGTTGGGCAATTTTGGAAGAATGCACAAAGAGAACTTCTAAAAATCAAATCTTTTGCAAATGGGCCACTTTCTTCATCCTAACTTGTTCCTCAAGCAATTAGGAATGTCAAGCCCAAAACCACGAATTTTGATTTATTTTTTCTATTTAATTTGTGATTTATTCATTTAAATACAAATTAAATTTAAAATAAATTATAAAATTAAAATTAATTGCAAATTGATTTATTTCTTTCCTTAGGTCAATTAACTCACAAATACCCGACAATTTGAAATTGGATCAAATTTGGCAAGATTGGTTGAAATTGGACAAATTTGAAGATTTCATGAGAATATCAAAATTTGATTTCATTGAATGTTGATCAATTCTTTTCAAAAACCATTCCAAATCATCCGGTATAAATATATGATGCATACCTATCAAGAAAAAATGGAAAAATTGCTCGAGAAACCCTAACCTAAAAATCAAAATTTCGTGTTCTTGAAGCAACTTGCAATTCTAGTTCCGACCATCCACGGCCGATTTTGAGGATTCCATTGCATTCCTGGGTTGTTTAAAGTCGATCCAGTTTCTTATATCATCAAAACCATCAAAACAAAAAATCCGTCGGTTTGTTCTTGAAAATTTCAAATCGATTTCTAACATTCATGCATTATTCTGTTTTGATTGTTTGTTTGTGATTAGAATCAAGTTTACCTGTGATCTGGGCAAGCGATCGTGTTTCCATTAGCTGAATCGATATACCATGTCTAGGGTTCATTTCGAATTGGGGTTTGATTAAATGGAAAAATTGGACAATAGGACTGTCTTATCGTGTTGAGGAATGCTCCGAGAATCAACCGCGTATGAATTTCATTTATATTATGTGTGTTGCATTTGTTTGCGAGAGTGCATGGCGTGAACCAAAGCGGCTATCTTTCTAAATTCAAATGGGAGAGCGGTCGTTGGCGAAGGGCAGAGACAATGGGAAGGCGGCGTATAATCCTTAACTTTCCGTTTCCAAGCAGTTGACACGTCCTTTCAGTTGGTCATTGGTTTCAAGGTTTGAGGCTTGTCCCCAGTTCGAATCCTACTATGCCGGTTTCCATTCTTTCAAAACTTTTGTATTTTTCATCTTTTCTATTTAATATTTTCCATTTATTTAATTTTCACATTTTTTGATACGCATTTAAAAATACCAAAAACATTTTTCTTTTTTACATTAGTTTCACAAAATGTTAATTTAATAAATTAAAAATATAATTTTGCATGCATATTTATTTTATTTTTATTTTTGCATTTAAATCATTATAAATTGCATTTTAATTATTAAATCTTTCCCAAAAAATCCCAAAAATTATTTTAATATATTTATCATATTCCAGCATATATTAATTTTCTCATATTAAAAATTGCATTTTCTATAACATTTCATCTTTTCAATTTCATCCTTAAACTACGATTTTTCTTATTCTTTCCAGGTTGCTCGGATTCGAACGATTTTCTTCTTATTCATCTTTTTTTCCAATAATGTAGCGGGACATTGAGAGGACTCGGATGGTCATGAAGCAACAGCAGGAAGTATCTAGCATATCAGGGACCTCATCATTTTTGGTGGCATGATCGAGGTCAAGATCATGTGATCGGGCGGCTTGCGATGGTCTTGCAGTCACCTTGAAGGACATGATGATTTGTTTTGAACTTGACAGCGGTGCTGGGAAATACCCCCTCTAGATTAGAGACATGACCATTTTGAATCGAAAGGCATCAGAGAGAGAATTACCCTAAAAGTGCATTATTGAAAAAGTGTTGAATTGAATATATATTTATCTTGAAATTAGTGTGAGCTATATTGATTATACTTCACGCCCTAGTTACTAACGGTTTATGGTCACGGAAAATAAATAGCGGAAATGTAAAGTGCGGAAAGGTAAATCCTACGCTATTACATGGCTTTGGGGCAGATACATAATTAGGGTGCGGAAGTAAAGAGTCCTAAATTAGCTGACCTTAGTATCTGGGTTCTGATATTGGAAAATGAGATTGATGGAAAGGCGTCCAGGATCGGACGGCACGTGAGCATCAGCTTATTCAGATCAGGTTGTGGTGATTTCATCCATCTTTCGTGGGATTAAATAGGGTTTGTGAAAATGTAAAAAGAAAAATGTTTTTGGTGATTTTTAATTAAGGCAAAATATGAAAGAAATTAAGATTGGATAGTATTGAAATGAATTAGAAAATGGGAAAATAGGTTTTGTAAAAGTCAAAGGGATTATGCGAACCGAGATGGGCCCGGGGACATCCCTTTCAAACTATAAGATCCACGTGTGACTAGGCGGAGCCAGCCTTGTCTTGTTTGGAAGCGGATCATTGAAAATAACAGCGTCCACCTTGTAGTCAGCTCGTGATTTCATCATCTTCTTAGTTTGAATTTTTGAGCTAAATGGGTCTTTTTCTTCAATGCTACAGGCCTGGCTAAATAAACGCGCATATATTATCATTACATTCGATATAAATTCGATTGGAAACGTAATTCAAGATACCAATGAATGCTTGGTCTCGAGGTCCAAATTTTCCTGTTTGTTGAAACCTAAAGCGGCGAGGAAACCCTAGTTATGGTGTATCCGCGATTCAAGCCATGAAATGCAATCAAATAACCCGGATGGCTTGCAAACTTTGTTCTAATCACCAAAACAACAATGAAACATGTTAATAATGCATGAAAATTAAAATGCGATTTTAGTTTTCAGAACAAGCGAACTTCAGTTTTCTAGTCGGATAGTTCGGCGATGTGAAAGTGCGGATTCACTACGGGTATCCAAGGAATGCAATGGACACCTTAGAATCGATTAGCCGGTGGAACTAGGGTTGCCAATTGCTTCGAGAACACGATTTTTAGTTTGGATTAGGGTTTGTTATTTTTCATTCTCTTGATATTTATGCATCATATATTTATCTTTTGATTATTTGGAATGGTTTTGGAAAAAATTGATCAACATTCATTGATCAAATTATGATATTCACTGAAATCAAATTTTCAAATTTTTGTCAATTTCAATCATCTTGCCAGAATTTGATCTAATTCGAATTTCTTCAGCATTTTGGGTTGATTGGATCCGCGAAAGCAATAAAAATCAATCTTCAATTAATTTTGATTTTATAATTTATTTTAGATTTAATTTGCATTTAAATAATAAGTACAAATTAAATAGAAAAATAAATCAAAATTCGTGGCATTGAGCTTGGATATTCCTAATTGTATGAGGAGCAATTAGGATGAGAAAAATAAACCCCATTGCAAAAGATTTGATTTTGAAGTATCTCTCTTTGTGCATTCTTCAAAATTGCCCAACTTGTGAATGGTGTAACTTATCCAATTTCCCACATTTTAGTGTTCTTGGACTTTAAGCTCTAGAGTCCTCTAAACAATGTCTTTGGTCTCAATCTCAATTGGAGTTACCATGCTGATATATCTTCAAAACAAAGTTGACTTTTGTTGACTTTAATGACACCTTAATGTTTTTGAGCTATACCTCTCGATGACATTTTGACATTCTTGGCCAGAGACATGAAGTTGTAGAGAATTGAATTTCCTTCAAAACAAGAGGTGGTGGAAAATTTAGGAAGTATGAAAGTTATGATCAGTCAAAATTTAGGTTTATTTCATCTAGAAACCCTAATTTAGAAAGTTTGACTTTTCAGCCATCGCGAGTTTTCTTGATGAATCATACTCCAACCCATGATCCAAATGATGAATATTACTTCAAAATGAGGATGTTGACCAAAATGAAGTTTTGTTGTATGTTGACCCTGATTGACTTTTATTCATACACCCAGATGTTGTGCTTTTGAGCAATTATCACGAGGAAACTTGACTTGTGAGCTTGAAACTTTGACTGGAAGATCTTTGAAGCATAGGAGGCATAAAGACCATTGGAGATGTTGGAAATCCATCTTGACACGAGAGATACAAAACCACAGCTTGGGTTCATTGTGTTACAGGAGAGGTTTGTCGATGACTCTTGGGAATCCTTAGTATTTATGAAATCTCTTGGTTGATTGAGGAAAATTTTGGGAGGTATTATAATCCTACACCGGATCGGGTTTCCTTTTAGGTAAGTAGCAATAAATCGTCATGACCGTTAGGCGATATCAAAGCGGTCAACATGATGGCTACGTTAGTGTGACACTTTGGATGTCTGATACTCTCATTCCCAAGTTGAGGATAGTATTTGGCCTGCGTGGTGTCATCAAGCACTAACTAAACTTTTAGAACCTTAATTGACCCATCTTGGCCATTAGAAGGTAGTGAGATGGCGGCTTTGGTGTAGACAGGGGTTGGTTGATACTCGATGCTACGCTCATTGAGATCGGACTTTTGGGATATTTTGATCGACCACTTGGATCGTATTGAAATAACGCCTACGAGAAAGATCAATGATATGAGATTCCTAGAACGGTTACTATTATAGGGCCGGATGAACCAACTCAAACTTTTGGTGGGGTAATCACCTATACCATGCAAGCCTTAACCTAGGCTCATTGTGTGAATTGTTTGTGTGTGCTAAACATGACATCATGACATCATTGCATTGCATATCATTTCTAACTATTTCAAGGACCTAGGGATTTATCTTTGCTCATTTTGTAGGGTTATGCTTCAGAAAGACTATCAAGATCAACTTCATGGGTATACCTTCTCATTCGAATTGGTTTGAAATTCCAGACCATGCTCGGTTCATCAAAAGACATGGTTATCTACTTGATTTGGTTATCTCGGTTTGAAGAAGATGGATGCATGTCTATTCAGTTCTTGATCAAAACACCATTGCTTTACATTCCCAGTTATCGATTGGTTCTACCTTGGAAGAGCAGGGAATTCCTCAAAGTTATGAGTTTCATGCATTGAAGAAGATATTGTGGCCTTGCTTGATTTATGGTTTGGTTACATTTCTAATTAGGATCAATTCATAGATGTCAATGCCATCAAGTTTGTTTCTTTTATGATCACCATTGCCTACTTTACTTGGAGACATCATTCTCTCCCACTCGTACTACTAAAGAGAAGGAACTCTCATGTGTTGCGTTACTTTCCGGTGGTTTATTTAGCACCTTCCTCCATCAGTTTGAAGAATGAACAAAGGTTGAGATGGTCTCGGTTAATGTCACTCTCTCATTCGATATCCGTTGGATCTTTTCTCTCAAAGGACTTCACCTTCATTGAGCGTTGTGGAGAATTCCCTAATGTACCACTACTTGGTATAAGGGAGGTATTACCACAACCCTTCTCTAGCTACGTCGGTTTGGTTTTGCTCGAAGAGATGGCCCATGATATGCTTCTCCAAGATATTGTGTTCGACTACAATCACGATCTCGAATTACGCGAAGGTTCATACGCTTGGGGCATGGTAAGGCGATACCAAGACTTTGGGGCACGAACTCCATTCCTTGGAACCTTACCTCAAATGGGTGCGAGCTCAGGCTCAAAACCTCATGATGCCATTCACTTTTTTTACGGTAATTATGGAACTGTTGCTATAGGTGGCGTACCTATCTTTTTCTCATCCACGACATGCCCGATTTTGAAGACTTGAAGAGATCCTGGATTCGCTTAAGGAAGAGGGATACCTTTGAAGCTCGGTGCTATGCAAGTGAGAAAAAGTGCTAGAGTTGACCAAGCTACTTCACGAGGCGAGCATCAGCGCCTACCTCGGCACCAGAGGAGCGCCCATGGGAGACTTAGAGCTTTAGGATTTTATGTTTTCTTTGTATTGAACTATCTTTTGTACTTAAAAAGAAAAGAATAATAAAGAGTACTAATAAATGTTTGTTCATTGCTTGTTTAACAAATTTAAATCTCTAAGGTCCTTGAAAACATTGCATTGCATTGCATAAACATTGCATATCATAACATTGCATCACGGTACATTGATTGGTTTTCTCATTTCTCGCTATTTATTTTAGCGAAATGGCTCTTGGCTGATCTCGAGAATGCTCGGTTTAAGTAGATGTTCACCGGCTTGGTCCAAGGCCAAGAAGATCTGAAGAAGCTCATCAACAGAAAGAAGAAGGTTGTTGGTCTTCTCAACATGGGCGAGGCCTTCAAAGGTGGTCCTAGGTGGTTAGTCGGATTGAGCTCTCGAAGGAAGTGAAGATGACAAAAAGTAACAAGGGTGATGTGAAGGTAGTCGGCATGAGCTGAAAAAGACTATGATGATGGCCAATACTACGATGAAGATGACAAGTACAAACAACTTGAAGCCGTCTGAATCTTGTGGAAAACACGAAGATGTCGGGTGAATTTTGATGATCTGAGTCTTGTTCACAGTGTTGTGATTCCTCCCAAGTTCAAAGTTCCTACTTTTGCCAAGTATGATGGCATGTCTTGCCTAAATGCATTTGAAGTCCTATGTTGGAAGATCAATCCCCACGCTGTGTGAGAAAGTTGTGGATGCACTATTTTCAAGAGAGTTTGTCAGGAACTCGGTTGGAATGGTACTATCGGCTAGAAAATGGTATCCGTACTTGGGTGACTTAGCTGATGCTTTCTGAGCGATATGGTACAATCTTGAATTGACACCACTCGCATGCAACTACAAAGCATGTCTATGGGTCGTGATGAGAAGTTCAAGGAGTATGCTCGAAGTGGAGAGATCTAGCGAGAGTTCAACCACCCTTGTCCAATAGGAGTTGGTTGATATGTTTATGGGAACAACGGGCCCATTCTTCAATCATCGATTGGAAACTCTTGATCGGATTCAAGTGATATTGACGTGTGAAAATTTGGTATCAAGAGTGGAAAGATTCATGTAGAGTCATCTTCAAATCTTTGCGAAGAGATCTTTTGGTGGTAAGAAAAGAAGCTAATCTTGTGTATGGTCGGAAGGAGCCAAGACCGACCGGCTCAATGTAGAGGCGGTTGTGATCTCGAATCCTACATCGGCACAACCTCGGCGAGACAGCGCGCGTAACGAGCAGCCCGACGGGTTTCGAAGATCAACATGCCATTGTGCAGCCTTGCACACATGTTGAGGCTGATTACCTTGAGGATCCTCCTCGGTGTCAACTTCCTCTCCGAGATACAATCCTAATGCTAAGTGTGCTTACCATTCCAATAGCCGAGGACATAATCAGATGATTGTTGGGCTCACGAAGAACAAGATTCAAGATATGATTGAAGCTAAGCGATTGAGTTTGATCCTCTGTTGAGACTCGAATGTGATCAACCACGCTATGCTAACCATGACAAAGTTCCAATTATGTTGTTGACCATACTTTTGATGGTTGTGGTTGAGGAAAGGCGTGTCGATTGCATGATGAATAACAGCGAGATCTTGTTGAAACCACACAATAAAGGAAAACATTAACTGAAAATGTCTAAGTTGAAGATTGACAATGCGAATGAAACAATACCATCTGTGTGGGATACCTTGGGGCAGCCAAGTGGAAAGTATGATTACATGGTGAAGTACCTTTGTTCACGAGAGCTACAAGATTCCTATTGAAGATGTTAAGGCGCCGGATGGGGTGTGATTTCAGGAAGACTATCGATGTTAACACAATAAGGATTTCCTCTCTGATCCTGTGCCTAGAGTGGCACCTCTCATATTACTTCTCCAGACCGGTTCCATATTCCTCGACAAGGCTATCCCTTGGAATTATGGGTGATGTTTACTATCATGGCGTCAAGCAAGACCCTCGACCATTGAAGATCTTACAATTGAAGCTATTCACGACAACATCAGGATCAAGTGGTGACCGGAACGGAAGAGTATTCTCTCCGAAATCTCTCCTCCAAAGACACTGCGACTCATTTCATTCCGCTATTCACAATTCCCAGCTAGGGAAAGAACGGTGACTCATCTGCTCGGCGGAAGTACCAAAGGAAGTTCTTGAAGACACTCCAACAAGAAATGGAGAAATTCGAAGATTATCAAGAAGAGTGACTACAATGTTGTGGAGCAGTTGGGCGAGACTCCGTCAAGATCTCCATGCTTGCTCTGCTCTTGTGCTCACGAGGCTCATACTAATGCCTTGGTGAAGTTTACGAAGAATGCTCACGTAACAGACACTACTCTTGACCGGTTTGAAGTTTGTATTGCTAGCACAGCTGCCAACAACGGCCTAGGCTTCGATCTTGATTTGACTCTGCGGAAAGAAACACAACAAAGCCTTGCACATCTACTTGAATGCAAGGCGTTACATTATCTCATGTTTTGGTGGATCGGTTACTTTGAATATCCTTCAGAAGGCGCTTTTGATCGACTTGATGTCGAAGGGTTGGTTACGACCCGGTGACATATTGTGAGAGCTTTTGATGGTTCTAAGCGAGCAGTGCTTGGAGCTCACACACTGTTAAAGTCGGTTCCCGGACTTTTGATTCCACTTTCTTTGTCATGGACATCCGTCACCTTATCTTGCCTACTTGGGCCCTTGGATACATGGGGCGGCATTACCTCTACCTACATCGAAATGAAGTACCGGTGAAAGGAAGGTTGTTCACGGTATGTGGTGAAGAAGAGTATATGGTCGGTCATCTACAGTCATTCCGATACCTCGAGATGGAAAATTCTTTGAGACTCCTGTCAAGCTTTTGAAACAATACCAGTCATGCTGTTGACTCTCTGTCACTCTGAAGTTACACAAGTTCCGCAGGATGGCCTCGAAAGATGCTCATTTAACGAGAGGTGTTATTTGGGGTCAGCTCCCGATCTTCCTTTCAAATCTGACAAGGCTGGTTTAGGCTTCACCATCAAGGTCGAAGATGATACGCCGTGAGCGTGCGGCCAACTTCCTTTCCGCATCGGCCAGTGGAATCCATGCTATAGAAGGCGACGACAGCGACTTCGACATCGGCAAGTGGATCTTCCCAACTCCGGATCATGGGCTCGGCAATTGGAAGAAGGCGTCATACCAATCTCCTTTAGCGAGAATAATGCTCTTGTTTTGTTTTGCTTTTCGTATTTTTATGTTTGAACAATAAACTTTGAAAGCCTAGTGCCTTGCAGGGGCATCATGGCTCGTTTGAGGTTATTATCACATCGTTGCGTATTTTCATTCAATAAATTCGTTGGACTTTTGCATTCAATTGTTTGTTTTCTTTCTTTACTTTATCACCCTTCAAAGCTATGTGTTTCTTACACACACGTGATACCTGCGAGAATCACTCGAATCTAGTTGATATACTATGCTATTGCTAAATATGACTTGATAATCCGATCTACCAAGCGAAGGCGAAAGTGAGGAAGATTGTGAAGTGCGGGAGAACTTGTCGTTGCTACTGCAAGAAGAGCGGTTATCTGACCACCACGAGCAAGTTGAGGTTGTGAATTTGAGTCTTGATGAAGACAGAAAAGAGATCAAGATAGGAGGCGGGTCTTGAAGCGGTGTTAAAGAAAGGTTGTTGGATGCTACGAGACTATATTGAGGTTTTGCTTGGTCAACGAAGACATGCAGGTTTGACATTGATATTGTGGTACACGATTGCCAACAAAGAAGGTTTTCTCCGTGAAAGCAGAAGGTTCGTCGCATGCGTCGAGATGTCGAGAGAAAATCAAAGCGAAGTTAAGCAGTTCAGCGGTTTCTTAGCTGTTACTTCCTATCCAGATGGGTTGCAAATGTGGTGCCGTACCTAAGAAGGATGGCAAAGTGCGAATGTGTGTGGATTACGGAGATCGAACAAAGCGAGTCGAAAGACGATTTCCCACTTCCTCATATTGATGTTACGGTTGACAACACCGCTCTCATAAGGTTTTCTCCTTCATGGATGGTTTCTCCGGTTACAATCAGATCAAAATGGCTCACGAAGACATGGAAAGACTACTTTTGTTACAGTGGGGCACTACGCTACAAGGTTATGCCGTTCGGATGCGAAACGCCACCAGTGCTATGGTGACATTATTTCATGACATGATTCATCACGAGATAGAGGTCTCGTCGGCGACATGATAGCTCGATCGGTGAAGAAGAACATCTTGATCATTTGAGCGTTTGACAGGTTGAAGAATGCAGTTGAGACTTAATCCTAACAAGTGCACTTTTGAGTCGGATCAGGAAAACTCCTAGGGTTTGTTGTCGTGGTAAAGGTATTGAGGTTGACCCGCCAAGGTTAAAGCTATTCAAGAGATGCCGGCCCACCGAGAAAAAAGTCGGAGGTTTCTTGGGCCGATTGAACTACATTGCAGATTCATTGCACATCTAGCGCTGCTTGTGGCCATCTTCAAGTTACTAAAGAAAGATCAAGTAGTGGAATGGAATGGCGATTGCGGATCGCTTTTGACAAAATCAAGGAGTACCTCTGAATCCTCTATCCACGATGCCGCCCGCGAAGGAAGACCTCTTATCATGTACTTGGCGGTGTTAGAATTCAATGGGGTGTGTGTTGGGGCAACATGGCGAGTGCAGTCGAAAAGAGCATGCAATATACTACCTTAGCAAAAGTTTACCGGTGTGAAACAAGATACTCACGGCTAGAAAACTTGCAGCGCTTTGGCAGGCTGCTTTGACTAAGGCGGTATATGTTGACTCACACACTTTGTTGATTTCCAAGATGGATCAGATAAAATACATATTTGAGAAACCAGCTCTCGGGAAGAATAGCAAGATGGCAAATGATCTTGACCGAATCGACATCGATACACTTCTCGAAAGCGATCAAAGGAAGTGTAGTGGCGATCATTTGGCTCATCAAGCCGTAGATGACTATCGATCTATGCGGTTAATTTCAGATGAAGATGTTTTACTATTCTGATTGTGAAGAACAGGCCCAGACGAAGGACTGAACAAGGATCCCGATGGACCATGGTCTTTGATGGAGCCTCAAACGCACTTGGCAATGGCATTGGCGCCATCATTACATCCTACAGTGGACATCGCCTTTCACCGCGGATTTGTTTTGTTGCTAACAACATGGCGGTCTGAGCGTGCATCATGGGTATCAAAGGCGCTATTGACTTAGAATCAAGTTCTTACAAGTGTATGGAGACTCGACTTTGGTGATCGATCAGATTAAGGCGAGTGGGATACAGCATCGAATCTCATTCCGTATCGAGCATGTTACGAGTTTGATCCCTACTTGAAGAGATTACAATCACATTCCACGAGAGAGAATCGGTTGGCGGGGCATTGCTACTATGTCTGTTCAAGGTCGGATGGGACAACGAGGCTCCCGGATCATCATTGAAAGTTTGACGAACCGTGTATGAGCTTGATACGGAAGAGAAACCTTGGTACTATGGCGTGAAGAGGTATCTTGAGACTCGGAATATCCAGAGGGCATCATCAATGATAAAGTTCATGAGAAGATTTGCATCCAAATTCTTCCTCGAGCGACATCTTATACAAAGCGCAACCACGACTTGCTTACTCATTGTAGATCGACGACAATCGTATCATGGAAGAGTTACGAAGGCATTTGGTACCACTCCGGTGGACACACCATGGCTAAGAAGATTTTGAAACAGTTACTATTGGTCCACCATGGGCGATTGTCACGTCCTTTCGATCTTGTCACAAATGCGGTTATGCGGAGACAAAGTACACGTACCTCGGTACCTCGAATGTTCTAACTTCTCCTTGGCCTTTTGCAATGTGGGGCATTGACATGATCGGAGAAATCAAGCCCACTTCAATGGACATCGTTTCATCCTTGTGGCAATTGATTATTTCACCAAGTGGGTAGAAGCGACCTCGTTGCATCTGTTACCAAGAATGTTGTGGCTCGATTCATCAAACATAATCTTATCTGTCGGTATGGCACTCCGAAAGGATTATCACGATAATGGCTCTAATCTCAACAACAAGATGATCACCGAACTACGCAGCGGTTCAAGATCAAGCATCACAATTCTTCTCCTTATCGGCCTAAGATGAATGGCGCGTGAAGCCGCCAACAAGAACATTAAGAAGATTATCTGAAGATGACGGTGACTTACAAAGATTGGCATGAGATGTTACCATTTGCTCTTCATGGTTATCCTTTTCTGATACGAACATCAGCAGGGCAACCCTTCTCTCTTGTATCGGTATGGGCAGTCCTACCCATCGAGTTGATACCCTCGACGAGTCCTCCGGGGCGAGTTGGCGAGCGATTGGGTTCGGACTCGCCTTGACGGATTAACTTGATTGATGAGAAGCGACTCGCGTCCATACGCCATGGACAGATCTATCGAGAAGCGAATGATCGAGCATTTAACAAGAAGGTCAAGCAAGAGTCTACCAAGTCGGTGATCTAGTAGTCAGCGCATCATTCTTCCAGGTGATCGAGGCAAATGGACTCCCACCTATGAGGACCATTTGTAGTCAAGGCAGTGTTTTCCGTGAACTATGATACTTAGCACCATGGATGGTGAAGACTTCCACACGTGAATGCGGACATAGTCAAAAATACTACGCATAAAGAGACCCGCTAGGTCGGTGGACCTAGGCAAAAATAAGGGCATCTGGCGAACCAAAGGGTTCGGGCAAAAGTTAAGGATATATACAAAACATGTACACGGCAAGTCGAAAACACGAAAAGGCGGCTTGGGCAAAAAGGGTATCGGTGGTGAAAACCGAAAGCGGTCTAGGCAAAGTTAGGGATTTAAGCGTACGACTATGTCTCTTCGGATCACACGCTTCGGACTACTATCGTTCAAGATTCAAATGGAAGATCGATCCTCACTTTCTCTTGGCGGCAAGGAGATGAGATAGTTGAAATATATAGTACTAGCATAGTTGGAACTTAACGAGATTGTTTCGCATAGCTTTTACCTTTCTTGTGTACAAACTACTTGGCCATCGCATACCTTTCAAATAAATACAAGTTCTTTCTCTTTACATTTTCTTTGTTGTCGTTTGTAAGTCCAACGTTTGCTTTGAATGATTATATGCATTTGACAATAAGAATCTATTCCAAACATGCGAAAAGTGAACATACAAAGTAGTTACTCTGAGCTCTAGGAATTGAGATGGCGACGAAAGTCACCAATGCATTTCCCCAGAGCATGATCCCCACAAGTGTCACTCTACAAACCTTCCCAGTGGAGTATACGTTAGTCCCGAGCAGTGATTCCACTCAACGAGCAATGTTACATCGGTCTCAACGGTAACACTTCATCCCAGCCAAGGTATTTATCATCGTGAGATATCTCTCAATTCCCTTTTCTCGGTATCGACTTGAGACTTGGTCGGATAGTGCAGGAGAAATCTACATCTTCATTCCCGATCAGAGATTAGCGGGCTGACCGGTCTCCGGCCTATCAAAGCGCTCTCCATGAGATCTACACTCAAAATCCCGTGAGCCTCCTAATTTTTCAGCAGGATCTACATAAGATCCCCAACATTGCCTCGAGACTCTCCCAGCGGGGTCTATGTGAGATCTCCAACAGAGTTTCTCAATCTCTACCTTCCTCAACAATATCTAGGCCCAGACTTGGTGGAGATAGTGCATCGGAGGATCAAAGTTCTTTTCTTCTGGGATCTCCATCCCCGAGCAGTCGGGAATCCTCAAGCGGAAATCCGCATCTTCTTCAAGATGGATATGTTTTGAAATACCACAACATCTATCATTCATACATTACTCATAAAGTCATAATTCATGCATATGTCATATACATTGTCATGCATCATACTGCATAAACTAACAAATATTCTATCAGTTTCTTGTTTCTCAACGGTGAAATCACTTGATCAAGCAGTCGAGTTAAGCCCCAAATCGATGGAAAACTATCGAAAGACCTGGTTGTCCTCGAGTGGTCGATTAAGCCCGAGATCTAGCGGAAAACTATCGAAGAGCCGCCTAGTTGTCCTCAAACGTGGTCGGATTAAGCCAGATCTCGTGGAAAACTATCCGACGACCCTGTTGTCCTCCGAACAAGGTCGAGATGGCCATCTCGGCGGAAAACTATCACGAGCAGCCCTGGTTGTCCTCGACAACGGATCCGAGATAATACGAGCGGACGGAAACCCTATCGAGCGATCACAAGTTATCCTCAGATATGGGCGGTGGATCAACCCGATGCTACGGGGAGATATCACATTTGCCAACTACTACTCCTCAGTAATCGGACGAAGATTTATTACGATCCTTCTTATTATCAGCAACTCTGATGCGGCGTCGACTCGGTTGCCTTGGATGGCATCTTAAGCCCATCTCCGACTACTTATCAACATTTCTCACTTTCGAATCTGCATATTTGGTTAAAAATCAATACAAACCAATAACTTCATTCAAAGATGAGCCGAAAGTCAACGTCGACTCCTCGGATGGCATCTTAAGCCCGTCTCCACTCCTCACTTCGAAGCGACTACGAGCCTGATACGGCTCACTCCCACATCGACCTTTCGGATGGCATCTTAAGCCATCAATTAATTCTCCTATCAACAACCTCGAGTCTAGCATCGACTCATCCCCAGTGAGTCTCCTTCTCCAAATGGCATCATAAGCCCATTCCATCATCCAGCAGTGAGTGCAAATTTTGGGTGTACTCGGTGTTCAATCATCTTCTACCTTGAGGTCACGAAAGACAAGTATGTCAATCTAACCTTCAGTACAAGAAGATTGAGCAGGGGCAGCTTTCATACCCAAAATTTGCCCTCCATCTTCTCGAATATCATACATCCATACTCAAAGATTCCTCGAGTTGATCGGACAAACTCTCTCCTAGACAATCAACCCAAACTAGGGTTTGGCAATTCTCGATGGACTTCCAACATCTCCAATGTCTTCATGCCTCCTCATATGCTTCAAAGATTCTCCATGTCAAGTTTCAAGCCTCACAAGTCAAGTTTCCTCAGACAATTGCTCGGATGGTTGAAAATCGGTTGTATTGGACAAAAGTCAACTATGGTCAACATACGGTCAAACTTCATAATTTTTGGTCAACATCCTCATTTTGAAGTTACATTCATCATTTGATCAAGGGTTGATCATGATTCATCAAGAAAACTCAAGATTTGCTCAAAAGTCAAACTTTCTAAATTAGGGTTTCTAGGTGAAAAGTCAAGCTGAACTTTGGTGATCATAACTTTCTCATTTTTCTCAGAAATTTTCCACCACCTCTTGTTTTGAGGAAATTCAATTCTCTACAACTTCATGTCTCACAAGAATGTCCAAAAATGCTTCATTTGAGAGGTATGGCTCAAAACATTAGGTCATTTTCAAAGTCAACAAAAGTCAACATTTTGTTTTGAAGATATATTGAGCATGGAAACTCAATTGAGATGAGACCAAAAAGGTTGGTTAGAGGACTCTTAGAGCTTTCAAAAGTCCAAGAACACTAAAAATGTGGAAAATTGAGCAAGATACACCATTCACAAGTTGGGCAATTTTGAAAGAGTGCACAAAGAGAGATGCTTCTAAAATCAAAATTTTGCAAATGGGCTTACTTTTTCTTCATCCAAACTTGTTCCTTATACAATTAGGAATATCCAAGCCCAATGCCACGAATTTTATTTTATTTTTCTATTTAATTTGGAATTTATTCATTTAAATACAAATTAAATTTAAAAATAAGTATAAAATCAAAATTAAATGCAAACTTGATTTTCTCTTCTTCCTTGAGATCCAAGCAACTCAACAAAGCCACAAATTTCGAAATTTGGATTGGTATGGCAAGATTTGATTGAAAATTGATCAAAATATGAAAATTTGATTTTGTACAAAATCAAATTTGATTTAAATGATTAATGATTGATTCTTCTCAAATTAACTCCAAATCCTTCTAATATATATACATAACTCATGCCACGAATTAGGGTGAGAATTTGGTGGAGAAACCCTATGCTCAAAACCGTGGTACACAAGCAAATTGCAACCCTAGTTCCATTTGTTTTCAATCGATTCTAAGGTGTCCTTGCATTCCTTGATACCTCTTGAGTCGATCCGGACCCTCACATTGCTCGAAACCATCAAGAATTGGAGAATCCGAATTCGGTTTGTTCAAGAAAATCTTAAATCGTATTTCAATTATCATGCATTTTCTTGTTTCATTGTTGTTTTTTTGTGATTAGTGATGAGTTTGCAAGCGATGGCAAGTTAATTCGTATTTCTATGGCTGAAACTTCGAATTGCCATGGCTAGGGTTCCTGAGTTCGATTTAGGGTTTTGCTTATTAGGATAAATTGGACCTCAAGACCATTGCCAATGAATTTGGAATGATGTCCTGAATCGAACCATGGTCTTACAATTCATTTATATTATGTGTGCTTGATTTTTGATTTAGCCAGGGTCTGTAGCGTCGAACAATGGCCGACTGAACTTTCAAATTTTGAAGCGAGGAAGCGAAGCTTAGCGCGGAAGCGATGAAACTGGGAAGGGACACTTGTTCATACACCATCATTCGATTGATGACGTGCGTCATCGGATCGAGATGGCAAGGCATGGGAGCTGTGAAGCCAAGGTCTCCAGTTCGAATCCTGGCAGGACCATTTGGTTTTTTCTCTTTTGCAAAACTCTTATTTTCATATTTTATTTATTTAATATTTTTTCATGCATTTTAATTCTTTTCAATATTTTTATTCATGCATTAAAAATCATCAAAATATTTTTCCTTTTGCATTTATTTTCAGAAAATACTTATTTAATTTATAAAATTAAAAATATTGTTTGCATGCATATTTATTTTATTCATAATTTAGCATTTAAATCAATTTTAATTAGTTTTAAATTATTAAAATGCATCCAAAAATCCCAAAAATTTATTTAGCATATTTATGTTATTTCCAGCATGTCATATTTTCTCATTCAAAAATTGCATTTTACTAATATTTTTCTCTTATTCGATTTCTCTCGTATTTTAGATTTCTCATCCTTTTACGGAGTTATCTCGTTTGAACGATTTTTTCTTATCGTTTCTTTTTTTCAATAATGTAATTGCTCATGGGATGTAATAGTTTAAATTAGGTTTTATTTTCCAGTTTAAATTATGTATACGCCCCAAAGCCATGTAATAGCGTAGGACATTTATCTTTCCGCATCTTTACATTCCGCATTTTAATTTCGCACCTATAAACTGTAGTAATTAGGCGTGTATGGAAGATAAAATTGAACATAGCTCACTCTAATTTCAAGATAAACATATATATGAATTTGACACACTCTTTCACACATGCATTAGGGTAATTCTCTCGTTGCCTTCTGAATTCAAATGGTCAGTCCCTCGAGCGTAGAGGTATTCTAGCACGTTGCCTTCAAAACAAATCATCATAGTCCCTTGATACAAAGATCATAAGACCCACGATGTCGCCTCCGAATACATGATCTTGACCCTCGATTGTCCCTACGAAAATGATGATAGTCCCTTGAATGTGCTAGGATACTTCCCAAGTTGCTTTCTATGACCATCCGATGTCCCTTGAATGTCGCTTACATCCAACGAATGGGTTACCTACCAACTAATGGTATGGATAGCGCTATTCTAAAGGGCGTAAAATAACACGAAACGACCAATTCGAGTAGGTAATAAGACTTTTAGTTGCTTGCTCTATCAAAATACTTTTCACCACACTTTTGTCAAAGTTCAAACTCTTTTCAAAGCGAAACATTTCGAACACTTTGTATACATTCCTACATGAATCATTACAAAGTCAAAGCGAAATGCCTTTTCAAAACATTTTGTCAAACACACGAAAGCACAATTTTAAAGTGATCTAAGAGCAACTAAGAGCCGTAGATAACTACGGATGGAAAGGGTGCTAATACCTTCCCTTTTCATAACCTTCTCCTTACTCGAGAATCTAACGAAGGTCTTTTACGTACTTTTACCTTCCCTTAATTGGATAAAAGAAAAGTGGTGGGACTCTTCTATCATTTGCGATACAAATCTCAAAAGTCGAGTTCACGTGTTACAACATGCAACTAGAAAGCATGTCTATGGGTCGTGATGAGAAATTCAAAAGAGTATGCTCGAAATGGAGAGATCTGTGACGAGTTCAACCACCCTTGTCGATAGGGAGTTGGTTGATATGTTTATGGGGTACTAACGGGCCCATTCTTGATCAATCGATTGGAAACTCTTGACCCAGTTCACCGAGGATTGATACTAGGAGAAACGCTATGTTTGGAATCAAGAAGCGAAAAGATTCGGTAGAGTCATCTTGATCTTTGCCAAAAAGTCTTTAATTGGTGAAAGAAATAATGTTAATAATTCGAGAAAAAGTCGAGCCAAGGCGATCGTGCTCAATCAGTCAGAGGCGTTGTGTTCAATCCTACACAGTAGCAACCTGTTGAGACAACCGTAACGAAATGCGCCCTGAGGCGTTGAAAATCAATATGCCTTTGTGCAAGCATTGCAACACATGTTGAAAGCGAGTGAATACAGTGAGGATCCTCCTCAAAATATCAACACTTCCTCTCCGAGATACAATCCTAATGCTAAGTGGCATACCACTCCAATAGCCGGGCACTACATTGACAGCTGTTGGGCTCTTGAAGAACAGAAACAATTATGATTGAAGCTAAAGAAATTGAGTTTGACCTCTGTCAGACTCCGAATGTGATCAACGCACCAATGCTATAGGAAAAAGTTCAATGCTACAAGAAGAACTCTTATGTTTTGATGTGAATGATTTGACTATTCTCTAATATTTGTTAGAAGAACTTCTTTATGATAGGTGTCGATCGGGATGCCCGATTGTCGTTGGTGCCTGCACTGGTTGTGCTTGGTTGAGAAGGCGTATTCAATGCATGATGGATAACAGGAAGTACTCTTTTAAAACCTTCACGGAGATACATTGTGAAGACATGTCTAAGTCTGATCGAAGGTGTAAGCAAAGTACCGAGTGGGATACCTTGAAGGCAGACCAAGTGGAAAGTTTGATTACATGGTGAGTATACGTTCTGAAAGCAAGATTCCTATTGAAGATGTCAAGGTCAACGGATGGAGAGCGATTTCTGAAGACTATCTTTGATGTGAACACAATAAGGATCTTCTATGATCACGTGCCTAGGTGGCACCCTCATCATCCTTCTCCGAACAATTCCATATTCCTCAACAAAGCTATCCATTGGAACTATGGGTACGAAGTTTACTATCATGGCGTCAAGCAAGACCTCGACCATTGAGGACATTACGATTGAAGCTACCATTCACGACATTGAAAACATCACGGATCAACAAGGTGACGAGCCGGAAGGTGTTCTCTCAAGTCTCCTCCAACCTTTACTGCGACTCGGCTCGCATTCAAGCCTGACCAATTCACGAAGCTAGAGGAAAGAACGGTAACTCATCACTTTCGAGGGAAGTACCAAAGGAAGTTGTTGAAGATGCCTCCAAACAAGAAATGGAAGAAATTCGAAGATAATCAAGAAGAGTGACTACAATGTTGTGGAGCAGTTGGAACGAGACTCAGTCAAGATATCCATGCTTGCTGTTGTTGTGCTCCGAGGCTCATGCTAAGGCCTTAGTGAAGTTTACGAAGAATGCTCACATGCCGTGAACACCACTCTTGATCAGGTTTAAGTTTGTATTGCTTTGGTGAGCCCAGAATGCAAGTTCTCGATGTTGATTTGACTCCCTGGAAGGAAACACAACAAAGTCTTGCACATCTCTGTTGAATGCAAAGGCATTACATTGTCTAATGTTTGGTGAATACGGTTACGCTCACGAATATCCTACAGAAGAAAGTGCTTTCGACCGACTTGGCGTGAAGGTTGGTCTTAAGCCAACATAATTGTGAGAGCTTTTGATGGTTCTAAGCGAGCAGTGTAGAAACTCATTACGCACAATAAAGTTGGTTCCCATGCTTTTGACTCACTTTCTTTGTCATGGACATTCGTCCGACTTACTCTTGACTACTTGAGCGCCCTTGGATACATGGGGCGGTATTTATTACCTCTGCCCATCGAAAGCTAAAGTACGGTGGGGAAGGTTGTTCTGATGTCACGGTGAGGAGGAATATGGTAAGCCATCTCACGGTCATTCGATACCTCGAGATGGAAGGTGAATTCTTGAGACTCCTGTCAAGCTTTGAAAGCAATTCCAAGAGTCATGCTGTTGACTCTCTTATCGCTCTGAAGTTCACTAGGATGGCCTCATTGAAGGATGCTCAGCGGCGATCGAAGAAGGAGGTAGTGCTATTGGGTCGACTCACGATCTTCCTCTCAAATCTGAAAAAAATTGGTTTAGGTTCACCATCCAAGGTCGGGAGAGGCGATCGCCGTGGCGTGTCGGCTTCCCTTCGCATCGGCGAATGGAGTCCATGTTATGAAGGCGGCGACCACGACTTGACATCAACAAGTGGATCTTCCAACTCCGACAACATTCGGCAATTGGATGACCGAAGGCGTCATACCAATCTCAAAGTGAGGTAATTTCTTTTGTTTTCTGTTATGCTTTCGTTTCCTATGCCTTGAACAATAAACTTTAAAACTGTGCCTTGCACAGGGGCATCACGGCTCGTTTGAGGGTTATTATCATCATTTGCATATTTTCATTCAATAAAATCATTGGACTTTTGCATTTAATCTGCTTTCTTTCTTTACTTTACCACCCTTCAGCTATATGTTCTTACACACACCGTTATACTTTGATTCACTCGAATCTAACGATATAACTTTGCTATTGCTAAATATGACCTCGATAATCCGATCTACCAAGCGAGGCGAGCGTGAGGAAGATTGTGAAGTTCGGAGAACTTGTCAGCTGCTACTGCAAGAAGAGCAGGTTATCTGACCACGAAGAGCGAGTCAGGTTGTGAATCTAGGTGCTTGACGAAGGCAGAAAAAGTCAAGATAGGAGTAGGTCTTGAGAAAAGTGTCAAAGAAAGATTGGTTCAAATGCTATGAAACTATATGAAGTTTTGCTTGGTCATACGAAGACATGCGGGTCTGAACATTGACATTGTGGTACACGGTTCTGACAAAGAGGTTTTCTCGATAAGCGAAGGTTCGCGCATCGTCGAGATATCTGAGAAAATCAAAGGCGAAGTCATAAGCGGTTTAATATTGGTTTCTTAGCATTCTTATCCACAATGGGTTGCAAGCGTGGTACCCGTACCTAAGAAGGATGGAAATACGAATGTGTGGATTATAGATTTGAGCAGAGCTAGTCAGAAAACAATTTTCCACTTCCTCATATTGATGTTCTATCGACAACACTTTTGGGTTTTCTCCTTCATGGATGGTTTCTCAAGGTTACAACCCAGATCAAAATGGCTCACGAAGACATGGAAGACTACTTTCGTTACACGATGGGGCACTTTACCTACAGGTCATATCGTTCGGCTGAAGAACACTGGCGCCACTTACCAGCGCCATGGTGGCGTTATTTCATGACATGATTCATCACGAGATAGAGGTTTCGTCGCGACGATGGCTCGATCCGAGAAGAACATCTCGATCATTTCGAGCTGTTTGATAGGCGAAGTGGACTAAGACTCAATCTAACAAGTGCACCTTTGAGAGTCGGATCCGGTAAACTCCTAGGGTTTGTTGTCTTGATAAAAGGTATTGAAGTTGACCCGCCAAGGTTAAAGTTATTCAAGAGATGCCGACTCATTTAGAAAAGTTAGAGGTTTCTTGGGACGATTGAACTACATTGCGATTCATTGCACATAACTGCTACTTGTGAGCCAATCTTCAAGTTCTCAAGAAAGATCAAGTAGTGGAATGGAGCGGCGATTGCCGGATCGCTTTTGACAAAATCAAGGAGTACCTGAGAATCCTCTCCGATGTCGCTTTGCCAAGGAAGACCTCTTATCATGTACTTGTGATGAGAACTCGATGGGGTGTGTGTTGGGGCAACATGGAGTGCAGTCGAAAAAGTATGCAATATACTACCTTAGCAAAAGTTTACCGGTTGAAACAAGATACTCACAGACTCGAGAAAACTTGCGGCGCTTTAACAGTTGCTCGCCGACTAAGGCGGTATATGTTGACTCACACTACCTTATTAATCTCCCAGATGGATCAGATAAAATTCATATTTGAGAAACCGCTCTCTTTGGAAGAATAGCAAGATGGCAAATGATCTTGACCGAATCGACATCAATATACTTCTCGAAAGCGATCAAAGGAAGTGTAGTAGCGATCATTTGGCTCATCAAGCCGTAGATGACTATCCGATCTATCGATTCGAGTTTCAGGATGAAGATGTTTTGTTAATTCTTGATGTGAAGAACCAGGCCGGACGAAGGACCCGAACCATGATCGATGGACCATGGTCTTTGATGGAGCCTCAAACACACTTGGCAATGGCATTGGCGCCATCATTACATCTCTATGGTAGGACATCGCCTTTCACCTCCAGTTATGTTTCGGTTGCACTTGACATGGCGAATCGGCGTGCATCATGGGTAAAGCTTCTATTGACTTGAGAATCAAATTCTTGCAAGTGTACGGAGACTCGGCTTTGGTGATCGGTCGGATCAAAGGCGAGTGAGATCACAAACATCCGAATCTCATTCCATATCGAGAGCATATTTGAGTCGATCCCTTCGAAGAAATCACTTTTGATCATATGCCACGAGAAGAGAATCGGTTGGCGAGGCGCATTGGCTACTATGTCATCTATGTTCAAGGTTAGATGGGACAACGAGGCTCCCCAAATCATCATGGAAAAGTTTGACGAACCACTATTGTTATGAACGATATAGAAGAGAAACCTTGTTCTGGTGAAGAGGTATCTTGAGACTCGGGAATATCCCTTGAGGGCATCATCAATGACAAAAGTTCTTGAGAGGTTTGCATCAAATTCTTTCTCGGCATTGACATCTTATACAAGCTCAATCACGACTTATGCTTACTCGGCTGTGTAGATGAGAGAAAGCAGGCGGATCATGGAAGAATTACGGCGCATTGGTACCCATGGTGGACATACAATGACTAAGAAGATTAGAAACGGTTACTATTGGTCTACCATGGGCGATTGTCCTTTGCTATACTCGGTCTTGTCACAAATCCGAGATATACGGACAAAGTGCACGTACCTCGATTACCGGCCCAGATATTACATTGCTCCTTGGCCTTTCATGATGTGGGGCATTGGCATGATGAATCAATCCCACCGCTTGACGGACATCGTTTCATCCTTGTGGCAATGACTATTTCACCAGTGGGTAGAAGCGACCTCGTTCGCCTCTGTTACCAAGAATGTTGTGGCTCGATTCATCAATATAATCTTATTTGTCGGTATGGCACTCCGAGAAAGGATTATCATGAATAGCGGTTCTAACTCAACAACAAATGATCACCAAACTCTTGCCGCGGTTCAAGATCAAGCATCACAATTCTTCTCCATATCGGCCTAAGATGAATGGCGCGGTGGAAGCCGCCAATAAGAACATCAAGAAGATCATACGAAGATGACGGTGACTTACAAGGATTGGCATGAGATGTTACCATTTCTCTCCATGGTTACCGCTTTTCTGATGCACGAACATGTACAAGGGCAACCCATTTCTCTCTCATCGGTATGAAGCGGTCCTACCGCCAGTTGGATACCTTCAACTAGGTCCTCCGGGGCCGAGTTAAGCGAAGGCGATTGGATCGAGATCCGCCTCGATCGAGATCAACTTGATTGACGAAATGACTCACGTCCATACGCCATGGACGGATCTATCGAAGCGAATGATCGAGCATTCAACAAAAAAGTCACGAGCAGGTTTACCAAGTCGGTGATCTAGTAGTCAGCGTTGTCCTTCCACAAGGTGATCCGGGGCAAATGGACTCCCACCTATGAGGACCATTTGTGAAATCAGTATTTTAAAGCTATGATGTAGCACCATGGATGGAAGACTTCCACACCACGTGACACGGACATAGTCAAAAATACTATATAAATAAGACCCGCTAGTTATGACCCTAGGCAAAATAAGGCATCTGGCGATCGAAGAGGATATATAAAACATGTACACGGCAAGTGAAAACACAAAGGCTTAGGCAAAAGGTATCCGGTGGGCGAAAACCGAAAGGCGGTCTAGGCAAAAGTTATGGATGGCGATAAACTATCTCGTCGGATCACCTACCTCGTCTATTAGCATTCAAGACTCAAATGGCGAAAATCAATTCATTCACTTTCTCTTGACGGGAAGGAGATGAGATAGTGAAATATATGAGCACTAGCATAGTTAAACTGGCGAGATTGTTTCGCATAGCTTTTATTATTATACAAGCCTTGGCCATCGCCACATTTCAAATTAATACGATTCTTTCTTTTCTGATCTTCACTATTGTTGTTTTGCATAAAGTCCAATGATTGCTTTGAATGATTATATGTATTTGATAGTAAACATCGTTCACAAACATGCGAACGAACATCACAATAATTACTAGGTCCTAGGAATTGAGATATTAAAGTCATAATGCATTCCTCGCGGGTTACATGGCAAGAGTACAATTCCACGAGACGTGAGCCTCCTCGACAAGTCTCCAGCAATAACAGTTCATCTCGCATACAGTGTTGTCCCCATCATAATATCTCTCATGATCGTCATTCCCCAGCGGCAGTATCCAGGCTCGAAACTTGGTCGGATAGTGCATCGGAGAAATTTACATCTCCGTTATTCCCGGCCGGGGTCTCAACAAACTTGGAGTTCACCACGTCAAAGAATCTTGGACATCCACTCAACGGTAATCATATATTCCCCAACAAGGTCTACGCACAAGATCGGTGAAGTATCTCGGCTTTTGTTTCTTCAAAGCAGCATTAATATCTAGGCTCGTAACTTGGTCGAGATAGTGCATCGGAGGAATCAAGGACATTTCTTTCGGGGTTTTCAACAACTTCATCCCAGCGATCGAAATGTCCGTGGGACATTCTTATCTTCTTGAAGATGGATATGTTTTGAAATACCACAACATCTACATTCATACATTAATCATAAAAGTCATAACATGTGCATATATCATTCGTACACATTGTCATATGCTCGCATGCATCATATCGCCAAGACTAACTATATCTGTCAAAGTTTCTTTTTCCCAGCGTAAAATTACTTCATGAAAGGTCAAGATTAATACCCGAAACAAGATGGGGAACCTATCTGAACAAGTGAGACAAATGGTCCAGGATTAATACCCAAAGCAAGACGGGTGTCATACCCCAAAATTTGCCCTCCATCTTCTCAAGATACTCCATACATCCATGATCAGAGGATTCCTCGAGAGTTGATCAGACAAATCCTCTCCTAGACAATCAACCCAAACTAGGGTTTGGCATTTCTCAGATCAAGATGGACTTCTAACATCTCCAATGGTCTTCATGCCTCCTCATATGCTTCAAAGATTCTCCATGTCAAGTTTCAAGCCTCACAAGTCAAGTTTCCTCAGACAATTGCTCGGATGGTTGAAAATCGGTTATATTAAACAAAAGTCAACATGGTCAACATACTGATCAAACTTCATGATTTTTGGCCAACATCCTCATTTTGAAGTTACATTCATCATTTGATCAAGGGTTGATCATGATTCATGAAAACTCAAGATTTGCTCAAAGTCAAACTTTCTAACTTAGGGTTTCTCGGTGAAAAGTCAACCAAACTTTGAGTGATCATAACTTCTTCATAGTTTCTCAGAAATTTTTCCACCACCCTTTGTTTTGAAGGAAATTCCATTCCCTACAACTTCATGTCTCACAAGAATGTTCAAAAAATTCTTCATTTGGAAGGTATAGATCAAAACATTACAGGTCCTTTTCAAAGTCAACAAAAGTAACTTTTGTTTTGAAGATATATTGAGCATGGAAACTCCAATTGAGATGAGACCAAGGGTTGGTTAGAGGACTCTTAGAGCTTTCTAAAAGTCCATGAACACTAAAAAATGTGGAAAATTGAGTAAGATACACCATTCACAAGTTGGGCAATTTTGAAGAAGTGCACAAAGAGAAATGCTTCTAAAAATCAAAATTTTTGCAAATGGGCTTACTTTTTCTTCATCCAAACTTGCTCCTTATGCAATTAGGAATATCCAAGCCCAATGCCACGAATTTTTATTTTATTTTTCTATTTAATTTGTATTTTATTCATTTAAATGCAAATTAAATTCAAAAATAAAGTATAAAATCAAAATTAAATGCAAATTTGATTTTCTCTCTCCCTTGAGATCAAGCAACTCAATAAAACCAGCAAATTTGAATTTTGGTTGGATATGGCAAATTTGATTGAAAATTGATCAAAAGATGGAAATTTATTTGGAACAAAATCAAATATTTTGTGCATTGATTGATGATTGATTCTTTCTCAAATCGACTAATTCCATCTATTATATATACAACATACCACATGAATTAGGGTAGAAAAAGCTGGTGGAGAAACCCTATTGAAGCTCAAAAATCTGGCATACAAGCAACTAGCGACCTTGGATTTAGGTCGTTTCAATTGATTCTAAGCACTCAAACACATTCCTTGATACCTCTGAATCGATCGAACCCTTACATCATCCAAAACCATCAGAATCAAGAAATCCGAATTGGTTTGTTCATATATATTTCAAAATCGATTTCTCATATTCATGCATTTTAACACGATTTGTTGTTGTTTTGTGATTAGTAGGAAGTTTGCAAGCATTGGCAATTTGATTGCATTTCCATAGCACGAAACACGATATGCCATGATTAGGGTTCTTGATCACGAATTAGGGTTTCTCTTAAGCGGAAAAATTGGACCTCGAGACCACTACCATTGCATTGAATGATGTTTCCAATCGATCCATGGTCTTAGATTTTATTTATATTACTTGTGCATGATTTTGATTGCTTGAGGTCGTGGCGTCGAGCCAAGGCCGACGCGAGATTTTCAAAAATTTGAAGCGAGGAAGGTGATGTTTGGCGGAGGCGGTCGGGAGGCGACACTTGTTTTCCTTTACTCGCTCGGTTTCCAAGCGTGATGCCGCGCTAGCTCGATTGGTCAAGGCAAGAGGACTCAAGGTTTGAAGGCAAGGTCACGGTTCGATCCACGGCCATGACACTTATTTTACAAGTTTGCAAAGTTTCATATTTTCTTATATTTTCTATTTATTTCATTTAATATTTTACATGCAATTTTAATTAATTTCAATATTTTTCTCATGCATTAAAAACACCAAAAATATTTTCCTTTTGCATTATTTCCAAAAATGTTTATTTAATTTATAAAATTAAAAATATTATTTTGCATGCATATTTAATTTTATTCATAATTTATCATTTAAATCACTTTTAATTAGTTTTTAATTGTTAAATTATCTCAAAAATCCCAAAAATTATTTTAGCATATTAATGTTATTTCCACATGTCATATTTTTCTCATTCAAAATTTGCATTTTACTAACATTTTCCTCTTATTCGATTCCTCGTATTTTCAGATTTCTCATCTTTTCACGGGTTATCCGTTTGGACGATTTCTTTTCTTGTTTCTTTTTCCAATAATGTAATTTCTCATGGGATGTAATAGCTTAATTAGGGTTTTATCTTCCGCATTTAAATTATATACGCCCCAAAGCCATGTAATAGCGTAGGATTTATCTTTCCGCACTTTACCTTTCGCATTTTAATTTCCGCACCTATAAATGCTAGTAATTAGGCGTGTATGGAAAGATAAAATTGAACATAGCCACTAATTTTCAAGATAACATGAATCTGAATTCAACACACTCTTTCACATGCACCCTTAGGGTAATTCTCTCGTTGCCTTACGAATTCAAATGGTCATGTCCCTCGAGCGTAGAGGTATCTTACCACCGTTGCCTTCAAACAAATCATCATAGTCCCTTGATACAAAGATCATAAGACCCGATGTCGCCTCCGAATACATGATCTTGACCCTCGATTGCCTCTGAAAAATGATGATCCTTGAATGTGCTAGGATACATCCTACAAGTTGCCTTCCATGACCATCCGATGTCCCGAATGTCCGCTTACATCCACGAATGGAGTTACCTACCAACTAATGGTATGGATAGCGCTATTCTAAAGGAAAGTAAAATAACACAAAGCGACCATTACGAGTAGGTAATAAGACTTTTAGTTGCTTGCTATCAAAATAAATTTCACACCTCACACTTTTGTCAAAGTTCAAACTCTTTTCAAAAACAAAACATTTCGAACACTTTGTATACATTCCTACATGAATCATTACAAAGTCAAAGCGAAATGCCTTTTCAAAACATTTTTCAAACACCGAAAGCACAATTTCAAAGTGATCTAAGAGCAACTAAGGCAGTAGATAACTACGGATGGAAAGGGTGCTAATACCTTCCCTTTTCATAACCTTCTCCTTACTCGAGAATCTAACGAAGGTCTTTTGTACTTTTACCTTCCCTTAATTGGATAAAAGAAAAGTCGGTGGCGACTCTTGCTATCCGCACATTTGCGATACAAAACCTACAGTCGGGTTCATGTTCTGAGCTGGCGACTCTGCTGGAGACACCCTAAAGAGAGAATGCCTTAGGGATTTTTAGAACACCTTTATTGCTTTTTGACTTGCTTGCTTTATCTTTAAGGGTTTCTTGGGTATTATATTTGTGGGGGATCCTACACCCGGATCCAGGTTTCCTTTTAGGTAAGTAGCAATAAATCGTCGTGACCGTTAGACGTATATCGAAACGGTCAACATGATAGCTACGTTAGCGTGACACTGGATGTCATAATCTATTCATTCCCAAGTTGAGGATAGTATTTGGCTTAGTGGTGTCATCAGCTAACTAAACTTTTAGAACCTTAATTGACCCATCTTGGCCATTAGAAGGTAGTGAGATGGCGGCTTTGAATGCGACTAAGGTTGGCGATACTCGATGCTACGCTCATTGAGATCGGACTTTTGGGATATTTTCGATCGACCACTTGGTAGTCGTATTGAAATAAGCGCCTCGAGAAGATCAATGATATGAGATTCCTAGAACCGGTTACTATTATAGGACAGGATGAACCAACTCAAACTTTTGGTGGGGTAATCACCTATACCTCATGCAAGCCTTAAACCTAGGCTCATTGTGTGAATTGTTTGTGTGCTAAACATGACATCATGACATCATCGCATTGCATATCATTTATAACAATTTCAAGGACCTAGGGTTTATCTTTGCTCTGTTTGTAGGGTATTGTGGCTTCTAGAAGACTATCCGAATCAACTTAGTGGGTATATCTTCTCATTTCAAAAATTGGTTTGAAATTCCGATCATGCCGGTTCATCAAGAGACAGGTTATCTACTTGACTTGGTTATCTCGGTTTTGAAGAAGATATGATGCATGTCTATTCGGTTTTTGATCAAAACACCATTGCTTTACATTCCCAGATTATCAGTTGGTTCCTACCTTGGAAGAGTTCTCTAAGCTACTTGGGAGGCCTATTCTTGACCAAATGCCATTCAACGGTTTAGAAAAGGTTCCTAGGTACGAAGATATTGCATCCGCCTTACATCTTAAGCGCTCAGACATTGAAGCCAATTGGGAAACTAGAAGCGGAGTTAAGGGTTTACTTGCCAAGTTCCTAATTAAGAAAGCCTGAGAATTCCTCAAAGTTATGAGTTTCCATGCATTTGAAGATATTGTGGCCTTGCTAATCTATGGTTTGGTTCTATTCCCTAACTCGGATCAATTCATAGATGTCAACACCATCAAGTTGTTCCTTACTCATGATCCACATGCCCACCTTACTTGGAGATATTACATTCTCTCCACTCGTACCATCAAAAGACAAGGAACTCTCATGTGTTTGTATACCGTTGCTTTCGGTGGTTTATTCGCACCTTCCTCCATCGGTTTTGAAGAGCGAAGAAAGATTGAAGTGGTCTCAAAGGCTAATGTCACTCTCTCATTCGGATATCCGTTGGAATCTTTTCTCTCAAAAGTTTCGCCTTCATTGAGTTGTGGAGAATTCCTAATGTACCACTACTTGGTATAAGGGAGGTATTACTTGACCCTTCTTTAGCTCCACGTCGGTTTGGTTTTGCTCGAAGAGATGGTCCACATGATATGCTTCTCCAAGACATTGTGTTCGATTACAATCACGATCTCGAGTGCAAGCGAAGGTTCATACGCTTGGGGCATGGTAAAGAAGGCGATACCAAGACTTTGGGGCACCAAAACTCCATTCCTTGGGAACCTTACCTCAAATGGGTGCGAGTTCGAGCTCAAAACCTCATGATGCCATTCACGCTGTTTTACGGTAATTATGGAACCGGTTGCTAGGTGACATACTATCTTATTCCCATCGACATACCTCTGATTTTGAAGACTTGAAGAGATCACGGATTCAACAAGAAGGATACCTTTGAAGCTCGGTGTTATGCAAGTGAGAAGAAAGTGCTAGAGTTAACAAAGCTACTTCACGAGGAGGAACATTACTACCTCGGCACCAAAAGGCACCCATGGGAGACTTAAAGCTCTAGGATTTATATGTTTTCTTTTATTGTTTTGAACTATCTTTTGTACTTAAAAGAAAAGAATGAAGAAGAACTAATAAATGTTTGTTCATTGCTTGTTTAACAAATTTAAATCTCTAAAGGTCCTTGAAAACATTGCATTGCATTCGCATAAACATTGCATATCATAGCATAACATTGCATCACAGGTACATTGAAGAATGGTTTTCTCATTCTCTCGCTATTTATTTTAAATGGCTCTTGAGCAATTGTCAAAGATCTTCAGCTCGAATGCTCGGTTTTTGATGTTCACCGACTTGGTCCAAGGCCAAGAAGATCTGAAAAAGCTCATCACTAAGAAGAAGAAGGTTGTTGGTCTCCTCAACATGGGCAGACGCTACAAAGGTGGTCCTAAAGTGGTCAGTCGGATAGAGCTCTTTGAAGGAAGTATCAAGAAGGAGGATGAGCAAAGTGACAAGGTGATGGCGAAGTAGCATGAGCTGAAAAAGACTATGATAATGGCCAATATTCGATGAAGATGACAAGTATAAGGAACTTGAAGACCGTCGAATGTTGTGGAAAACACGAAGATGTAGGTTGAATTTTGATGATACGAGTCTTGTTCGGTGTCGTGATTCCTCCCAGTTCAAAGTTCCAACTTTTGCTAAGTATGATGGCATGTCTTGCCCTAAAACGCATTTGAAATCCTATGTTCGGAAGATTAATCCCCACTTGATGCGAGAAAGTTGTGGATGCACTATTTTCAAGAGTTTGTCGGAACTCGATTGGAGTGGTATTATCGGCTAGAGAATGCCGTATCCATACTTGGAGTGACTTGGCTGATGCTTTCTAGATAGTATGGTACAGCATGAATTGACACCCACTCGCATGCAACTATAAAGCATGTCTATGGGTCGTGACGAAGTTCAAGGGTATGCTCGAAATGGAGAGATCTAGCGAGCGAGTTCAACCACCCTTGTCCAATAGGGAGTTGGTCGATATGTTCATGGAAACAGCGGGCCCATTCTTGAATCATCGATTGGAAACTCTTGATTAGGATTCAATCTTGACAATGACGTATTGAAGATGGTATCAAGAAGTGGAAAGATTGAGAGTCATCTTCAAATGTTGAAGAGATCTTTTGGTGGTAAGAAGGAAACCAATCTTGTGTGTGGTCGGAAAAGCCGAGCCAAGACCGAGCCGCTCAATCGGAAGGCGGTTGTGATCTCGATCCTACATCAGGCAACCTCGGTGAGACAGCGTGTAACGAGCAGCCCGAAGATAGTTCAAGATCAACATGTCATTGTCATGAAGCCTTGAAACACATGTTGAAAGCGGTGATAACCTTGAGGACCCTCCTCAATGTCAACACTTCCTCTCAGGATACAATCCTAATGCTAAGTGTGCTTACCATTCCAATAGCCACGGACATAACAACGATGATTGTTGGGCTCACGAAGAACAAGATTCAAGATATGATTGAAGCTAAGCGGTTGAGTTTGATCCTCTGTTGAGACTCGAGATGTGATCAGCGCCTATGCCTAACCATAGCAAGTTCCAACGTTGTTGGTGGCGATACTTCGTCTTCAACATAGATGACTTGACTATTCCTCATGGTATTAAGAAGAATTTGCAAGCGGTGTCGATCAGGATGCCCAAGAACTATCGTTGGTGCCCATCGCACGATGGTTTTGCTTGGTTGAGAAGCGTGTTCGGTTCATGATGGATAAGCGTGAGATACTATTTCTAAAACCACAATCTGAAGTGTGAAGAAATGTCTAAGCGAAGATTGATAATGTGAATGAAGCGCACCATCGTGTGGGATACCTTGGGCAGCCAAGTGGAAAATATGATTACATGGTGAAGTACCTTGTTCACAGCTACTAAGATTCCTATTGAAGATGTTAAGCGACGGATGGGGTGGCGATTTCCCAGAAGACTATCTTGATGTTAACCAATAAAATTTCCTCTATTGATTGTGCCTAGAGTGGCACCTCTCATCATTACCTCTCCAAGACCAGGTCCATATTCCTCGTACAAGGCTATTCCTTGGAATTATGGAGCTAATGTTTACTATCATGGTGTCAGCAAGACCTCAACTATTGAAGATCTTACGATTGAAGCTACCGTTCAGACATTGACAACATCACGGATCAAGTAAGGTGACCGAGCGGAAGGTTTTCTCTCGAAATATCTCCTCCAAAAGACACTGCGACTCATTTCGCATTCCGGCTATTCAATCCATTCCCAAGCTAGAGGAAAGAACCGGTGACTCGTCACCTTTCGGCCGGAAGTACCAAAGGAAGTTCAAGACACCTCGAGCGAAAATGGAGAAATTAAAGATTATCAAGAAAGTGACTACAATGTTGTGGAGCAGTTGGGACAAACTCAGTCCAAGATCTCCATTCTTGCTCTGCTCTCGAGCTCATACTAGCTGGTGAAATTTCTAAGAATGCTCACGTCTTGAGACACTACCGACCAGTTTGAAGTTTGTATTGCTAGCACGGTTGCCAACAACGGCCTAGGCTTCTCGATCTTGATTTGACTCTATAGGAAAGAAACACAACAAAGCCTTGCATCTCTGTTGAATGCAAGGGTACTACCTTATCTCATGTTTTGGTGGATCTTGGTTACACTCTGAATATCCTTCCAAGGCGCTTTTGATCGACTTGATATCGAAGGGTTGGTTACGAGACCCGTGATATAATTGTGAGAGCTTTTGATGGTTCTAAGCGAGCATGCTTGGAAGCTCATTACGAGTCAAAGTCGGTTCCCAAACTTTTGATTCCACTTTCTTTGTCATGGACATCCGTCCGCTTACTCTTGCCTACTTGGGCGCCTTGGATACATGGGGCGGTACCTCTACCTTGCATCGAAAAGTATCGGTGAAGGAAAGTTGTTACGTATGTGGTGAAGAAGAATACATGGTCGATCATCTGATCATTACGATACCTCGGGGTGGAAGGTGAATTCTTGAGACTCTCTGTCAAGCTTTTGAAACAATCCCAGTCATGCTGTGACTCTCGCCCTCTTGAAGTTACACAAGCTCCCTAGGATGGCCTCATTGAAAGATGCTCAGCTGCTGTTGAAGAAGGAGGTAGTGCTACTTGGGATAGCTCACGATATTCCTTTCAAATCGACAAGGCTTTAGGCTTCACCATCAAGGGATGAAGATGACCTTGTGACGTCTTGACCAACTTCCTTTTCGCATCGGCCAGTGGAATCCATGCTATAGAAGCGGCAGCGACGACGACATCGACAAGTGGATCTTCCCAACTCGGACAATGGGCTCGACAATTGGAACCGAAGGTCATACCAATCTCCTTTAGGCGGATAATTACTCTTGTTTTTGTTTTGCTTTTCGTATTTTCTATGTTTTGAATAATAAACTCTAAAGCCTAGTGCCTTACCAGGGGCATCATGGCTCGTTTGTGAGGTTATTATCATCATTTGCATATTTTCATTCAATAAAATCGTTGGACTTTTGCATTCAATTGTTGCTTTCTTCTTTTACTTTATCACCTTCAAAAGCTATGTGTTCTTACACACCCCGATACACTGAATCACTCGAATCTCGTTGATAACGACTATGCTATTGCTAAATATGACTTGATAATCCGATCTACCAAGCGAGCGAAGGTGAGGAAGATTGTGAAGTGCCGGAGAACTTGCGGACTACTCGGAAAGGCGAGTTATCTGCCACACGAAGAAGCAAGTTGAGGTTGTGAATTTGGGTGTGATGAAGGCAGAAAAGAGATCAAGATAGGAGGCGGGTCTTGAGAACAGTGTTAAAGAAGGATTGATTCAAATGCTACGAGACTATATCGAGGTTTTGCTTGGTCCTCGAAGACATGCCGGGTTTGGACATTGATATTGTGGTACACGATTGCCGACAAAGAAGGTTTTCCCAATAAGCAGAAGGTTAAATCGCATCGTCCTGAGATGAGAGAAAATCAAAGCCGAAGTTGTAAACAGTTCAACGTCGGTTTCTTCATTTTCTATCCACAATGGTTGTGAATGTGGTTCTGTGCCTAAGAAGGATGGTAAAGTTCGAATGTGTGGATTACGAGATACGAACAAAGCGAGTCGAAAGATGATTTCCACTTCCTCATATTGATGTTACAGTGAAACACGCTCAACATAAGGTCTTCTCCTTCATGGATGGCTTCTCGGTTACAATCAAATTAAAATGGCTCACGAAGACATGGAAGACTACTTCGTTACCTGAGGGCACTTTTGCTACAAGGTTATGCGTTGATTGAATTGAGGCACCACTATCGATGCTATGGTGACATTATTTCATGACATGATTCATCACGAGATAGAGGTCTCGTCGGCGACATGATAGCTCGATCCGGGGTGAAGAAGAACATCTTGATCATTTGCGAAACTCTTTGTGATTGAAGAAGGACTAAGACTCAATCTAACAAGTGCACCTTTGGTCGGTCCGGAGCTCCTAGGGTTTGTTGTCGATGGTAAAGGTATTGAAGTCGATCCATAAGGTTAAAGCAATTCAAGAGATGCGACTCACGCTTGCAGAAAGGAAGGAGGTTTCTTGGGCGATTGAACTACATTGCAGATTCATTGCACATCTAGCGCGCTACTTGTGAGCCAATCTTCAAATTCTTGAAGAAGATCAAGTGGTAGAATGGAGCGGCGATTGCGGATCACTTTTGACAAAATCAGGAGTACCTACCCAATCCTCATCACGATGCCCAGAAGGAAGACCTCTTATCATGTACTTGTGGTATTAGAGCTCGATGGGGTGTGTTGGGGCAACATGGCGAGTCAGTCGAAAAAGAGCATGCAATATACTACCTTAGCAAAAGTTTACCATTGTGAAACAAGATACTCACATTCAGAAAACTTACCAGCACAACTTGGGCTGCTTTCGACTAAGGCGTATATGTTTCATACTACTTTGTTGATTTCAAGATGGATCCGATAAAATACATTTTGAGAAACGACTCTCTCGGAAGAATAGCAAGATGGCAAATGATCAACGAATATGACATCGGTACACTTCTGAAAGCAATCAAAGGAAGTGTAGTGGCGATCATTTGGCTCATCAAGTAGATGACTATCGATCTATGCGGTTCAATTTCCGACGAAGATGTTTTACTAGTTAGTGATTGCGAAGAACGGGGCCGACGAAGGACTGAACAAGGATCGATGGACCATGGTCTTTGATGGAGCCTCAACGCACTTGGCAATGGCATTGGCGCCATCATTACATCCCTACGGTGGACACCGCCTTTCACGCATGATTGTGTTTCAATTGCACTAACAACATGGCGAATATAGGCGTGCATCATGGGTATCAAAGTTGCTATTGACTTAAGAATCAAGTTCTTGCAAGTATATGGAGACTCGGCTTTGGTGATCGGTCAGATTAAGGGCGAGTGGGATCTGAAGCATCCGAATCTTATTCCGTATCGAGCATGTCACGAGTTTGATCCCTACTTGAAGAGATTACTTTTGATCATATTCCACGAGAGAATCGGTTGGCGAGACGCATACTCTATGTCATCTATGTTCAAGGTCGGATGGGACAACTCCCGGATCATCATTGAGAAGTTTGTGAACCGGTCTTGTTATGAGCTTGATCTGAAGAAGAAACCTTGGTACTACAGCGTGAAGGTATCTTGAGACTCGAGGAATATCCATGAGGGCATCGATCAACGATAAAGTTCTTGAGAAGATTTGCATCCAAATTCTTCCTCGACAGCATCATCTATCAAGCATGATCGACTTGTGCTTACTCGTGTAGACGGGAAAACAACAGTATCATGGAAGAGTTACGAAGGCGCATTTGGTACTCATTCTAGCGGACATCGATGGCTGAAAATTTTGAGAACGAGGTTACTATTGGTCCACCATGGAGGCGATTGTCACCACTACCTTCGATCTTGTCACAAATGCAGTTATGCAGACAAAGTGCACATTACCTCCAGTATCTACGAATGTCTACGGCTCCTTGGCCTTTTGCAATGTGGGGCATTGACATGATCGGAGAAATCAAGCCCACGGCTTCCAACAGTTGTCGTTTCATCCTTTGGCATTGACCACCAAGTGGGTAGAAGCGACCTCGTTTGCATCGTTACCAAGAATGTTGTGGCTCATTTCATCAAGCACAATCTTATGCATCGGTATGGCACTCACGAAAGGATTATCACGGATAATGGCTCTAATATCAACAACAAGATGATCAGAAGACTACACTTGTAATAATGGCTCAATCTCTTGTATGCGGTATGGAAAGCGATCCACCCATGTCAAGGTTGGATATCGAGCGAGTCCTCCGGGGCCCGAGTTAGGCGAAGATTTGGATCAAACTCGCCTTGACCGGATTAACTTGATTGATGAGAAGCGGCTCGCGTCCATCGCCGTGGACGGATCTATCGAGCGAATGATCGAGCATTTAACAAGAAGGTCGAACCAAGGTCTACCAAGTTGGCGATCTAGTAGTCAAGCGCATCATTCTTCTACAAGGTGATCCGAGGCAAATGGACTCCACCTATGAGGGACCATTTGTAGTCAAGGCGATATTTTCGGGTGGAGCTATGATACTTAGCACCATGGATGGTGAAGACTTCCCATACCACGTGAACGGAGACATAGTCAAAAATACTACATAAAAGAGACCCGCTAGGTCGTGACCTAGGAAAAATAAGGGCATCCTTGCGAACCAAAGGGTTCGGGCAAAATTTAAGATATATACAAAACATGTACACGGCAAGTCGAAAACACGAAAAGCGCTTGGGCAAAAAGGGTATCATTGGTGAAAACCGAAAGGCGGTCTAGGCAAAAGTTAGGGATTTAAGCGTCGACTATGTCGTCGGATCACTGCTCCCAAACTATATTCAGATTCAAATGGCGAAGATCATTCATTCACTTTCTCTTGTGGAGATGAGATAGTTGAAATATATGAGTACTATAGTTGGAACTTAACGAGATTGTTTCCGCGTAGCTTTTACTTTCTTTGTGTACAAACTACTTGGCGATCATACATTTCAAATAAATACAAGTTTCCTTCTCTTTACAATTTTGCTATTGTTGTTTGCATAAAGTCCAGCTTGCTTTGAATGATTATATGCATCGACAATAAGTCTATTTCCTGAAACATGCGAAAAGTGAACATGCAAAAGTAATTACTAGGACTCGAGAATTGAGATGACGAAAGTCACCAAGGTATACCCTGCAGAGCATGATCCCCGTAGAGATGTCATCTGTAAACCTTCCGCGGAGTAGAGGAGAATCCCCGGTGGTTCCACTCACTTAAGCGGATCACACTCGTCTTTGAGCCATAACATTGCATCGGCCCGAAGATATTTATCCGGCGGATGTCTCTCAACCTTTTTTTTCGACGTATCAGACCTAACTTGGCTGACTCTCCCGGTGAGATCCCATTAGAGTACCTCCCGGACTCTCCCAGTGAGGTCTATTTGAAACTCTCAACAATATCTAGGCACGAAACTTGGTGGAATGTTGGAGGAATCAAAGTTATCTTTCTTCTCGGGATCTCCATCCTCAGCAAAGTCGGAAATCTCAGCGGAACATCGCATCTTCTTCAAGATGGATATGTTTTGAAATACCCAACATCTATCATTCATACATTTCTCATATATGCATATGTCATTCATACACATCGCCGCATCATTACTTGCATAAGACTAATCAATATTCTATCGAATTTCTCTTGTTTTCTCAAAACAAGTGAAAAATCGCTACAGCCAAGCGGGTCGATTAAGACCGAATCGGAGGAAAACTATCTGAAAGAGCCAAGTTGTCCTCGACAAGCTGGTCGAGATTAAGACCCGAATCAGACGGAAAACTATACGACGACCACCCTCGTTGTCCTCGACGCGGATCCGATTAATACCGAAGCTAGGCAGGAGACCCTATCAAATGCGATCACAAGTTATCCTCCGATATGAGCGGTGGATCAATACCCGATGCACTGCGGGGAAGATATCCACATTTTGCCAACTCTATTCCTCGGTATAACGCGAAGATCTACTCGACTCGTACTTATTATCAGCGACAACTCTGATGCGGTGTGCGACTCGATTGCCTTGGATGGCATCTTAAGCCCATCTCGAGCTACTTCGACAACTCTCCACTTCGAATCTGCATATTTGGTTAAAATCAATACAAATCAATCTTCATTCAAAGATGAGCACGAAGTCTAGCGTACGACTCCTCGGATGGCATCGTAAGCCATCTCCATGCTCCTTCGAGAAGCGATCTGAGCCTAGCATCGGCTCACTCCCCAGCATCGATCTTTCGGATGGCATCTTAAGCCCATCCCGTCGGTTCTCCTATCAACAATATCGAGTCTAGCGTATGACTCATTCCCAGTGAAGTCTCCAACTTCTCCAAATGGCATCGTAAGCCCATTCCGCATCATCAACCAACCGCGGTGCAAATTTTGGTGTACTCGGTGTTCGATCATCTTCACCTCAAGGTCACGAAAAGCGAACACGAATCTAACCCTTCAATACAAGAAGATTGAGCAGGGGCATTTGTCATACCCCAAAATTGCCCTCCATCTTCTCAGATACTCTATACATCCATGATCGAGGATTCCTCGAGTTGATCGACAGATCCTCTCCTAGACAATCAACCCAAACTAGGGTTTGGCATTTCTCAGATCAAGATGGACTTCCAACATCTCCAATGGTCTTCATGCCTCCTCATATGCTTCAAAGGTTCTCCATGTCAAGTTTCAAGCCTCACAAGTCAAGTTTCCTCAGACAATTGCTTAGATGGTTGAATATCGGTTGTATTGAACAAAAAGTCAACTTGTGGTCAACATCTGATCAAACTTCATGATTTTTGGCCAACATCCTCATTTTGAAGTTACATTCATCATTTGATCAAGGGTTAATCATGATTCACCAAGAAAACTCAAGATTTGCTCAAAAGTCAAACTTTCTAACTTAGGGTTTCTCGGTGAAAAGTCAACCAAACTTTGGTGATCACCTTCTTCATAATTTCTCGAAATTTTCCACCACCCTTTGTTTTGAAGGAAATTCCATTCCATACAACTTCATGTCGACAAGAATGTTCAAAAATGCTTCATTTGGAAGGTATAGATCAAAACATTAGGGTCCTTTTCAAAGTCAACAAAAATAAACTTTTGTTTTGAAGATACATTGAGCATGGAAACTCAATTGAGATGAGACCAAAGGGTTGGTTAGAGGACTCTTAGAGCTTTCTAAAAGTCCAGAACACTCAAAAATGTGGAAAATTGAGCAAGATACACCATTCCAAGTTGGGCAATTTTGAAGAAGTGCACAAGAAATGCTTCTAAAATCAAAATTTTGCAAATGGGCTTACTTTTCTTCATCCAAACTTGCTCCTTATGCAATTAGGAATATCCAAGCCCAATGCCACGAATTTTATTTTATTTTATATTTAATTTGTATTTTATTCATTTAAATGCAAATTAAATTCAAAAATAAAGTATAAAATCAAAATTAAATGCAAATTTGATTTTCTCTCTTCCTTGAGATCAAGCAACTCAATAAAACCAACAAATTTCGAAATTTGGTTGGATATGCAATTTGATTGAAAATTGATCAAAAAGATGGAAATTTGATTTGGAACAAAATCAAATATTTTGTGCATTGATTGATGATTGATTCTTTCTCAAATCGGCTCTAATTCCATCTACTATATATATCTGACATACCACGAATTAGGGTAGAAAAAGCGTTTGGAGAAACCCTATTGAAGCTCAAAAATTGTGGCATACAAGCAACTAGCAGCCTTGGATTTAGGTCGTTTCAATTGATTCTAAGCACTCAAACACATTCCTTGATACCTCTGAATCGATCGGACCCATCATCCAAACCATCAAAATCAAGAAATCCAATTCGGTTTGTTCATATATATTTCAAAATCGATTTCATATTCATGCATTTTTACACGATTTGTTGTTGTTTTGTGATTAGTAGGAAGTTTGCAAGCATTGGGCAATTTGATTGCATTTCCATGGCGAAACACGATATGCCATGATTAAGGTTCTTGATCACGAATTAGGGTTTCTCTTAAGCGGAAAAATTGGACCTCGAGACCACTACCATTGCATTGAATGATGTTTCCAATCGATCCATGGTCTTAGATTTTATTTATATTACTTGTGCATGATTTTGATTTAGCGGGTCGTGGCGTCGAGCCAAGCCAATGAGGATTTTCAAAAATTTGAAGCGAGGAAGATGAAGTTTGGCCGGAGCAGAGGCGGTCGGGGAGGCGACACTTGTTTTCCTTTACTCGCTCGGTTTCCAAGCAGTGGTCAAGGGCAAGAGGACTCAAGGTTTGAAGGCAAGGTCATGATTCGATCCACAGCCATGACCTTATTTTTACAAGTTTGCAAAGTTTCATATTTTCTTATATTTTCTATTTATTTCATTTAATATTTTACATGCAATTTAATTAATTTCAATATTTTTTCTTATGCATTAAAAACACCAAAAATATTTTCCTTTTGCATTATTTCCAGAAAATGTTTATTTAATTTATAAAATTAAAAATATAATTTTGCATGCATATTTAATTTTATTCATAATTTATCATTTAAATCACTTTTAATTAGTTTTAATTGTTAAATTATCAAAAATCCCAAAAATTATTTTAGCATATTAATGTTATTTCCAGCATGTCATATTTTCTCATTCAAAAATTTGCATTTTACTAACATTTTCCTCTTATTCGATTCCTCTCGTATTTCCGATTTCTCATCTTTCACGAGTTATCCGTTTAATGATTTCTTATTCTTGTTTTCTTTTTCAATTATGTAATTGCTCATGGGATGTAATAGCTTAATTAGGGTTTTATCTTCGAATTTTAAATTATGTATCCTTTAAAGCCATGTAATAGCGTAGGATTTATCTTTCACTTTACCTTTCCGCTTTTAATTTCCGCACCTATAAGCTGCTAGTAATTAGGCGTGTATGGCAAGATAAAATTGAACATAGCCCACTAATTTTCAAGATAACATCTGAATTCAACACACTCTTTCACACATGCACCCTTAGGGTAATTCTCTCGTTGCCTTACAATTCAAATGGTCATGTCCCTCGAGCGTAGAGGTATCTTACCGTTGCCTTCAAACAAATCATCATAGTCCCTTGATACAAAGATCATAAGACCCGCGATGTAGCCTCCGAATACATGATCTTGACCCTCGATTGCCGCCTCGAAAATGATGATAGTCCGCCAGATGTGCTAGGATACTTCTACAAGTTGCCTTCCATGACCATCCGTGTCCTTCGAATGTCCGACATCCAGCGATGGAGTTACCTACCAACTAATGGTATGGATAGCGCTATTCTAAAGGAAAGTAAAATAACACAACGACCATTACGAGTAGGTAATAAGACTTTTAGTTGCTTGCTCTATCAAAATAAATTTCACACTCACACTTTTGTCAAAGTTCAAACTCTTTTCAAAAACGAAACATTTCCGAACACTTTGTATACATTCCTACATGAATCATTACAAAGTCAAAGCGAAATGCCTTTTCAAAACATTTTCAAACACCTGACACAATTTCAAAGTGATCTAGAGCAACTAAGAGCCGTAGATAACTACGGATGGAAAGGGTGCTAATACCTTCCCTTTCATAACCTTCTCCCTTACTAGAATCTAACGAAGGTATTTTACGTACTTTTACCTTCCTTAATTGGATAAAAGAAAATTCGGTGGCGACTCTTGCTATCCGCATTTTGCGATACAAAAACCTACAAAAGTCGTTCAAGTGTTACAGCGAAACCACGAAGACCATCGAATCTTTTCCAAATGGAAGGTCGGGATTAATACCGAGCAAGGCGGAAACTACCAAAAGACCATCGAATCTTCCAAATGGAAGGTCCAAGATTAATACTCAAACAAGATGGGAAACCTATCGAAAGACCATCTGAGTTGTCCTCAGACAACGAACCTTTGGAATAACACACGAGAGCGGGAAAACTATACGTGCATGACTACCTGCTGAGAATAATTGGGGATGAAGACTTGTCGTTCCCTTTTATCAGCAGCAACTACAGTGCGGCGTGCGACTCGGTTGCCTGGATGGCATCTTAAGCCCACCCGGCTACTTGTCGACCTCTCTCCTTTGTCGAGAATCTTTGTATTTGGTTAAAACCAATCAAACCAATAACTTCATTCAAAGGCGGCGTGAAGTCTAACGTCCGACTCAACATCGTTCTCTCCGGGATGGCATCTTAAGCCCATCTACGTGCTCCCTTCTATCTTCAAGTTTATCTCTGAGTCTAACGTCACGGCTCGTTCCCAGCGTCAGCCTCTCGGATGGCATCTTAAGCCCATCTCCGATGTTTCTCCTATTGACGTTAGTAAGTCATCGCTCACTCCCTAGCACGGTCGCCTTGATTACATGTCTGATGGGAGAACTAACTTTTGGAAATTGTTTGCTTTTTATCGCAAATGTTGCGGATAGCAGGTAGCCACGAATTTTCTTTTATCAATTAAGGAAGTGAAAAGACAGAAAAAGACCTTCGTTGGATTAAGAGTAAGGAGAAGGTTGTGAAAGGGAAGATATTATCACCCGCTTTCATCCGTAGTTATCTATGGGCTCTTAGTTGCTTTTAGCTCACTTTAAAATTGCTTTACATGTGTGTTTTGAAAAATGTTTCAAAAAACATTTCGAACACTTCATTATACATTCAGCGTGAATCATTATTGAGTCAAAGCGAAATTCCTTTCCAAACATTTTTCAAACACCAGAAAGCAATTTTAAAGTGAGCTAAAACAACAAACGTAGATAACTACGGATGAAAAGAATTATACCTTCCTTTCATAACTTCTCCTTACTCGAGAACTAACGGTCTTTGTTCTTTCCTTCTCCTGTGAATAAAAAAAATAAGTGGCGACTCTTGCTATCGCAACATTGCGATAACAAACAGAAAGTGGATTCTCGCACCCATTACAATCTTGTGAAGGTTTGGCCACATAAAGCCTTTTTCTTCAAATTATATGGATATCCTAACCAGACCCCCTATGTCAAGCCTAAAACTAACAAGACACCATATACTCAACAATGGTGGAAAGAGCTGCGTACGATAGCTCACACCTCCCTTAGAGTTTCTTCCAAAGAAGACTAGTACTTTAACAGTGGATGCTCTAAACACATGACTGGAATCAAGAATCTGCTGGGTGATGTCAAAACTCATACTACTAGTTATGTCACTTTTGGAGATGGAGCTAGAGGAGAAATCAAAGGTGTTGGAAACTTGGGTACATACAGGTTCCAAACCTAAATGATGTGTTGCTAAATAAATGGTTTAGCTAATCTCATAAGTATCGATCAACTATGTGATCTAGGATTCAAGTTCAACTTCTGAAGTCGAGATGCCTTGTTACAAATAAAGAACAAGAAGTTGTAATGGGAGGAGGGATCAAAGGACAACTGCTACTTATGGAATTAAGAACACTAACTACTCTTACGTGCTCTATAGCCAAGAAGAAAAGGAAAAGCTTGCAACCAAAACTTGGTCATTTACATCTTGGAGGGATGAAAGATCATATCCATGGATGTTGTCGGGAGGATACCAAAGCTTGATTGATGAAGGAAGAGTCGCTGGTGAATGTCAAGTTGGAAAGCAAACTAGAATGTCACATCCAAAGACAAGACATCTAACCACCTCCAGAGTCTTTGGAACTTCTACATATGGGCCAGTGGGTCCCATGCGGTGAGAAATCTTGGTGGAAAGAGATATCTTATGTTGTTGTGGATAATTTTTCGGATTCTGGATAAACTTCATTAGGGAAAAATCCGATGTTATGTCTTTAAAGAATTATGCAAAAGACTTCAGAGAAAAGGAAGAATGCATTATCGAATGAGTGATCATGGAAAGGAATTTGAAAATAGTAAGTTTGATGAGTTCTGTTCTTCAAAAGAATCAATGAGTTCTTCACCTATAACTCCTCAACAAAATGGAGTTGTGGAAGCGAAAAGAACTATCGAGGAATCTTCTGAGAGCAATGATACATGCCAAAGCTTCCTATTCATTTTTGGCTAAAACTATGAATCTTTGTGACACCCGATTTAATTTAAATATTAATTAAGTGAGGATTTAATTATTTAATTAAATGAAGTCTAGTATTAATTTTAGTGGATTAATGGGTCATTAAATGAGGAAATGTATTGAGGTGTGAGTAAAAGCGGTGGGTGTAAGAGTAAATCACTCAATAATTATTAAGTTTTAATTATTTTATTTTATTGGAATAATTAAAAGGAACATTAAAAGGAATATAAAAAGGAAAAAGAAAGGAAATAATAGGTTTTGGAGAAGCTGTTTTCACGTGGAATTGGAGAAGAGAAGAGAGGCCGACACCAAGAGAATCGAAGAATCATCGCGAGGTAAGGGTGGTTTCGATCGATTAATATGCCTTATGGGTTTTGGGAATCATAGGGATGATTGGGTATGTTAGAGAATTTGAATTATGATGATTATGAGTTATAGGAATAAACCTATTTATTGACGCGGTGTTGGAATTAGGAATCATAAGTATATCAGGATAATTGATAGGGTGAATAAACCATGTTGTTTGATGTTAAAATGGTGTGGCCCGGCGATAAATGATGTTCCTAATGTACCAAATCGTATTAGTAAGTTTGAAAATGGTAAGAATGGAAAGTCTTTGTCAAAAATGCAAAATCTTGGCATGGCAATTAGTGGGAACCGGTTCCACGTGGGAGGAACCGAGTTCGTGTTAATTGGCCAAAAGCTGGAAAATAGACTCGAGGCCGGTTCTGTATATGTCGAACGGTTCCCCATTCAAAACCGGGGCGGTATTTTTAACTCAGAACCGGTTCTGTATAGGTAGGAACAGGTTCCATGTGCATTTTCAATTTTCTAAAACTTCAAAAATTCATATTTTCTAAACCATAACTTTCAGGTTAAGTGCCGTTTTGATTATTTCAAATTTCAAATACTACCTTTTAGAAAGAAAAATATTATTTTGCTAAATTATTTTAAAATGGTCGCTCCGATTTTTGAAAAGGATGAGTAATTAAGAATAATGAGAACTATTATGAATGGTATGAGTTACTGATGAGGTATTGATGCTTCTGATGTTATATAATTATTATTCATTTTGATTGAATGAGATACCTTTGGTGAATTGACATGATGTGATTTGTATTAATATCATGATATGTGAAATGATGATGGCATGCTTTTATGTGCATGCATATACATTTATTGATTTGGTTCATTCCATTGTGCGGAAGTGAGTGGTTGAGCCAATAGACTTACGGGAGGTTGAGGTAGTGAAATGGATTCTTGACCCAATAGCTATGGGCGAATCATGAATTTGTCTATCCACATGTAAGCGGAGCGGTTGTGTGGCGAACTGGTTCCGTTTTGGTACCACATGCATAGAATGCATTGCATATGGGATTGTAACATGTTAGGATGGATTCGGTGTTGCAATTTCCATTGTTTGAATTATGTACATGTTCATTGTGTGAGCTATGTTGTGATTTGATTATGACTTAAGCTTGATTAATGGATTAATGCATCTTTTATCTATTGTATTCTAAAAAGTATGCAATGCGTATATTGAGATCTCACCCTTACTCAACATTTTCGGATCAAAGAGTGATTAGGCGCGGAATTGGTGAGGATAGCTCTAGTATTGAGTCGATCAGGTTAGTCCATTAAGTGTGCTTTCACGGTAGATGTAACCTTTGAGGCAGTTTGTTGAATCCTTTAATGGATATTTTTGAATAACTTTGAATTATATTTACTTATTATCCTAAAATTCTTTAATGTTGTGATTACGGTTTTGGTTTATTATTACGGAATCTGTGAATGTTGTATTGAGAATTTTTGGTTATGTTACATTTACATTAAACATAATTGTTGCATTATTTATTTGATAAGTCTTCTTGATGGAAGCTTATGACACATGTTTGGAAAATTTTATAGTTTAAGTTGTGGCGCCTTCTTGGTTGTAGATTAAATACTAGAGATTTATTA